>JAQGDQ010000344.1:216930-244430 GCA_030141605.1 Tubiluchus corallicola
TATATATATATATATATATATATATATATACTTTAATTTAAACAACTTTGTAACTGTAATTATCTAGTTTTTATAAGCAACTCTTGACTACACCGATATTGTGAATAGTCCACAACACAATCTAACACATTCTTTTCAAAACTTTTAAAAAAGTTTTACAATAACTTTTAGAAAGCGCGAGTATATTTAATCTCAATTGAAGAAGAGCTGAATTTTCTAATTATCCTGCTTCCTCTAACATGCAATGATCTTTTTTTTAATTAATTCGTGCAGATTATATGTACAACATATGCCACCATAATAAGTACGCTGCCATTATTGTCAATAGTTGATATAAAACAACTAGAAGGCCTAAACAGATATGTCAATTTTACGAGAAATTAACTTAAATGACTGAAATAACTATTGCAAATACAATAAAATATTAACTGTACAAAAATAGCAGGCCAAAAATTACATATACTTAAACATCGTAATTGAATTACAGCTAATTGCTGTTGGCAAATTTGCTGGTTATAACGACTTCCAATTTTTTGGTCCATAAAGTTTATGTTTTGTGATGCTGTGTTATCTCACGTTACGTTACGTTATGCAAGTTCTCCTTTCTTCTTTCTTTTCTTTTTCATTTTCATGTGAGCATGGTTATGTAGATAATTTCATTTCACTTGCTTTTAATGAGTCACCATTATAAAAAGTGTGCCAGTAGATACCTTCATATGTGTGTCCGCCGTATTCACCATTCAAGTTAACATTGTGACAATGCTTGTACCAGAAAGCTCCCTTATACAAAATTGCACAATTACGATGATGTAAGTCTTGGTGTCTGTCATACGTTGTAAAGTTCATGAGGTTGTGGTACCAGAGCGAATCACCTAATAAAATAATGTGGAACAGCAATTACAAAACGTAGAAGATGTTCCTAAATCAACGCAAATTTCGTTTTCTCTCGTTATCAAAACAAATTTAATTGAAGTCAGGAGGTCACTCCAACGACAACAATTATGCACGCTCCTTTTCAAGACCAGATCGTACATTGAATCAGGGTGTAGTTTCTATGATAGTATAGAGACGGTGTCTCGACTTTGTGATCTAGAAGGAACTTGGGTATATAATCTTTGTTTTCCCAAAATGATGTTTTATCATGAATAAATTTAATTTCAGGAATTTAATTGCGTCCCTGACAAATATATTTATTGACTTTACTGATTTATTGATTTTTTAAGCACCACCGTGCTAACATAAAAGCTATGTAAAGGATGAGCAAAAAATTGAAGTCCACTACATATCTAAACTCGACCCTGAACACAATACGCTATTGAAGAATTGAGGAAGAAACCCACCAGCATCTCCACTGTACCCGTCAACATGCAGAGTATAAGCATCACCTGGACCAACAGAGAACTGACTGTATTCAGCATATGCAGTTTCGTCTTCGCTAATTGTCAAATCCACACGTAATGCAGCAGCTTTTGTCTTGGTCAGCTGATGTAGCTTTTCATTGCCTATAGTAATAAGTATTGTTTAATTACAAAAATGTTTGTAAAAAAGTGTGCAGTTTAGTGTTGTCACTTTTTAGTGAACTTAACCCATTTCACTTGCGTGGTTCATAAACTTTGCAACCCTTTTTTATGCTTATCTGTTGTTAAATTCACAAGCTTTAAAGCCATTTTTATAACTGACATCAGTGTAACACCAATTTTGACAAGAAGGTAAATAGTAGAAGAGCCATTGACGTTGTGGTAACATCGTGTTACAGAAATTCATGTTAGCAAACCATGCAATATACGTGTTACACATCTAAATGACGTCCCCATCAGAAATTTCTATGGTTTAGTTCCAGTTTCCATTTGGGGATTTCATGGACGTTCCGGGATATTCAGCTTTATATTTTGAGACTTTTACAGAAATTTAGAACAAAGTGCTACAATTGTGCATTGCAAATCAACTGCACCATTCACTGTATTCCAAAAGATAGAAAGAGAAGGGAGTTTATGGCAATTGTGGGAAAGTAAAAACTGCAGTACTTCAGACATGTCATTAAAACCTAGAATTTCTGTAATTATGTCTTAGAGGCAGGATTGATGGAAGTGGTCCCAAGGACGACCAAGGTGATGCTGTTTGAGGACGTATATGAGTGGACAGCCACTAGACCTATTGAAAATGGACGGAGAGAAAGCTGGGGTATGTAGTCAAGTTCACCCCAACTGCAAGAAAGGATGGTCAATTGGATTAGATAAGACAACGTAAGATATGCTTTTGGACTTGGTCGTCCACGAAAAAATGCTTACCCAACCAGAACTCGCCATTTAAACTACCAAATCCGTCTTTGTAAACATCAAACGACCTGTTGAAAGATACTGAGCCATCCATCCGTCTTTGAAAAACCTATAGAAAATTATTGCATGCATTTCAGCGAAAATTATCGCACCACATGCAAATCTTGTAAATAGTGTAACACATTGCACAAATTGGACAGTCTTTTTCATTTCCTTGGTTGAGGGCAGTAAAAACTGCAGCTCAACTTTTGTGCAGTTGTTTTCCTTTTTTCAACCTACTTCGTAGAGATGAGAAAATTTGCTATTTCTATTTCAGATAACCTTACTGATCTCGAAATTAGTCACCAAAAAACTGAGTTTACCTTGAGGTTTAATTTGGTGATTACTCGATACTGGTTCTATGCTTCTGGCACAGAACCATTTTTTAGAAATTCTTGAACGATAATATTTCCTAAAATATTTCACATTTATTTCAAAACTGGCTGGAATGGATGCTGGTGCATCCTTTTTGAGTTTAAAACTAACCACAAAATAGACTCCACACGAAGTAACCACACAATTTGCTTGAAATCAGCTGGTATTTTGTATCATGCAAAAAAACTAAGTTTATGACTGGCGATTGGTGGCAAATTGGAGACAAAACTTGACAAATACCACACTCTTGTTGTTATACTTGTATCTGCTGCTGCTGTTGCTGCTCTTGTTGTTGTTGCTGTTGTTGTTGTTGTTGTTGTTGTTGTTGTTGTTGTTGTTGTTGTTGTTGTTGTTGTTGTTGTTGTTGTTGTTGTTGTTGTTGTTGTTGTTGTTGTTGTTGTTGTTGTTGTTGTTGTTGAGGTTGTTGTTGTTGTTGCTGCTGCTGCTGCTGCTGCTGCTGTTGATTGTCAAACTTAGTCATGCAATAGTAACTTATTCTATTACTACAACTATTGCTCGTTAATTCCTGTAGCAGTTATTCTTACTGTATAACCGACAGTAGCATCCATCTGGCAATAGACATCAAACGTGTCCTGTTGGGTGTCACCTTGTAAACTCCAGAAGAACGAATACCTAAATCCCAGATATCGCTGCAGTCCTGTTGCACCTGAATTAGCAAAGGTTAACAAATGTAAAAGTGTTTATGAATTTCAACTTTCACCAGCAACTGTGGTGCAGAAACTCATGGCAATCGTTTTCTAAGGCCATTGTCTCACGCAAAGATGGAAAATTTAAAGTGAGTTGTGCATTGTTTTTGTTAAATAATACCAAATAGTAGTCAATTAATTAAACTAGGAAACATTTGTAAGCAGTACTATTACATCATATCGCGAGTTTTTGCAATTTGTTTCAAAAATAATTATAGAAACAGCATTAGCTGTATGATATTAGCCAATTTTACTAGAAATCAATTACTTCAATGACTGTTTGTGATATGTTTCAGTAAAATACATAATTTTACAATTATCATGGAATCATATGACTGACATTGTATTAACGTATGTTTGGCATTATAAATTGGATATTTTACATTATCAAAATGGAATATTCTAAACCCTAGAATCAATTTGTCTCCAATCGCCATAGACAATTTTGGCTTTTCCTATTTTTATTGTCTTTAACTTTTTATCTTATCTTATTCGCCAATCTCGTTGTTCATGCAATTGTCTTTAATTTTGCGCCATTAATTAAAGAATGTAGCAGCTCTGTCTCAAACACCAAGACGACAAGAATAAATTTAACAACTTTTTAACTTGCAAAGTAACGAGGTTATTACTAGAAAGGCAAAAACGAAGAAGTTCAAAATGAAAGAAGCAAGTTTGCAAAGTGGTAAAGTTGATAACACTACCAACGCACATGTATACTGGCGTTGCTTTAATTATGATCGTCTTTATTGCTACTGTATCAATTTCCCTTATTACCTTGTCTGCTGCGAATAATTTCATTTCACTTGCTTTTAACGGATAACTATTGTCAAAATCTCTCCAGTATATAGATTTTTCAAATTCTCCAAAGTATTCAGCATTCAAGTTAGTCCAATGACAATTATTGTACCAGAAGGCGCCCTTCCAGGCAATTGCACAACTACCCTCAGGTGAATTGTCTTGATCTCTGTCATACGTAGAAAAATCCATGAGGTTGTGGTAGGAAAGTGAATCCCCTAATGAAATAGAATAGAAGAATCGTGAAAATGCGTGCATGTTTGTGGCACAAACATAGATTTAAATATGGTCACAAGTCATTTTTACTTTTTTGACTAACAAGTTTTCTTCTTAATTTAGGTAAAATCAAATGAAATAGAAGTTATTTGATAATCCAATTTTTCTAAGCTATATGTTTTTTACATCATCCCCTTGTTAAATAGGGTTATAGTCATCCATATGTTAATACGAAGCTACCTATCTTTATCATGAGATTAGTTCCTTTGTAAGTACATTTATAACTTGGTTGAGTTGTTTAATGGTATAATTATATCGCATTGTATCTCATTGAACTGGATTTATGGGACTATTTAAGTTTTGGCATTTTATTTGAACTTATTATAATAATTTATGAAAGTATGTATCAATAGCTGAATAATGTCAGCCAACTAAGTGAATATCATTTCATGACATTCGCTTTATTCCTTCCATCTTTACACAAAAACGTGTCCCAGACGCATTTTAACCAGAACAACCCATGTATCCCAGGCATATTTCAACCCAGACACTTAGTACATTATCTCAGTTGTATCACTGTAGTAGTATATTCTTTATGATATAGTAGTAGTAGAAGTATTCTGTATTCTGCATATTCTACGCTGAAATGTAGTAGAAGAAACCCACCTGCATTTCCACTGTATCCGTAAGCATGCAGAGTGTAAGCATCACCTGGGTCAACAGAGAACTGACTGTATACAGCAAATGCAGTTTCATCATCACTATTTGTCAAATCCACACGTAATGCAGCAGCCTTCGTTTTAGTCAGCTGATGTATTTTCTCGTTGCCTATAATAAAGACAATAGTTTAATTACAAAAATGTTTGCAGAAAAATATAGCAACTAACATTATCACTTTTAGTGAACTTAACCCTGTTTACCTGGGTTAAACTTTAAGTCCATTAAACTTTAAAAATTGCTTTTTATGCTTATTTACATTTGTTGTATATTCACAAATTTGAAAATGTATGTTATCTTGATGACTGACATAAGTCTAACACCAGTTTTGATGGGAAGATAAACACTGGAATAGCCATAAACTTTACAGTCCATCAGCAAAGTTTGCTCAAATATCTATTAGCAAACCACGCAATGTAGGAATTGTCAATGAACACTTGGTGATATCATTTCCCATCTTTTGTATTCACTTTAAATTAGTGGCAAAATAAGTGGGGTAAGCTGTGAAGTGCCACAAGATTTAAACGATTGAATTCCAATAAGGAAATTATATATCTGATTTTATATCTGTTGCAATTTTATTAAAAACAAGTGCACCACAATGAATTGCTATGATTTCGATTCAAGTTCTATTTCAGGGATTCCAGGGAGGTTCCAGGTGAGATTTCGGAGGAAGATTTATACGGAACACCAGATTTTCAACACAAAGATCCTACCTCATGAAGAAGGCTCACGAGCTCAGCATTCCCTTTTATGGCTTTCATTGATTCCGCTAAGACATTTTGTCTCAAAGCAACACTGAACACCGAGAATCCACTGAGAAAGATTGGAGTTCATTGTGAACCTTTTAGTTGACCTGTACAGGGCCAACAATCAACAGCAACAACATTCAACATCTCAATGAAATCACATTTGGACAACAATCCTCACTTTGCTGATGACATCGAGCTGATAGCAACATCGCCAGCAGCAATCCAGAGCCTGCTGGATAAGGTGGGCAGTCTCAATGAAATCACTTCTGGACAACAATCCTCACTTTGTTGATGACATCGAGCTGATAGCAACATCGGCAGCAGCAATCCAGAGCCTGCTGGACAAGGTGGGCAGTCTCAATGAAATCACTTCTGGACAACAATCCTCACTTTGTTGATGACATCGAGCTCACAACAATATTGCCATCAGCAATCCAAAGCTTGCTAGGCAAGTTGGGCAGGTCAATGAAACCACATCTGGACAACGATCCTCACCTTGCTGATGACATTGAATACTAATAGCAACGCCACTAGCAGCAATCTAGAGTCTGCTGGACAATGTGGGTGGTCTCAACGAAATCACTTCTGGACAAGAATTCTCACTTTGCTGATGATACCAAACTGATAGCAACATTGCCAGCTGCAATCCAGAGCCTGCTGGAAAAAGTGGGCAGTCTCAATGAAATCACTTCTGGACAACAATCATCACTTTGCTGATGACATCTCACTGAGAGCAACAACCCCAGCTGCAATCTAGAGTCTGCTGGATAAGGTTGGCAGTCTCAATGAAATCACTTCTGGACAAAAATCCTCACTTTGCTGATGACATTGAGCTGATGGCAACATCGTGAGGTAGCAATTCAGAGCTTGCTGGACAGGGTGGGCAGTCTCAATGGTATTACATCTGGAAATCAGTGACAAGAGATGAAAGTAATTTCAGCAACAAGAGAATTTCAGTTGCTCAAATACACACCTTGGCACACCTTGGAACATTATACGTTCAAGTACTTGTGTGTCATCATAGCAGCAGCGAGCTGTGAGCAGCAAGAGCAACCCTGTTGTCAAGAATATCAAGCTGAAGCTATGGTGTGGCATTTTGTGGCATGAAACATGAGTCATTAGAGTGAGCAACTTCTATAGATTACTTTAATTCGAAACAAAATGCTACAAAGGTGCACTGCATATCAACTGGACAAAGGAGTTAGAAACAGAGGGAGAGTTTGTGGCAATTGTGGGAAGTGAAAATCGTGGTACTTTGGACTTGTAATCAAAATCTGGAATTTCTGTAATTATGTTGTAGACGATGCTGTTAGAATAGGCAGCTAAGGCAGCTAGACCCTGCAGGAATGGGTAGAGAAAGTTGAGGCATGCATCTGCAATCCCTGAAATTCAGGAACGAGAAAGGGTCAATGGGATTAGACAATGGAAGATATGTTTTTGGGCTGTGCTCATTGCCACTGTGCATATCACAAGTCGACGAAACATACTTACCTAACCAGAACTCGCCGTTTAAGTTACCAAATCCGTGTTTGTAATCATCAAATGACCTGTTGAAAGACACTGAGCCATCCATCCGTCTCTGAAAAACCTACAAGTGGTGCAGTGAAATATGTCGCATGATGTGCAGATCTTACAAATACCGTGAAACTGCATGAATTAAAAATTTAGTTTTTTCGTTTGTTTCATTGTTTTATTTGCAGTGTGTCTGCACAATTATTTTCCATTTATGAGACTACCTCAAAAAATACGTTTTTGACGTAAAAATATAGCATTTTACTCGTAGTGTCCTTGAGATAAAAAGACCAGAAAGAACCAGGTTTATCCTGACGTTTAATTTGGCGGCTTACTCAGTGCTGGTTCTAAATTTGAGTACCTCAAACTTGAAAATTTCTACCAACTGGAAAACTGAAAAATAGCAAGTTTGAAATATGGTGCACATTTCTAAACTGTGCACCACACAGCAACCACTGTGCCTCACATAGCAACCATGATGCTTCACAAAATAGATGCACTTAGCAACTTAGCAACCTCTATTTCTCTTGAAATCTCATTGCATTATGGAATACGCTTTGAATACTCTGATGTAAAGAAAAACTCTGTTTACTGCTAAACATTAACAAAAATGGGCACAGACGCAATTGCCATTGTCTATGTTATCCTCGTTGTCGCTGCTGCTAATGCAGCTGCCATTGTTGCTGTCATTGTCATTGTCACAATTGTCAAACATTATTCTTACCGTATAGGGGAAAATAGCATCCATCTGACAATAGACATCAAATGCGTCATCTTGGGGTGCTACCTTGTAAACTCCAGTAGTACGAAGTCCTAAATTCCAGATGTCACTGCAATCCTGTGGCAGCTGAAGCAGTAAAGAGCAAACAAACGTAAAAGTGTTTAAGATATTTAACTGTCACTAGAAATTGTGTCATGCAGAAACAGTGGCAATCTTTTTTCTAAAGTTATTGTTTCTGGCAAATGTTGAGAACTTAAATATTTGCAGCTGTCAAATTGATAATTGGCAATACTCTCTGATTTCATGTTTGTTAGCAAAACGTGAGGTTGGGGCCCGTTCAGTCTTACTATACAAAGACTGCAATTTGAAGTTTTCAGAACTGTGTTTGAAGCCAGTGGCTTTTTCTGATACCATACAAAACGATAGTTGCATGTATTCTGTGTGAACTGTAACAAGTCACTGACTCTTGCGGGTCTTTTTGAAAATCCTTCTTCTGGATATTTAAGGTCTTATTAGATCTTGGGAGTGATCGTGGAAGCTAATAGATACTTTTTTATCTATTATAATTTACAGGTGTCATACTGAAATATCGCCTTTATATAGACTAACAAGAAGAATCTTTCAGTAGAGTTGTGAATTGCAATTTTCTTACTGCAATGACATCCAGTCATTCATTTCCATAGATCAATTTTTTCATAGATCAATCGGCCAGTGTGAAGGGGCATACGAACATATGCAACCTCGACTGGCTTCATTTCGATTTTCTTTGTCAAGCGACAGATAATGAAGGCTAGCCTCACTAGGTTTGGGAGGATTTACATTTACCATTTTCAAAATACTACTTTTAGAGTGCCTGAACAGATGTACGAACAGATGACCTTTGATCTTTCATTATCTCAGAAATCTTTACATTAATTAATGTCAGGTAAAGAGATTATTAAAGTGAAATTGCTTGACCAGGATTGAAGGTATTTGCTTTGGTCGTTTGTGCCTAGCTGACGAACAAATAGATGAAAAATAAGATGCATATTTTCAACTGGTGTGTGGGAAATATGGCACAAGAAAATAGCACATGTGTTATTTTGATGCAATTGAATTTTATAATATATTTTCATAATTTCTACAATTTGTACTCTTTTGATAAAAAAAAATTGATCCAGAAATGAACAAGCAAACATGCAAAAATTTACCTGTATTGGTCATTGTTTTATTTGCAGTGTGTCTGCACAATTATTTTCCATTTATGAGACTACCTCAAAAAATACGTTTTTGACGTAAAAATATAGCATTTTACTCGTAGTGTCCTTGAGATAAAAAGACCAGAAAGAACCAGGTTTATCCTGACGTTTAATTTGGCGGCTTACTCAGTGCTGGTTCTAAATTTGAGTACCTCAAACTTGAAAATTTCTACCAACTGGAAAACTGAAAAATAGCAAGTTTGAAATATGGTGCACATTTCTAAACTGTGCACCACACAGCAACCACTGTGCCTCACATAGCAACCATGATGCTTCACAAAATAGATGCACTTAGCAACTTAGCAACCTCTATTTCTCTTGAAATCTCATTGCATTATGGAATACGCTTTGAATACTCTGATGTAAAGAAAAACTCTGTTTACTGCTAAACATTAACAAAAATGGGCACAGACGCAATTGCCATTGTCTATGTTATCCTCGTTGTCGCTGCTGCTAATGCAGCTGCCATTGTTGCTGTCATTGTCATTGTCACAATTGTCAAACATTATTCTTACCGTATAGGGGAAAATAGCATCCATCTGACAATAGACATCAAATGCGTCATCTTGGGGTGCTACCTTGTAAACTCCAGTAGTACGAAGTCCTAAATTCCAGATGTCACTGCAATCCTGTGGCAGCTGAAGCAGTAAAGAGCAAACAAACGTAAAAGTGTTTAAGATATTTAACTGTCACTAGAAATTGTGTCATGCAGAAACAGTGGCAATCTTTTTTCTAAAGTTATTGTTTCTGGCAAATGTTGAGAACTTAAATATTTGCAGCTGTCAAATTGATAATTGGCAATACTCTCTGATTTCATGTTTGTTAGCAAAACGTGAGGTTGGGGCCCGTTCAGTCTTACTATACAAAGACTGCAATTTGAAGTTTTCAGAACTGTGTTTGAAGCCAGTGGCTTTTTCTGATACCATACAAAACGATAGTTGCATGTATTCTGTGTGAACTGTAACAAGTCACTGAGTCTTGCGGGTCTTTTTGAAAATCCTTCTTCTGGATATTTAAGGTCTTATTAGATCTTGGGAGTGATCGTGGAAGCTAATAGATACTTTTTTATCTATTATAATTTACAGGTGTCATACTGAAATATCGCCTTTATATAGACTAACAAGAAGAATCTTTCAGTAGAGTTGTGAATTGCAATTTTCTTACTGCAATGACATCCAGTCATTCATTTCCATAGATCAATTTTTTCATAGATCAATCGGCCAGTGTGAAGGGGCATACGAACATATGCAACCTCGACTGGCTTCATTTCGATTTTCTTTGTCAAGCGACAGATAATGTAGGCTAGTCTCATTAGATTTGGGAGGATTTACATTTACCATTTTCAAAATACTACTTTTAGAGTGCCTGAACAGATGTACGAACAGATGACCTTTGATCTTTCATTATCTCAGAAATCTTTACATTAATTAATGTCAGGTAAAGAGATTATTAAAGTGAAATTGCTTGACCAGGATTGAAGGTATTTGCTTTGGTCGTTTGTGCCTAGCTGACGAACAAATAGATGAAAAATAAGATGCGTATTTTCAACTGGTGTGTGGGAAATATGGCACAAGAAAATAGCACATGTGTTATTTTGATGCAATTGAATTTTATAATATATTTTCATAATTTCTACAATTTGTACTCTTTTGATAAAAAAAAATTGATCCAGAAATGAACAAGCAAACATGCAAAAATTTACCTGTATTGGTATTATATAGACTAGCAAAAAACTCACAAAATATTTGTTCATTAAAATAGATTTATAATCAAATAATGTCCGAGCGTTTCACATAGCCTTATCTACTTTCACCATTAATTTTGGCGATGGTAATAGACTGACAAATATATGCGTATTCACGTACCAAGTCTCCTTAAAAGGCTATTATACACATTAATAAGCAAAGGTTATAGACAGTATTACACAAGATTTACAAGCAAAATTTTTTTCGAAATGGAACTGGAACTAACGATCGTAGTTTGTTGTTCAGGTGAAGATAACAAAAAAGGAATAGTAAATATATCTCTGAGACATCCGTGAAGTGCTTCACGAATGTTTTTTCGTACTTGGTGTTCGGTCATGTTTTGCGAAAAAAGACCTGCTAAAAGATTTCTATTTTGGCACCCTATGCCCGCGTTTCTCATAAAGTTTCTTGGAAATCTGTTAGATTTTGACTTACTGACATAACAGACAAAAAAAATAACCAAAGAAACAGGCAAACAAACTCGTTGAAGCACAAATTCTTTGGCAGAGGCAAAAATAACTAAAATAATTATCTCCCTCTGCAACCCCAATCCTCAACACATATTTTACTAAATGTATCATTTTTACCTGTGCCATTTTTACTGTGCTACTTTTACCTACATTCAGATGTGTATTTTCAGGTTTCTATGTCATTATAAAGCATGGAAGAATATAATTATAATTATTAAGGAACATTGTCAGATTATGGGTTAGGTGTCCAATTTGGTAATCAGGACCTAACTTTGTTCCGGCTTTAATACATGTACATACTTACGAAAGTGGACATTATCAAGTTCCAGCCTGGATTCGCTGTCACATCTGATACTTGATTTAAGCGATTTAACAAACACTCTTTTGAATCCGAGTTGTAATTCGCAGAATGACAGTTACTGGTGTGTGCGCAGGTCACCGCGCAAGCCGTTGCACTTCTGCGAGACGAAGTTGACAGTCTGGCGACATCGCTGACATATTTGTCTTGCTCAGAAGTAAATGCTTCTTGAACATTGTTAGCCGATAAGCATTTCCATGGTAGCAAAAACATCAGAACACATGATACCAACATTATGTTACCTTTTATGTAGCATTTGCTGCATTTGAATGGAATATTAATTTCTAACGTTATTATTATTAAACCTGACAACGTTTGCTACATGTTTTACTAGACCGGCGCGCAATGCTTTTCTTTGGAAAGAAATTTATGTAGCAGTTTATGCGCGTGTAACCATCTGCAGCAATTCCCAGCACTGATCAATTGTTATCCACTGACCAATTGTTGCCCACTGATCAATTGTTGTTCGGATGCTTAGTGACTGTTTCCTTCATGTAAAATTAATAATGGTTTCTTGGAAAAATATTGACTCTATTTAAGATTGCTATTAGACGAGCTTATTATGGTATGGCCCCACTATCACTTTCACATGTAACTTTCACTATATATCTCCTACTGAGCAGTTCGTGTTTTTAAATGTGTTACAAGATGTAGAAGTTATTAAAAACAATGCCAAATTGGTCCACAAAATATTTTAAGGTAGGCCCGCCTGAGATAACTCAGTACAAGACTGATTGACTGACTAACTGTGTAATACACTTATAATATTTAGTTTATGATATATATATATATATATATATATATATATATATATATATATATATATATCAACATTTTTGTCGTTTTTGTCTCTTGTAATTTGCTTTGCTCAGTAGTTCAATAAATATTGAGCAGACATGCGAACGATTCTTTGGTACTCGAATATGTTTTTTTTGTAAAATTATCAATGTTTTTTGCTTACAGGCAGTGAAAATAATTTCCTCATCTACGGACCTGATGAGATCGACCTTTACGGTACCTATGATGTGCAATCTGTCATGCACTACGGCTGCTACGGATTCTCTTCAAACGGAAGACCGACTCTTAGCAGAAAGAACAACCCTGTTTGCAAGAAGCCAGTAGGGCAGCCCATCTACTAGGGGGGGGGGGGGGGTAAGAAGCAGCGATATTTACAAGTTGAACGAAATGTATTGTCCAAAATAAAACTGTTGCTTTTCACGACATTAGTAGTGGTTTTGAAGAATTAGCTGTGATTTGTTGTAGTTCTCAATTTATGTGCTACTTCAGAATGCACTAATTTGACTGCAACACATACACACATGCAGTAATAGAAAAAATGATTTGTGATGGGAAAAAGAAATTCTTAAAATAAAAATAACAGCCAACACCTACTTAAGCAAAGACATGACCTTTATTCAGACACAAACATCTGTAACGTTTCGATCATAAGATCGTCACGTTCACACAACAATCTAACTAAATAAAAAGTGTACAAAAATTACAAAAATCAACATCGGAAAAGTAAACAGGACAAATACTGAATACAGCTCGTGTGATACAAAGCAAAATTACAGAAAAAATAAATGTATGTTACTTCAACACAAGTTAGTGAGTGAAGTGTTCGATTCATTTGGGAGTCACTGGGTTTCGAGTACGATAATCACAAGTAGCTGTGTGACCAAATGATCATGTGGTTGAACTTCCAATCCAAACATCTCTGATTCAAAGCCAGACTCGCTACAATTTTTTTCTCATTATCACTTATAGCCTTGTAGCAGAAACAAACGTTTAGAATCCGAAGATAATCAGAGACAAATTCCTCTTTTATTAGCATTTAATATCTTGAGATCACGAATGACAAACTGGGAATAACAAAATGTGACTTGCAAACTGTACGAGTGTGCTTTTCATGTACATTCGAGGTAAAAAATTGAGGAGGAACGCTAGTTTGAACTACGGAACTTCAGTTTTTAATTGAATATTATTGAAATGAGTGACACTTCTCGCTCAAAACTTGAATTTAATCACTATTATCTGAATGCCAATATTATTATATATTATTATTAATGATGTTACTTTCACACCAGTAATTAAATTTTGATGCCAAACTTAAAGACAGTAATTGTAAAAAAGTGTGAATCCGGTCTGGTAGTTTTCACATTTCCTGTCTTTAAAGTTTGGTATGTACCTGTGGGTTTGTACCGTCATTCATGCAAAACTCGTTGTTTTTAACACAGTATTTGCTCTATCACAGTGTAAATGTAATCATCGTCTATAATGCAGATGACTTTGAAATTTTACGTCATTCCTATCCACTCTGTAGGCCAGTAGTCATGTGGTACAAATTTAAACGTAGGATCAGCACTCGAGTCCACCATATGAGCATAATAGATGACTGTACCATCCAACATATAACCTGCCCACCAACCAAACGTACCTATAGTTGTAATTAAGTGATCACAGAGATGACTTAAAATGTACAAATCTATTTCCGGTTTGGCGTTGAGGGGCATTAAAATTGCATCTTGTAACCGAACGTTCTGTTGTATCCAATCACGGTCTTCGCCAAAAATAAGGAATACCACGTTTTGGTAATTTGCTTGAAAGTACGACATCGCTTTGGTTAGATATTCCTTCGTCGCTGCTTGTATGTGTTTCAGCAGCAATAGATCCCCTCTTCTGATGTGAACTCCAACAAGAGTGGTCTTGTTACCAACTCTCCCGCTTAAAGAGCGCTCTAGTGTGTCTTTAGCAATAGCCACAGTGTCATCTGTAAACGTGAACTGATCAATAATATCATCTTTCCATTCATGGAAATATTTATAGGACTGTAAGTATCCTTCCACATTAACACTTTTCTCTGTTATTTCTCTCATTCTAAACACTTTTGGCATAAACAAGGATGGTTCATTTGGCTTGAACAAGACACGAAAGAAATTGTGCATCAAAATGTCTTCAGATACCTTTACTGGAGTCGCCTTCAACTTGGTGAACACTTTGAACAAGGGGAAGTAGTTCTGAAGTATTGGCGTCATGTTATTGGCTCTTGCAATGCCGTAGAGAGAAGCGTACTCAAACATGTGATTGCCCAGACGTCCTGGAAAGATTCGACGAAGAGTAATGTAGTTGTTGCTTTGAGGAAGATATTCTTCGGTTCTATTGTTGTAAAGTGGGATAATTCCTTTGTATTTTGCTAATCTTTTTTCTTCCCTCTCTTTTTCTTCTTCTGTCATAAATGATTTGCTGTCTTCAGTGGACCACCTCGCCTGTCCCTGTATCTCGGTGTTGTGCAGGGAGGTAGGAACATCTGCTGCGCCATTTTCCGTGCCGTCTTTTCTCGATGAAGCATCTTTACGAGTTTGCATGAACACGCCATAAAAACAAATGCAAAGAAATAAACTGAGAGCATATCGTTCTGGTTGCGAAACTCGGTGGAGACGCCAATCCATCAGATTGTGATTATTCTGACGTCAGCATTTCCTGTAATCATGACATTAATGCAATTTTAACACAATTACGTAATAACCAATTAGTTTGTGCAACTAAAGCAGAGAGAAAGAACAGAAAAAGAGAGGGAGAGAGAGAGAGGGGAGAGAGAGGGAGGTAGGGAGGAAAGAGAGAGGGAGAGGGAGAGAGAGTGCAAATCGTGAATGCTTTTCATGGAGTTTCTGTGGAAGCACGCATGTTCCAGCTGAACTATGAACTTTGTAGTATATGAGGCGTAATGAGTTATGATAAAAAACCACAATGTATTATAACCAGTAAAGTTTTTTTTTCAAAAATGACTTACGTGAAAGAATTATTACCATACAATTTCGCATTCGCGCCACTAGTTCTTCGCTGTTACATGCATTTCGCCATATTCGCTGGTTAGACGGGCACTAGCGCCTGCATTTCGGAAACGCATTGCACAAAAAACAGGTGCTGTATCTCTCAGTCAGATGTGTTAGTTTGTGACGAACTACACACGTTCGACAGTTCATGCGTGAGCACAGCGGTAAATTTGAAACTCGAATATTATCTTAGAGCTTGCCATGTTTTAGTACAATACACTGAATCTCTTACAGAAGCACTGTACTTCAATTTTCACTTTCGCAAACACGTGCAAAACGTACAACAGAATGTTTTTGATGTTGAAAATTATGTTAGTTTGTGATGTCATCAATAGTTGGGCTCGCTCGCTGTTGATTATGTTTTTACTGTATTATTAAATTATCAGAAACGCTTTTGCACTATTAACTGTGTTAAAATGTATACTTTCTATCAAACTTGAAAATGAGATAGTATGTGAAAAATCATCCTGTCTTCCTTTAAGATAAGATCGTTTTCCACTCAAAATTAAATGCTCTTTATGATCAGTTTTTATCTGTTCTTTTTGGCTTCTTCTGCACTGTGGGTGCAATTATTTCCTGACACTCCGTAGCATTTGCCAGTATATAAATGCAAGAAGTCCAAATCACAATAACATTTAGTGAAAAACACGAGTCTAAAAAGATACACGCATTACAATTCCAATGAGCAAAAATTCAAATACTTCCAGATGTACTTTTTCTAACTTGCAAAATTTAGTTCATTTTCTTGTTCTACTGAAATTTTCAATGATATGGCTTATATAAAAACATACTTATATACACACAGATGCACACCCTGAATCCTGGCTCGTACGCCTATGATTACGACTCGCCAAGCTCATAGTGCAGTGCATAGTATTATCGAGCCATGGTATAGTAATAATGATGATAACGATGATGACGACGACGACGACGACGACGACTACTGCGGCGACGATGATGATAATGATGATGATTAAGACGATAGAAGAAGATGATGATGATGCTGTTGAAAATTGTGTTCGTTTGTGATGTCCGTTAATTAAGTTTTAACGTATTATTTATTTATCAGAAACGCTTTTGCAGCATTAATTGTGTTAAAATGTATACTTTTATCGGTCTTCCTTTAACATTTAAATCATTCTGTGTTTTTGTGAGAACGAAAACCGAGTCAGTTTTAAAGTAATTTGGCAGTTGAGCAATTCGTTGACTATATATCAAAGACTATATCTTACCTGAATCGTTGTGCTCGATAGCTCTAGGCTTTAGACATAACTCTAGTTCGTAACTTCATAACTTTGTTGCTTTTTGCGGAAATTATGCACGATGTAATTGCCTACAGTTCCCTGTTGCACAAAAAATGACTGATGGAATACCCCACTGATTTTGCTAACGCAAGGATTTTGAGCGCTTGGGGGTTGCTGACCTTTTGTTGGGAAAACCAATTTTCTGCACGTCAACGCACGGTTAGAGATGCAATTCATGCATGTAGAGCGGCGGAGGGAGTTTGTATGAGGGGTGCCTCAAACAGTCTCTGTTCATTTATTTTTATTTGCCTTTCTGAATACATTATAGATGTTTTCTAGTCATCAAATTTGTTGCCTGTTTTTTTTTCGAACTTTTCTCCAATCTCGGATGCTTGTTATGGCAATCTATGAGAAGTCTTTTGGTATTTAAACTTTAACTGGGTAAGCATTATTTTAACCACGAGAGATTTTCTCGACGCAAGATTCCCCTGCTCATTGGACTGATCGCTACAGCCCTCTGGAGTGGAGTATTGTAATTTGACAGAAAAATTTATGCAACAAGACTAAAGCCCCTCAAGAAATTGAAAATATTAGTAATGTAAACATTCTAACGTGACATGATATTAATATATATATATATATATATATATATATATATTTGAAAATCCTGTATACCAAAGCGACAGTATTTATATACAGAGTGATTACATTTTTCCCCGCCCATATTCTTGTAAATATAAAATGATTTGTTTTAGTATCTGTACGTTGCAAATATCAATGTTTACTGTGTTTGTAGTGATAGCTATGCACCTGACGCATTTGTCTTTTTACAGTGTTTTATGCACTGATGAGTGTAATATGCAGATGTAATTTTTATTAACATTTGTAATCTTCAGAAGTTTTATAAGACAATTAAAGATTTTATCTATATATATATATTAGTAGACATCACATAATACTTAGTAGACGTCACAATTTAATATTTGATCATGGGAATTTCTATCCCGACACCTTACAGTGTCTTTATTAAGTATAGAGATAGCTTTGCCTCTAAACGTGGGGGAAAACCTGCTCCGTCAATTATCACGGCAATCAGGTCTTTCCCAACGAGTTATTTCCTGCCTTAGACTTTATACAAGGCCTATTCATTTAACACATTACACTGTTAAAGATGGGATAAGACAGGTTTCCTATTGTACATACGTGCACAATAAAACTACAGAAGTAATTATGTACTCTTACTTTAACTACTTCGTACAGTAATTCGCTTATTTCGGAAATGAGTTTCCGACAACGAAATTAATGACGTTAATTAATCAATTAAACTCTGCAAAGTTCTATAATTACAGCATCAGTAACAAAACGTTGCCGAAGCACTATATTTTGTAATTTTAACTGAACAAAATAAAATCAAATTTGTGGCGCAGTGGAAAAGGTGAAGCAAAAACAAAAAGTATTTTGGCACAAATGTTAAATTAAAATAAGCTAATGTTTGTTTTTAATATTATACCAATCTCTCACAGTGTCTTTTTTCTTTTAGCAGCAATTTCTTTTAAAGGAAAGATCAAGCCTTCTAGGAGGCAAGCCTTGTTTCGATGTTCGCGAAAAATGTTAGAAGGAATTAGTAACAAAACTGCAATAAGCGCCTCCTGAAATTAGTAAAATCACTTTAAAGTCGTGATCACTTCATGCTGTGGCGCTCCCATTTTCAAAACCCATTCTTCTTCCAATGACGTCATACGTCCCTAAGAAATCTATCAATCTTCATCAAAAGTATAATAAATTTTTAAAAAAATTAGGTAGCTAATATTGCATTATTTTTACGTGAACATTAGCTAAGCTGCAGAAGTTTGAATTAATTTAAGCTGCTTGCGCTTACGGAAAGCCACGATGCGCTTACGAAAAGTCACGAAGTCTCCCAGTTATGTCATAATTTTCAAGTGAATGGCGGCATCCACCACACCTGAAAATTTCTATTCAGAGGTAGCATATTTTAAACTTTATGCTTCATAGGCAGTTGTTTGCAAATTTCTTTGTTATATTTTTCTACGTTTAAGTTATAACAGTAAAATAAACCTAACACACTGAGCGACTTGTTCTTTTCTTTGAAAAAACTACCGGGAAAACTTAGCAGACAAGCGAAACTGTTATGCTTAGACGAGTGATTCTCAAACGGAAGACACTTGACTCACAAATAGGGAAGGAATTTCAAAACTAGGGGAGAACTTTTGCCAGGGGAGAAATTGGAGAGGAATTCAACTAGAAAGAGGAATATTTGGTGGGAAGGAATTGGATTTAAATGAAGAACTCTCAATCGGGAAAGAATGTTCGATTTTACACTTGTTATGAAACACTTAAAACCCCATCTCTTTAATGTTTAAATAACTATTTTAGTAACTTTGTAGTTGTAACATTCTCTCAATTGCTGTAAAGCGCTCTGAGACATGTTGTGTAAGGCGCTTAACAAAAATAAAATAATAATAATAACAATAACAATTTATTAATAATTATATAATGAATAATAATAATAATAAATTATATAATTATTAATGAATTGTTATTATTATTATTATTATTATTATTATTATTATTATTATTATTAAATCCCAATAAAACATCAATATACAGAAGAGTTGGCTTCTCTGATCCATGCTTGTGTTGCATCAGAATTCAAATAGAAGATTTGTTTTCCCAGAATTTTGTTATCTAATCAACCAGCAAGTCAATAATCAATCATTGAGCTTCAATAGCAATCAGTACCTTAAAAATGTAACTTGAACTTAGACGTGAACACATTCGCTATTTTCTAGTTAATAAAAACCTGAATACAAATATTTGAACCAGTATATGGTCAGCAGTTGATTTTTGCAATTGAAGTCAGAATATTAGTCAGAAAAGAATTGCCAGTCGCGAATACCTGCTTACTTATTAAAGAAAAGTACAAGCCTCTTTGTATGTTGGGTTTATTTTACCGTTATCCCTTAAACTGAGAAAAATATAACAAAGAAATTTGCATAAAGCATAAATCTAGAATATACTACCTCTGAATAGATACCGCCTAAACTAATTCAAACTTCTGTAGCTTAGCTAATGTTCACGAATAAATATTACAAAATCAGTATTCTATTTTTTTGCAAAAACTTATTATACTTTCACAGAATTTAACAGGGCGCTACTTTTCTTCACCTGTTGAGTGACGTCATTGCCGGAACAATGGGCGTTCAAAATGGAAGCGCCGAACCGTGAAATGAAGGCGACTTTAAATTTGTTTTACTGGCTACGGGAGGCGCTTATTCTAACATTTTCCCTGAACATCGAAAAAAGCCCAGCTTCATAGAAGACTTGTCGTTTTCTTTAATTTCTCTCCCTCCCCAGAAGGCTGAATAAAAACTGAATATATAATTGATACTGATAATGATGATAAATCTTTATTTGCACAATACACACACACACACACACACACACACACACACACACACACACACACACACACACACACACACACACACACACACACGCACACACACACACACACACGCACGCACGCACGCACGCACGCACGCACACACGCACGCACGCACGCACGCACGCACACAGACACACACACACATATATATGTATGTATATAAATATGTATATACAAGTATATATACAGTACGGTCAATTATAATTATGTTCTTAGTACATGTACCACAAACTTGCTTATAAAACATTTTAGCAAATATCTGTAATAATTAAGGTCCATAATAAGAGAATTCATTTAGATTACACTGTTAAGAAAGTATTAAAAATGACAAACTTTTCTACATGCACGCTTTATTTACAAGTATATAAGAACAAAGACTTTTGCTAAAATTTACCATGAAACCAGGATAATTTTTGCCTATATATAACCAGGTCATATATAAAGTTTTTAAGAACTCCCGAAGACACAACAGCTTCTTTTTATTATTCCATAATCTCAAAAGCACGTTTAAACGACGCGTTATAATAATATTCAGATTTTTTGCTCGCGTTCACACGTAGTTTATTAAAACGACACTGCTAATTAGGGCAAACAAAGCCAATGAAGTGTCACGTGACCACAGGGAAGCCAGCAGTGTTGACAGGATTTGGCGCGGCAAGCACACCAGCGTGGCTGCATGGCTTATATGAAACAGTTGTTGAAGACGATTGTTATTTGTAAACGATGTGGGAAAAGTGAAAATACAGGAAAGTAAAAGATTAGTGCTCCGGTTCATGGCCAAGAATACAAAAAATTCACGTTATTGTGAACTAACCTGGACAAAAGCTTTAGAAGTTAGAAAATACGCGATATAAACTTTATAAAGTTGTGAAAATGAACGCCGTTTGGTTTATTGGTTTAATAGTTTTGACAACTTTCGTTAGATCAGACGCCGGGTATGTTACTTCCTATTTTCTTATTTGGTCTCCAACGCTTCGTTGCTTCGAAGGGAATTCTTACCCTTAATAAAAAATATAATACTTAGTTATATTACGCATATCTGTTTGAGAGACTTATGTAACCGTAAAAGAAACTTCTTAGTAATTTAAAATGATCTCGTCACCTACTAATGTCTCATTGTTTCACAATCCCAGCGTGCACGCCACTGGTTCACCCAAAGACATATTAGTAATCTTATTGACAGTATAAAGTAATTTAAGCTTTTACTTTGTTATTGAAGCGTGCGTTATGAATGCTCTGATTATTTTTACCAAGTTTGCGCAATGTTATCCAAACTTGTTTCAGACAATCTACATTAAAATGGCTGCACTAACGGTCATTGTGGGAGTTTAATTTTCAAGTCTTATGTTACGTTGCTACTAACACAAGCTCTTTGTGCAATAAGACAGCATGTAGGTGATACAAAATTTTACAACGAATTTTTTAACTTCAAGTAAGAATAATGTTTTCTTCTACTTTGAAGAAGAAATAAAGACAGATATTCATAGTAAATAAACATGCTTCTTAAATAACCGATATATCCACTTTCATTGCTTTAAAAAACTGGCATAAAAACTCCTAATTGTAGAATTAGAAAGTCTCTTATTTTTTAGAGAAATAAGATACAAGAAAAGATAACTTATGTAAATGTATTTTGTTTTGTAATACATTTTATGATTTGCTTACAAGCTGGTACCGTTTGCTGTAAAATAAGTAACAGAGAAAGGGAGTTAGAGTTACTTCTAAGAGTAATGTATTTGATGTATGTGCGGTAACAGAAAAAGTGAGTTATTTCTAAGAGTAATGTATTTTATGTAACAGAAAAAGAGAGTTACTTCTAAGAGTAACGTATTTGATGTAACAGAAAAAGGGAGTTACTTCTAAGGGTAATGTATTTTATTTGATGTAACAGAAAAAGAGAGTTACTTCTAAGAGTAATGTAGTTGATTAACAGGAAAAGGGAGTTACTTCTAAGGGTAATGTATTTGATGTAACAGAAAAAGGTAGTTACTTCTGAGAGTAAAATATATTTGATGTAACAGAAAAAGGGAGTTCCTTCTAACGGTAATGTGTTTGATGTTCTTTCTAGGCTCCGACAGGCTAGGTTTCAAATACCAGCTTTCAACGATTCAACAATTATTACAACGATCATTCATCAATATCTTTTTCAATATTTTTTAAAAATTTACAAACTTTTACAACAGTTGAATTAATTGTCAAATATTGGCAAATTGACTGAATGATTATTGATTGATTGGTAATTCTACTTGACGAAGCTATGCTTCCAAGTATGCAGTAATAGCACAGCACGCCCTCTTGGATAAAACAAATACATGTATATTGAATATTATTACGCTTAATTAGCGCCACGTTGGACATGTAAATTTCAATCTCCGACGTTAGGTACGGTAGGCAGCTGTTTTAGTAGCTGGTCTTAAAAACTTAAAGGGAGTAATTTTACATTTTGTAAACACAGAAGAAACAGTAGCAATGTATAAGTCATTGATTTAGTAATACTGAAACATATTATGACTTCCTGAATAAGCTTAAAAGAAAACAGGATGACATTTCACATTCTACCACAATTTGAAGTATGGTTAAAAAAAACTATACATTTCAACACCTATGATAATGCCAATGTGTTTCTGATAATTAAATAATAAGTTAAAACCTTAATTAATGATGAGCAAGCCCTTTGGTGGCTAGAGATGACATCACAAATAAACATAAGCCAAAATTAAAGTGCAGTGCCACTGTAAGATATTCAGTGTAATATACAAAAATTCCACAAATTTTAAGATAGCAATTTAAATTCAAAAATTACCGCTCTGCTCACGCATGAGCTCTCGAACATGTGTATTACGTCACAAACGAACTCGTCAAAACTGAGAGGTACAGCACCTGTTCTTCATGCAACGTGTTTCCGAAATGAAGGCGCTAGTGCTCGTTTGACTAACGAATGGCGAAATGCCTGTAACAGTGAGGAACTAACCGCGGGAACACGAAATAGCTCTTGTGTGGTAATAATTCTTTCATGTGAGTCGTAAGTCTTTCTTTTAAAAATGGCATGTTCACTTTCAATATTTTAAAGAGTAGATTGTTTTGACCTACAGTTTAAGATTGAGTCCTGTTTTCCTTTTTATAATAAAATAATTCGTGAGTAAGGTGAGTAAGCTGTTCATGTAATTATTTTTCTGAGTTACTGATGAATGCTAGATGGCGGGATAGTAACTTCATGGAAGACACAAATGCACATGGCGTGTATAATTCAAATTGTTAAGAAGTTTCTTTTTTTATTCACACAGAATTTTCATTTTGCCCCCCCAAGTGATAAAACACCACATTCTTCCAGGTGCAGAATTCTGCAGCGAGACTATTTCTTAAAAAAGAGATTTGAGTCGAAATGTTAAGAATTTAAGTGTATAATTTAATCAGCAACTGTTTGAAATGAAGAACAGGTTTTTACTCAATGAGAAAGAATCAAAAAGTTGAGCTGGAAAAATCAATCAGCGTTTTACAGTGTGTCAGCACTATGCATTTTCATAGTGGTATTTGATGTTTGTCTAAATTTGACAAGTCTAACAAACAAAAACTTTTTCAGCCCGAACAAGGCGCCGCGCCTGATCTCTTTGCTTTTACCCTGATGCAGATGGAATTTTAAAAATCAGAAAATAACTTAATCAATCATGCAGGATCAACTAACGCAACAAACAAATTTGTGAAATGGCTGGATTTTCTAAACAGTGAATTTAGCTGGCTGTTCTTGCAATGGCAAGTTTACTTTAGTAAAAGTTTGATCAACAGACGGTGATACAATTAAATGAAAGCAAATGAAGCCATCTTCAAACTTTGAACAGGAAATCAACTTAAATGCAAGGAAGCCAGCAAGTTTCTAGTGATCTAAATAAAATTAGAGACTGAACTGTACAGCCAGTCAGGAGCAGAAAGTAAAATTGGGAGAGAAGAAGAGAAGAAAAGAAATTGAGGCAGAGAGAGAGAGAGAGAGAGAGAGAGAGAGAGAGAGAGAGAGAGAGAGAGAGAGAGAGAGAGAGAAAATGACAGTGTGTGTTAGGGAGTGAGTGTGCGATAGGGAGAGAGTGTGAGTGGGTGTGTGTGTGAGATAGGGAGTGAGAGATAGAGAGAGAGAGAGAAAGAGAGAGAGAGAGAGAGAGAGAGAGAGAGAGATGAGAGAGAGAGAGAGAAATGAGAGAGAGAGAGAGATGAGAGATAGGGAGATAGGGAGGGAGAGAGAGAAGAGAGAGAGAGAAATGAGAGAGAGAGAGAGAGAGAGAGAGAGAGAGAGAGAGAGAGAGAGAGAGAGAGAGAGAGAGAGAGAGAGAGAGAGAGAGAGAGAGAGAGAGAGAGAGAGAGAGATAAAGAGAGAGAGAGAGAGAGAGAGAGAGAGAGAGAGAGAGAGAGAGAGAGAGAGAGAGAGAGAGAGAGAGAGAGAGATGGATTGCTGTAGAATATACTGGTGTAAACAATGGTTTTTGGTTACAAGTAACAACGGCTTTTCAGCGTATAAAATTATTTACACAAGAGAGCATTTCGTACAAAAACTTTAACATAGTCAACATTTCGATGTTAAAACACTCAATATTTCAACCAGTGGCTTATGCGAAACGAGGAAAGTTTTAAATTCAGTGCTGACAGTACAGGTAGGAAAAGTAGAAAAAGTTAATTCACTGCACCAACTTTCTAATAGAATTTATAAGCGTGCAACAAAGCGTAGATGTCTGGTAAACAGACAGTTCCTTCACCTATAACTACTCCAATAGTCACGATAACCACAAATACCCCACTGATTCGATCCAGTTAGGAAAATATTTATACATATTCCGGGAAATAACATGTCTCAAATATGGTTCAAGTTTTCCAAGTTTCTGACGACCAGTGGGCTATTATAACAGCTTAGAATGTTTAGTTAGCATCACTGAGGCCGTCAGTTATTGCAAATGCAAAAGTAAGTTAGCGCAGTGGTATTTCCGGTCAAAACCGGAAGCCGATGTGACTTTTGGTTTGTAAATTCAATTCTTTAGCTTGTTTAACAAAGGGCAAGTCATGAGAGAAAGTGGACAATACATTTTAAAAGAAAACCGGACTCAATCTTAAACTGCAAGTCAAAGAGATATACTCTTTATAATATTGAAAAGCAACATACTATTTTCAAAGAATGACTTACATGAAAAAAAAATCATTCCCACACAAAAGTAATTTCGTGTTCCCGCGGCTAGTTCCTCGCTCTTACACGCATTTCGCCATTCGCTAGTTTGACGGGTGCTAGTGCTTGCATTTCGGAAACGCATTGTACAAAAATTGGAATTTGAAATTTTATCTTAAAACTTGCCTAGTATTTGTACAACACGCTGAATCTCTTACAGTAGCACTGTACTTCAATTTTCGCTTTTGCAAACACGTGTAACACGCTCGTGGAATGTTTTTGCTTTTGAAAATTATGTTACTTTGTGATGTCAACCCCAGTTGGGCTCGCCCGCCGTTAATTAATATTTTAATCTATTGTTTAATTATCAGAAACGCTTTTGCACTATTAATGGTGTTAAAATGTATACTTTTATCGCACTTGAAAATTTTGTAGTATATGAAAAATCATCCTGTCTTCCTTTAACTTCTTGTAAGTCTTTTCTCCGAGTTCTGCTTCATAATTTCAGGGAAAACCTTAACTGGTGCTTTTTTAAACTGATATGAAAATTAGTGCAATAATATTTGTGTGCATTAGTAAAACATAAAATCGTCTATACGTTAAAAGAGAGATTATATCTTATAATTTTAAGCTGAAATGTGTTAATTGTTTTTCGTTAAACAAGAAATAAGTCATTGAGCACTTAAATTTAAGATTCCTCACGAAAATAGAACGCATTATTTCTACCATGCGACAATTTTCCTCGTAAGGAGGACGCATAGCTTCTAGTTAGAAACAAAATTTCTCACGAAGAACTGCACGAGGAAATTTCCCCGTGAGGTGTCACTGTGAACTGCGCCAATGAAAACAATGCGTTCCATTTTCGCGTGGAATGCCGCAAAGAATTTGTCCTTGACGAATTTTGACGCGTGTCATCACTGTGAAATGGGTTTTAAATCGCGAAATTTTTAGATGTTGATTGCACGAATAAACTAATGTAAATATGTATGTTGAGCGAGACTGTTTATACAAGAAGTAAATGTATATATTTATATTCCATGACCACAGGGGCGTATCTACTAATGTGCAAACTAGGCTGTAGACTAGGGCGCCAGATTTTAGGAGTCCAGTGTTAAAAAATTCTCTCCTTGGAAAATGTGTATCCTTTCGTATTCATAAAAAGCGCATATTTTACAACACACCGCAAGCGCATGCTTTTATGTAAGTACACTAATTACATAGAAAGTACTACACCACAAGCAGTTGCGCAGCCTGACTGGATATAAAAGCTACGCAAATATACGTAATAACATGCTCGTAGATAATAGTAACGTTAACACACCACAAGTAATTGTGCAATCCTACAGGTATATAAATAGCCGTGTAGCCATGATAGAAATGAGTTAGACCTGCACTATCGGTCAAGGGCGCCGTAACGCCTGATACGCCCCTGTATGATCAAAACTTCAATAAACCACCAGCTAAGACGAACTCAGTCCTTATATCACATTTTATAATCTCCTTTTCTGAAAACTTGCATTTTTAAATGTTTATATCTTTACAAACTTACAGCTTCGAGCTTTTTAAATCGTTATATCTTTTTTTATATTACAAGCCTATATCTTTACGAGGCTGTATCTTTACAAGCAACAAAATTCCCTGCAAACTATGTGCAACGTCTAACCATCTGTTAACATGAACGAAATATCTTTAATGGAAAACATGACCATTTTTCATATACATGTATTACCCCATTTTCAAGTACGGTAAAAAGCATACATGTTAACACAATTAATACTGCGATAATTAAATAATAGATTAAAATCATAATTAACGGCAGGTGAGCACAACTATTGATGACGTCACAAACGAACACAATTTTCAACAGCAAAATCATTCCACGAGCGTGTTGCACGT
>JAQGDQ010000344.1:249430-252825 GCA_030141605.1 Tubiluchus corallicola
CACCAACAGATCTTTCTTCTGGAATCGTCGATGGGAGGCCGCAAGGTGGTCTGGCTGTGCTGTGGAGGAAAACATTACCTGGTCAGATTGACATTCTTTCGTTTGAACATGAGTTTCGCATCATGGGACTTTCGATTAAATATCCTGGTAAACTTTTGCTAATTGTATTTATTTTCCCTGTGAGACTGAAAAAACTTCAGATGACTTTATATTGTGTTTGGGAAAACTTGATACATTGATTGAAGAGACACCTACCGGCATTGGTGACTATAATCCCCATCCCAACAAGCGATTTTTTCAAGAACTTAACTTAATCTGTTCTGCTAATAATTATATCATGTCTGACGTTACTAAATTGCCAGCAGATACTTTTACTTTTGTGAGTGTTGCACGCAACACGTGCGGCTGGATTGATCACATTATTTGTACTGCTGTTTTAGACCCCATGATTAGTAACATTGAAGTAGAATATAACCTAACGGTTCGGGACCATATGCCTGTATGTCTTTCACGTTTAAACATGAATGATATGCTGTCTTAACAGGGTAATAATCATACCACAATTTCAGCCAATGACATTTTAAAAATACACCCTGGTACTTTGTCACAAACACAAACTGCGCCCAGTCATCCTGTTGATTGGGACAAAGCCACTCCTAGTCATATTGTTAAAAATCAATCATTGGTACGCAAATGCTTAGCTGAGATACCCGTACCATATGACTGTATTTTGTGCTCGGACATTTATTGTGATCGACAAGATCACGGGGAGAGGCTATCAACCTTTTTATGAGAACGTGTTTGCAGGTACAGCTGATAATAAAGACGCTAAAATTAAACCTAGACAAATACCTGGGTGGAATGATTTCGTGGCAAAAAGTTACAAATATTCTAGGGAATGTTTTCTTAATTGGCGTTCAGGCGGCAATCCACGTTTTGGCCTACTTGCCACGCAAATGAGACAGGCACGCGCTCTTTTCAGCGTGCTCTACGTAATTGTAAAAGGAATAAAAAATATTGTTGCTGATAAACTTGCTCGAAACTTTTCGAAATTGGATTCTTACCAATTCTTTCAAAAAACAAAATAAACGCTAAATTACCCCTTCCACCTCGAGTATGTGATGCTTGCGGAGAAAAAAATCATTTGTGACAGGTGGGAGAACCATTATAAAGAGCTCCTAAATTCTGTGAATAATGGCAATGTAACTGAACAATTGAAGCAAAGCCTTGCTGAGAATATTAGGCCTGTTAACCGATTCAGTGTAAATGAAGTCATTCGAGGTCTTTCCCTTCACAAATCAGCTGGACCTGATGGACTCCAAGCTGAACACTTTGTTAATGCTTCACGTATATTACCCATCCATCTCTCGTTGTTATACAGTTCATGCCTGACTCTTTGCTTTTTACCAGATGCGTTTATGTTGTCAGTTGTAATTCTACTTGTCAAGGACAAGTATAATGATATTACAATAAAGATAATAACAGGCCTATAGCTTTGTTTACAATTACTAGTAAAATTTTGGAAGTACTACTATTAAATCTCTCTCTCTCTATTAAAACTCTCTCTCTCTCTCTCTCTCTCTCTCTCTCTCTCTCTCTCTCTCTCTCTCTCTCTCTCTCTCTCTCTCTCTCTGTCCTTCCCCTTCTTTCCTGCCGAATAACATTATCTATGAGATTACATGTGTGTTACGGTTGCTTCATCTGTCATTTTCAGCACTGCCTGCATTTATCACGTATTACTCGATAACAGCTCTCAAGGCTGACTAAAGGGGAGCAACTCAGTCAATAATAAAAACATCACATTGATAAAACTTGACATCATTTGGCTGGCAGTCCACTTCTGAACTGTCGAAACAGCTAGAATCTCACCTAGGCATCAGCTTTTTACTAAGTTGTTGTTGCCGCCATCATCATCATCATCATTGCCGTCATTGTCGACATTATTACTATAATAATCATCATCAAATTATTATAATTTTTTTCGTCGTCATCATCATCATCATCATCATCATCATCATGATCATTATTATAAACAGTCATAATGAACATCACATCACAAATGACATCAACATTTGCATTTTTTTAAACAACTTTTTTCTCGTTTTTAGTTTGTGTGTTTCTATGTGTTTCTATGTATCATGCCAACAACCCATTTTTTAATTTACCTACAGTTACTGCACTTCAGTCCTCAAATAACATTCATTTTATACTAATCTACACTTTAAACTACTAAAAATACCACACCATACGCACGCACAAAAATGAAAAAAAAATTAAATCATTTTTATCTCCCGCCAAGCGAACCTCGCTGTGGTCGTATTTTAAAAAATGATGTAAGCTGATGAACACCACGAAGGCACGCGTAACGAAACTTCTGCAGTTCAGCTCAGAAGTTCCTCTATTTTAGTTGATTAAATCTTTGTGTTTAACGGTGTTTATGTAAAATCTATTCATAGGATCAATTAGCAACAACTTTAAAGTACTTACATAGTTTAATCCATAGGATTATATCTCAAAATTCGTAAGTACTACACAGTATAATTACAGATAACCATTATTAGTCTTCGAGGCTGTGAGCGTACAATAAGTACTAGGCGGCTTACTTACATATAATAACTATCTTCATATCTTGTTTTCACTGACACTGAACGAAAATTTGTTATTACGAACTTTTTTAACCTTTGCATAATGTTTTCTGAAAAGTATAAAATGTGCGACTATGAAATGTTTCAGTTCTGCTATCCTTGTCACTACTACTACTACTGCTACTACTTCTACTACTACTACTACTACTACTACTACTACTACTACTACTACTACTACTACTACTACTACTACTACTACTACTACTACTACTACGACTACTACTACTGACTACTACTACTACTACTACTAGTACTACTACTACTACTACTACTACTACTACTACTACTACGGCGATGATGACGACAACCACCACCACCACCACCACCACCACTACTACTAGCACTGTCACCACTAACACCATCACCATCACCACCACCGCCAACACCACCACCACCACTACTCCTATATTGCACGGTGACCGGATGACGTAATTTTTCGTTCAAAATGAGCGCGGCCAAGCGTGAAGTGATCGCGACTTTAAATTGATTTTACTAATTACACGACGCACTTATCACAATTTTACTGTTGAAACTTTCTAACTATTTTCTCAAATATTAAATTAAGCTCAACTTCCCGGGAGCCTTAGCTTTTCCTTCAAACATTTAACGAATGAAAGAATTTTCTATAGAGAAGTTGTGAAACTATGCTATCTTTTGTAATTATAATTGTTCTGCTACAGCGTTCTGTGGCCGTGGGTAGCAACCTGTAGGCCTGCATATACATACAGGTTCAGAGGCAGACCACTCGAG
>JAQGDQ010000849.1:0-7500 GCA_030141605.1 Tubiluchus corallicola
TTTGGAAACAACTTAAAAACCACTAAAGCTATAAACGTGTAACTTTCGCAGACGAAAGCCAATATAATGCAACATAAGAATGTGAAATATCAACTTTGTTGGGTTCTTGCCTCCAATATCAATGTAGTTTAAACTTCGGAAAATTTCGGAAAACTTCGGAAAACTATCCCTACCCGATATAACCGAAAAGAAAATTGAAAATCAAATCAGTGAGGAATTTATGAAACAACCTGTACTATTGTGCCGTGTCCTTTATGGTTGTGACACCTGTATTATTATATTAACCTTATATACCTGATTATGATACCTATATTATTATATTAACCTTATATACCTGATTATGATACCTATATTATTTGATTAGTCTTATATACAAGATGTAATGCCTGCATTATTATATTAGTTCATTGGCCTTTCTTAGTTGAATTTGGACACAAATGTAATTAGTGCTGCTAGCCTTGGATTAACCTTAAAGGGAAAGACGAGTCACTTAGCGTGTTGGTAACTTAAAGGGAAAGACGAGTCACTTAGCGTGTTGATAACTTAAAGGGAAAGACGAGTCACTTAGCGTGTTGGTAACTTAAAGGGAAAGACGAGTCACTTAGCGTGTTGGTAACTTAAAGGGAAAGACGAGTCACTTAGCGTGTTGGTAACTTAAAGGGAAAGACGAGTCACTTAGCGTGTTGGTAACTTAAAGGGAAAGACGAGTCACTTAGCGTGTTGGTAACTTAAAGGGAAAGACGAGTCACTTAGCGTGTTGGTAACTTAAAGGGAAAGACGAGTCACTTAGCGTGTTGATAACTTAAAGGGAAAGACGAGTCACTTAGCGTGTTGGTAACTTAAAGGGAAAGACGAGTCACTTAGCGTGTTGGTAACTTAAAGGGAAAGACGAGTCACTTAGCGTGTTGGTAACTTAAAGGGAAAGACGAGTCACTTAGCGTGTTGGTAACTTAAAGGGAAAGACGAGTCACTTAGCGTGTTGGTAACTTAAAGGGAAAGACGAGTCACTTAGCGTGTTGGTAACTTAAAGGGAAAGACGAGTCACTTAGCGTGTCGGTAACTTAAAGGGAAAGACGAGTCACTTAGCGTGTTGGTAACTCAAAGGGAAAGACGAGTCACTTAGCGTGTTGGTAACTTAAAGGGAAAGACGAGTCACTTAGCGTGTTGATAACTTAAAGGGAAAGACGAGTCACTTAGCGTGTTGATAACTTAAAGGGAAAGACGAGTCACTTAGCGTGTTGGTAACTTAAAGGGAAAGACAAGTCACTTAGCGTGTTGATAACTTAAAGGGAAAGACAAGTCGCTTAGAGTGTTGGTAACTTAAAGGGAAAGACGAGTCACTTAGCGTGTTGATAACTTAAAGGGAAAGACAGTCACTTAGCGTGTTGGTAACAAAGGGAAAGACGAGTCACTTAGCACAAAACCACACACAAGGAAAGACAGTCCTTAGCGTGTTGATAACAAGGGAAAGACAAGTCCTTAGAGTGTTGGTAACTTAAAGGGAAAGACGAGTCACTTAGCGTGTTGATAACTTAAAGGGAAAGACGAGTCACTTAGCGTGTTGATAACTTAAAGGGAAAGACAAGTCGCTTAGCGTGTTGGTAACTTAAAGGGAAAGACGAGTCACTTAGCGTGTTGATAACTTAAAGGGAAAGACAAGTCGCTTAGAGTGTTGGTAACTCAAAGGGAAAGACGAGTCACTTAGCGTGTCGGTAACTTAAAGGGAAAGACGAGTCACTTAGCGTGTTGGTAACTTAAAGGGAAAGACAAGTCGCTTAGAGTGTTGGTAACTTAAAGGGAAAGACGAGTCACTTAGCGTGTTGGTAACTTAAAGGGAAAGACGAGTCACTTAGCGTGTTGGTAACTTAAAGGGAAAGACGAGTCACTTAGCGTGTTGGTAACTCAAAGGGAAAGACGAGTCATTTAGCGTGTTGATAACTTAAAGGGAAAGACGAGTCACTTAGCGTGTTGGTAACTTAAAGGGAAAGACGAGTCACTTAGCGTGTTGGTAACTTAAAGGGAAAGACGAGTCACTTAGCGTGTTGGTAACTCAAAGGGAAAGACGAGTCACTTAGCGTGTTGGTAACTCAAAGGGAAAGACGAGTCATTTAGCGTGTTGATAACTTAAAGGGAAAGACGAGTCACTTAGCGTGTTGATAACTTAAAGGGAAAGACAAGTCGCTTAGAGTGTTGGTAACTTAAAGGGAAAGACGAGTCACTTAGCGTGTTGGTAACTTAAAGGGAAAGACGAGTCGCTTAGAGTGTTGGTAAGTTAAAAGGGAAAGGCGAGTCACTTAGCGTGTTGGTAACTTAAAGGGAAAGACGAGTCACTTAGCGTGTTGGTAACTTAAAGGGAAAGACGAGTCATTTAGCGTGTTGATAACTTAAAGGGAAAGACAAGTCACTTAGCGTGTTGATAACTTAAAGGGAAAGACAAGTCGCTTAGAGTGTTGGTAACTCAAAGGGAAAGACGAGTCACTTAGAGTGTTGGTAAGTTAAAAGGGAAAGGCGAGTCACTTAGCGTGTTGGTTTTATTTTGCTGTTACCACTTAAATTCAGAAAAATATAACATAGAAATTTGCAAAGTAGCTGTCTGTAAAGTATAAAGCTAATTTCTACTACCGCTGCACAGAAAATTTTCACGCTCGGTAACAGTCGCCATTCACTTGACAATTATGACGTAACTGGTGCACTTCGTGACTTTTCGTAAATGCGCGCTGCTTGAACTAATTCAAACTTCTGCAGCTTACTTAATGTTCATGCAAAAATGTTACAAAATTAGCTGTGTACTTTGCAAAAACTTTTGACGGAAACTGACATTGTGCTGCTTTTCTTCAGTCGATGAATGACGTCAGTGGTGGAAGAATTTGGCGTTCAAAATAGAAGCGCTCGGGCGTGAACCGATCGCCACTTTAGAGTAACTTTACTAATTATGCCAAGCGCGTGTCATACTTTTGTTACTAAATTTTTGTCACAGTTCCCACAGGGCTTGGTTTTTCCTTTAACTATATAACTGCATGTACTACACCTACCTTGAAATACACGTACAGTAACAGTTAAATACCATGTCCTGATTTCATTGTTAGACCCAGTAATTTATAATTTTAATGTTTGTACTCTTGTATACTTTTGCCAGAAAACGGTTTGGCAAATGAAAATTTTAATTCGTTCATTTTCGAATAAGCCAGCTTTGTTTTCGTTTGCTCAACCTGTTGTAGTCATCTGTAGCTTAGTCTGGCTTCATTTTATTTGTCCTTGGCATTACCAAATGTTAGCATGTATTTTACATTGAGGCGCATCAGGTGAAGCCAGTGATCACGTGACCGCGCGTTGATTAGCAGTTCCTGTATTGTATGTAAACATCACTTTAATTCGCTAATCCCTCGCGTTGCGCAAGGGGATTAGGCAAAATGGCAAGACGTACGATGCTTTGATTAGTGATGATTGTGCCTGTCTACTGCGCATCGTGTTTGCGCAGGTGTAGCTGCAGCGCTTAGATCGGCTGGTGTTTTTGTCCTAAGAATATTAGTAAAACAGAAATAAACTAGAATCGAACCGAATCTGTCGTTGAACTTCCACTGAAGACCAACTTACTCAGCTTATTTTTGATAAGGAAACACATTCCAGTCCTGCCACACTCATCCATATTCTACATTTAAGTAACGCGTTGCCAATGTGAGCTTGTCTAAATATAAAAAACATGTCCATTTTTCACATCAAACTTTGGCAGCAAGCATGACTAGGGTCAAAGACGTGTACACTCATTTCCCTTGTGCAGACGATGATAACGTTGTCACAAGGCGGGCTAGATAAACCGGATGAACCGCATGAATGTGTACATGCTGCTCTAAGAGGCAAATAGAGCCAACAGAGCGACTTCCAATATAACAGACTAGCGGCACAGGAACGTTGCGAGAAATATATGTGCAGTGTGCGGGGTAAGAGTTGCCGTCGCCGTTGAAACGGATATAAATGTGCTTTCTGAAGCAGTTGCCCTAAATTTGATTTTAGATACTGAATTAGTAATGAGTCGTCATGTAATGAGAGATATCCACATTAATGAAAATGTGCTAAAGTACGTTCACTAGAAGATGTTAGGTAGGTTTGGTTTTACTGCTGTGTCTTATCCTAACAGACCTTTAGCTTTGAATATGTTGAGAAGAGAGAAGAATTCATCATGATCTAAAAATGTGCTACAATATTATTCATAGGGAAAATGACTTGGATAGAAATGCATTTTTTTTACCCATGCTCCTAGAATTTCTAGGGATCATTGCCACAAGCTATGTAAATCGATCTGTGTCGTCTGTGATGTTAGTATCAGTATACCATATCTTAACATTTGTTTATAAAAACAACTTTCGATTTGACTCTGTTGAACACTTTTTGTTGCACTGCCAATTGTATCAACAAACTAGGGTTGTTATGTTTGATAAACTAAATGAAATACTTCTGCCTGAAAACCTTAATATAGCTGCCTTAGGAACTAATGATCTGTTGAAGTCGTTATTGTTCGGAAAAGATGAATTTAACTATGTTGCTAACTGTAAAATATTCCAATGCATACATGACTTTATATTACGTACTAGACGCTTCTAGTAGTTTCTATCTGATATGAAATGCATCAGTCTTAAATATTCGTACATTAATATTTTCTAACCGTCATTTTCTACTAATGTCTAATGTAATCTTGTAGTAAAACTTGCCAGCTTGCGTAGTTATATTCTATTCTTACTGTAAATGTTTTTGTAAATAGTGTGTATAGACTGTTGAGGTGAGGACTTAAATCATGTTTTTCAAACTGTCTGATCCATTCCTATAATAAATTATGTTTAAACTAAACTAAAATAACTTTGCGCACGGCCGGTTCATGTAGTATTTAACGTGTATTGCTTTGCCAATGTACCTTGTATGTATTTGTGCAAATAAAACTAAATTGAATTGAAATTGAATTGCAGCTCAACATTCGCTTGCCAATAGAGTTGTCAAGTACTGACTTTCTCTTCCTGAACGTGTACATGGGTCTCCACTGGTAAATGCTGCCTCCAGTAATTTGTCTAGTCAAGTAACGTTTCAAAACGTTTGTATTTCTCCAGACATGTGTAAGCAGTAATAATACGCTTTATGGCTGTCCCGTGAAGATTTTAATCTGTCTTCGTTATTATTGTACATACTGTATTGTTCTATGCATTTAAATTTTATGCTATGTATGGATACTGTAATAAATAAATCAATAAATAAATTGCAGGGTATCTGGTCGCGCGCGCCGCTTTGCAGCCGCTCCGGCATTAATCCCCTCGCGGAGCATGAAATCGTGTGAACAAAGTTCATCACGCAAGCGCCTGTTTGATAACTTTTCTCAGGCGAGCCGTTTAAAAATAGTTTGTACTGTTTGGCGTCGCGCGCGCCGCTTTGCAGCCGCTCCGGCATTAATCCGCTCGCGGAGCATGAAATCGTGGACAAAGTTTATCACACAAGCGCCTGTCCGATAGCTTTTCTCAGGCGAGCCGTTTAAAAATAGTTTGTGAAGTGTGTTTCTGTTGCGACGTGTTTTGTCAAGAACAGATCAATATGGTTACTACAACCACCAGCTCCTAGCTGTACGTTACGCGCTGCCTGGCTTCTTGCACCGTCTAATCTACGCGATCGAGTGGCGATCGGAATGCCGCCAGAGATTACTTAACAATTACCAGGTTATTAGCCAGTGATGCAGTGAATGTTATTGTTGCGCATAGGAAAGATGATCAACTCTCGATGGTGAATGGAACGCATTAAATTTATATGCATACAGATTGACGCTTGTTGCTGAGTTTGTCAGATGGCAACTGCTTTTCAGGAAGCCATCCACTCAAGGGCATGGGCAGGAAGCCATCTACTCATAAGTTAATGGGCATCTGACATGTAGAATGTTTTGCAACAATTAACGTCATATTTTGCGATCCAGTTAAAATGTGACAGCCTAAATCGTACAGTTCTTATAAACACTTTGTTTATGTTCAACTGTGTCGTTATTTTGTTTACAGTGGACAAATTCATTGTCTAGAATGGTCGCCACTGGACACTGGTCATTTTTGTCCAGAGTTACTTTAACACGTTCATTGTTTTAGAGTGCTACTAGCCTGTTACTGCATCTTAACATGTTGTTTGAGCCAATGAGCTGCTACTCATACATTGATTGGTACAGAGAAAATTAATGTAAACGTTGGAAGATCTTAGGACACGTTGTTTTACAGGGTAGATCTTAACATGTTTAGCTAAAGAACTCAGTGTCAGTTAAGCTTTAATAAAATTATAGATACTGTAAATGTGAACTAAACATACTTCCACCTCTCACTCCAGTGACTCCACCTAACTGTATCTCCATTACTCACTTCAGTGACACCTAATGGTACCTCCATCACTCACTCCAGTGACACCACCCAACTGTACCTCCGTCACTCACTCCAGTGACTCCACCTAACTGTACCTCCATCACTCACTCCAGTGACTCCACCTAACTGTACGTCCATCACTCACTCCAGTGACTCCACCTAACTGTACCTCCATCACTCACTCCAGTGACTCCACCTAACTGTATCTCCATTACTCACTTCAGTGACACATAATGGTACCTCCATCACTCACTCGAGTGACTCCACCTAACTGTATCTCCATCACTCACTCCAGTGACTCCACCTAACTGTACCTCCATCACTCACTCCAGTGACTCCACCTAACTGTAGTTCCAGTCTTCAAAGTAAAGCGGCAGCATGACAATTTACAGATTTATGACTTAAGCCTTCTGTAAATAATTAATAGTCCACCGTGCTTTTACAGCTATTGGCTTAGATGGTACTTGTCTTGGTGTTCACAAATCGTTCATGCATGTTTTGCTCTGTGTGTATTGTTTATAGCCTTTTTGTCCAATATGCATGTATTGCCTGTTACAGATAAAACACAGATGCACTGATGATGTTTTTCGGAAAATAAGGAAAAGCTTGACATGTTTTTATATGGCGAGGCATTATGTTCGACTTTTCTTTCTTTCTTCTTCACAGGTGGATGAAATCCGGGCGAGCATCGACAAAATACAAGCAAATGTGGAGGAGGTTAAAAAGAAACATAGTGCCATTCTCTCATCAACTCAGACAGACACGAGTAAGTTGGAAAAACTAGTAAAGAAGCATTTGAAACTAAAGTAGCTGGTGATTCCGTCAGTTTTAGATAATGCATAAAATGACAGTCCTTATTTATTTTCTCGCTTAACGATGCCAATCCACCAAAGAGATAGTCCGTTTTATTATCTCGCTTAACGATGCCACTCCACCAAAGAGACAGTCCTTTTTTATTATCTCGCTTAACGATGCCAATCCACCAAAGAGACAGTCCTTTTTTATTATCTCGCTTAACGATGCCAATCCACCAAAGAGACAGTCCTTTTTATTATCTCGCTTAACGATGCCAATCCACCAAAGAGACAGTCCTTTTTTATTATCTCGCTTAACGATGCCAATCCACCAA
>JAQGDQ010000849.1:12500-87566 GCA_030141605.1 Tubiluchus corallicola
GTTTGAAAATTATTAATTACTTAAAATGTTTTCATGAAATGGTAAAATGTCATTGACTCTCCCTCCAGGGTGCACCACTTACTAACCATAAAGCATATTTTTAATCTTATCGACAAGATCAGTAATTTCAAATTTTACTTAGTTAGTGACATGTGCGCTACGAATGCTCTAATCATTTTTTCAAACTTTACTCAATGTTTTCTAAACTGGTTTCAATCGATTTATTGTCAAAATGGCTGCGTCTAACGGTCATCGCGGGAGTTTAAATTTACAGGTTTTATACAGCGTTACTGCCGAGGCAAACCCTGTATGCAAAAAGGCAGTATGTAAGCGGTATAAAATTTGAAGATGAGTTTTTAAGCTTTATGTAAGTGGAGGGTTTTCTTGTACTTTACGTAAAAGCAAGTGAACTTATAAACGCTGTACATTCTGGTAGAATATTTCATTTATAATTCAGATTAAAATCAACTCTTTACCCGCTGCTGTTTATTTTGCCAAAGAGTAGCGATGTTGAGTGTTTTTTGAAATTGTGTTTTTTGAAGTAATTAAAGTGTCTCACTACCTCTGACATTCCATTTCTCATTTGTCCTATTCTGAAAGCAATGCTCTTACAGTTTTCAAAATTTAAATTTTTAATTTTCATTTCCTTAATTTGTTTTTCTGATCTTTTAGTTATCGAACAAAATATAGAACAAGAAGAACATTCTAATAAATCATCGGCTGATCTTAGGATACGTAAAACCCAGGTGAGGACTTTGCGTTAAAGACATACAAACTATTATTTTTTAGCAAATTATTTTAGCAGACGACAGCACACAAACATTGTAAACAGTGCTGTGTATAGTTCATTATCGTACAACACGTAGTAGTGGTGACATCTGTTGACGAGAATGGGATGTGGTGTAAGCTTGTGCCCTTGTAAGCGTGAGTATTTTTTGTCTCATCACTTTTGTAGTAGTAACACTTGGACACGTAAGTTTATTATTCTATTTTGTGCGGTGCAAATGCTTGTATAAATTCTTATATTCTAGTACAAGTTTTTAATAATCGTTGGATTATTTTGCAGTTGCTTAAGTGCTATTTACAGCAGGTTCTCAATACATGTATATATAGGTAGCTAGGCAGCCCTATGTAGCATTCAAAACATGTTAATATAGGTTAGTTAGGCAGCCTTATGTAGTATTCAATACATGTATATATATATATATATATATAGGTAAGTAGGCAGCCCTGTGTAGCACTCAAAACATGTATATATAGCTAGCTAGGCAGCCCTATGCAGCATTCAATACACGAAAATGGTCTCCGGAAACTTGAAAACTCGCTATAAGTACCTAGGCAACGGCAGTTTCCCGTCTGCGTATTGCTGCGTGATGCGTATTCGGACGATAGCGATCACATTTGAATGAATACGGATCACTCATTACGCACTATGGATTGCACATTACATACACATGGAAACACTTCTACGTGTCTAACTACAAACTGTTGTGTACGCATTACGCATCACATACACATGGAGTTGGATAGCAGAAATTTACTCACAGCAGGCAGTAAAATTGACTTTAGAGATTTGCCTGGTTTTGATTTTCCTTCTTTGTTTCCGCATGTTCTCTTTTAGCTATTGAAACGTTTTTTTCATTTTCAGCATTCCACTTTATCTAGGAAGTTTGTCGAAGTTATGAGTGATTATAATGCAACGCAAACCGACTATAGGGAGCGTTGCAAAGGTCGTATACAGCGACAACTAGAAATAAGTAAGTATTTTTTTGTACAATCTGCCACAGGTGGGTCCAGCGCTCTGGAAAAGGATTTTGTTTTGTTGTTAATAGAACAAGAATGGACCTAATTTCTTGAACAGAACCCCAGGGCTCCCGCCAAATAATACTTTAGTCTATGTTAGTGTTTGTAAACATCTTGTGACCATTTCAGTGGCGACTCGTAGCTAAAGTTACTGGGTTGCTGCTTCAAAACCGTTGTATTAATACTGAGATATTTGAATGTCACATGTTGAACGGCCTCTTTGCTTAACTGCAACTTTCTCACGGAGAGACAACTGTGAATCATTAAGCTGTTGTAGTTCACTTAACAGTCACAGAACTTCTTGGGAGTGCAAAGAGACCATGAGCAAATTATTTAATTTTTAAGAACAACACACGCTGAATTAAAATCTAATTCTACACTTCATCACATTCAAGAATATGTCGGCACATGGTTTTTAAGCACGTGATAACTGACAACACACACTGCAGGAGCGACAGTTCTTTTTCTGTCTAGCGTGCAGCATCTTCACTCAAACATGGATGCATGGCCACATGTGCACAGCAGGCAAACGCCACGTGCTGGAGTTGTGAAGTGCACAGTTTCGTCACGTGCTCTGGTTCCGTACACGTATAAAGAAATTAAAGAAAAAGTGCTCATATAAATATCATTGATAATATCGAGTGAAAATAGGGGGTGCTGCAGTTCCACAGTACCAATACACAAGCCACCACTAGACAGTTTAGACAACAAAGATAAAGACAAAATTTACTTACCGTCGCCTGCTTAACAGACATTAGGACTAACGGTTATTTACTGACTTACACTGACGGACGCAACTCACAAATAATGAATAAAACACGTAGGGCATATGCCCTGGCATTGGCAGCCACTAGAATTGAACTCAGGAATGCATGGTTACAGTCTGAAAACTAGTACACTTGGCCTTCCTACCCAGGGCATGTTTAAGCCTACTTGTATATATTAGAATAGCAGGTGTTTTCATATACAGTGTTCCCTCACTTATCGCAGGTGTTCCGTTCCAGGCCCACCCGCGATAAGTGAATTTCCCCGAAGTAGGGACACTGTACTTATTTGCGAGCGCAAGTACTACATTTCGTTTTTGGTGAGTATTCATCCGCCGGATAAATACACTATTTACTGTAAATGATAATTTTTTATAATTTATAATATTCTTTTAATGTTAGAATTAATATTTTTAATTTATTTTTATACATTTTGTTATTTTTTATATGATTTTTTTTATTATACATTACTGTACAATACGTACTACGCATGTGCAAAAATACTTTAGACGGAGTGCCGCAAAAACACGTGAAACAGCGAAAATACCGCGATAAATATTTTACATTTTGAAAACCCGCAAAACAGCGAGTCCACGATAAACGAACTAATGAAGTAGCGAAGGAACAGTTTATATCTAAGTGGGCCTAATGACACTGGTGAATGTATTATGTTGCATCTATACTGGTTTTCTGCATCGTAGTTTGAGCATTCCAAGCACGTTGCTCTACTCCTTGACGGATTTGTTATTTATCGTGAAAGCTCAGCTATCTAGCAATCAGCAGCTTTTAACAACATAAATGCTCTCAACTTTTACTGAAAACTTTACTAACTTGTTGATGAAATTGTAAAAATGGCTGCATAATATTTAACATTTTTACTTGGACGATAGTAGGTAAGCATTACTTGTCCAATTTTTTCTCGTTTTGAAGAAGGTAAAATGGTAGCATCAGAGATTTTGCATGCAGGCCCGGATTATAACCTTTTGAGGCCCCTAGACTAATGAAATTGTGCCCCGCCTGTTGGAGCCACCCTCTAACTAGCCCGTGCCTGTAGTGATATATTTTAGCGAGATATACATAGCTAAACTTATTGCAAATTCTTTAAGTAAGCTAGATTAGCTATTGTTTGTTTAAAAAATATTCTTCCAGAAATACAACTATTTTACTATTTATTCCAAACTAAATTAGCGCAATACGTTCAGCACAACCGTTTCAGCACAACACATTTCAGGACATGTTCAGCACAACTGTTTCAGCTCAGCCCAACACCTTCAGCACAAAACAAATTTTTTACCAAATGTTAACCAAAGCTTGAGGAGCCCTAGGCCGCAGCCTATACTAGCCTATAGGATAACCTGGCCCTACTTTCCGGCTACCAAAATTATCAATAGCAAGAATAATACTAGGGTTTCATAGACTCTAGAGAAATTTTCTGCGAACACTAGTTTTTTATTCTATTTTGAGAGTTACTGCAGCAGCGGACATGCATTGTAAAACCTCCGCGCTCTCTGCCTAACGAAGGTCGACATTGATTACTGTTACCTGGTGAAGTACCTTGGTTGCTGCTTAGGCACAATGTAGTTTAACGAGTTACCTGTCAATATTGCCTAGAATGACATTGATTCTTGCTGAGCGCTCGCTCTTCAATGTTGCACATGTTTGCAGGGAGCAGTTATTGTGCAAATATCATGTTTTCTATGCATGTGCCAGTTATTCAATCAACGGTTTACAAAGCTGCTGTTTGCACAGGCACCAATTTAGCAAGATTATGGATAATTCCCAATGCACCTTTAAAAATATTTTTGGCTGTTATTTAGAATTATGCATGCCAAAGTACTAAATAACAGCCAAAAAGATTTTTAAAGGTACATTGGGAATTATCCTTAATCTTGTTAAATTGGTGCCTGTGCAAACAGCAGCTTTGTGAACTGTGACTGAATAACTAAAAAGGCATATAATATACGTATGCATATGCATATGCATGCGTATGTATATGTATATGTGTATGTGTATGTGTATGTGTATGTGTATGTATATGTATATGTATATGTATATGTATATGTATATGTATATGTATATGTATATGTATATGTATATGTATATGTAGTATATGTGTATGTGTATGTGTATGTATATGTATATGTATATTACATGCCTTTTTTGATTGATATTTTGTGACAGAGTTCAATTCAATTTTTTATGTGCCGGTTAATGTAAGTGAAGATCCATTCACATTGAATTTTTGAAACTTGCATTTGGTTTCATGTTGTGCATCCGAAAATTTATATAGCTTAGAATTTTTAAAGAATTATTTTTGCTTTTCAAAATGATTTCGCAACATAATTTTAAAACAAACTGCAGTGTGTCGTGCAGTGAAGTACTTCCTGATAACTGCAATGTCTGCCGCTAAATGTTTTTGAAAATCATCGAATTCAAAGCTTCAATTTTCACTCAAATCAAAACTGTAAAAGCCTGTCTTTCGTTTGCGCTACAGTAAAACTAATCGAATTTTGAAATCTTATGAAAATTTTGTATCACTGCTGAGAAACTTTACGTAATTTTCCTTCCTTCGGGAAGTTTTTCGCATTCAGGATTAAGCAGGTTTGCTCGTCATTAATGCAAGTAATGGTGTTCCCGTTGAGACACCAAGGGAAGATCATGCTTTGGCGAGCAGACGAATTTCCGGGAAAAATGATTAATAATTTACGGAATGGCACCACAGTTGCTAAGGCTTTGAAACGCAAGTGCATCCGAAAAAACGGACAAGTCGTGTAGTTGAAACAGTGGTTGTTTTTTAATCAGGAATAAATCCAGTCGCCTTGACCACTAGATTACACAGGCATAGTGTGCTCGACATGCACTAAATACAAGTCCAACAGTCTTTTTGATGTAATTTATGATTTTTTATTGTCCAAAATGGGCAATCATCGTCTCATCCCAAAATCACTATCACATCATGACATATTTGACTGACTGACTGACTGACATATTATGAGCGACTCGACTTCGTTTTATCTGAAGCAAATAAAAAAACATTTTCTGCTAATCCAATGTCAAAAGGATAATTGACTGCTATAATGAAAATGTGTAATAATTTTATGAAATATGAAGAAATCAAACTTAGGGTACATCTTTGCCGCATCTTACTAACTTGCTAAAGAGAACTCGACTGACAAAATTTTATTACTAAACTATATGACGTACTGAACAAAAATGACTTCTTTCCTATGCTGTCTGCAAATGAGGCCAATGGCCTATTTCCTGTCCTAGCTCACATGTCTCTCAACAGCCTAAATTTGCAAAAAACAAACACAAGGAGGCACCACGTGTTTATATCTAAAACACATAGTAAAAATTTATTATACCTTTTGGTGGAAATTGACAGTGCGCTGCTTTTCTTCAGCTAATCAATGATGTCATTGGTGTTCAAATAGGGAGCACAAAAACGTGAAATAATCGCTAGTTTAAAATGGTTTTACTAATTACACGAGGCTCTTATCATTAAATCCTTCTAACATTTTTTGCGTGCGTTGAAAAAGCCAAACTTCCTAGAAGGCTTGACATTTCCTTTAACCCGTTTGCAAAAATTCCGGCAAAAAACTCCTAGTTTTAAGCTTGTGTTGATTCATGGGTACGTCTGTCATTACACGCACTCCCATTCAAGAGAGTTGTAATTTATTGTCCACTTCAGTATAAGTACGTTATCACATTGTAACTGTTATGCATGAAATCAGTTGTAATTACAATGATTGTAAAAGAACTGTATTAATATAGTTACTAACTGCATAATAGTTTATCAACAGGAAATATACGCTGCATGTATGCAGCATAATTACATCATCGCATTGTAACTGCTATGCATCAAATCAGTTGTAATTACAATGATTGTAAAAGAACTATATTAATATAGTTACTAACTGCATAATAGTTTATCAACAGGAAATATATGCAGCATATTTACATCATCACATTGTAACTGTTATGCATGAAATCAGTTGTAATTACAGTGATTGTAAAAGAACTATATTAATATAGTTACTAACTGCATAATAGTTTATCAACCGGAAATATATGCTGCATGGTGGTGAAGAAGCAATAAAATAATAGAATAAGAAAGATAAAAAGAGAAAATAAATCAAATACAAAGGAGTTGTCTGTGTGACAGGGGCTGCCTTGCCATTACTATTGTATGTGGCTTCATCGGGACATTCTGTCACAATACAATTGTGCATACTTTGGCGCCAATCCGCTTTCAGTGACTTATGGTTTATAAGTAATGAAATGAAGGTCTTTGACAGCTAACTCATTCATGAATATTTTTCAGCTGGTAAGACGACCACGAATGAGGAATTAGAGGGCATGTTAGAGTCGGGAAATCCTGCAATATTTACCGAAGGGGTGAGTAAATGATTAAAAGGGTAAGAAAGTACTCTTCGTTAATTCACCTGTATACTGTCTTATTGCATACAGAGCTTGCCTTAGCAGTAACGTTGGTTAAAACTTGTAAATTTAAACTCCTGCAGTGACTTAAGCATGGCCATTTTCACGGGTGGTGTAGCTCAATGGTAGCGTGCTCGCTTTCCAACCGGGAGGTCATGAGTTCAACTCTCGGCCGAGTCATACCAAAGACTTGAAAAATGGTACCGCTGGTTCTTCGACCAAGCAACTGGGTTTATCAAAATAATGTGCGGGTAGTAATAATTGGGATCACCTTGGCAGTAACTATTGAGTTACTTAAGGTGTTGTCCTTGGACTGCGTCCTAAATGAAATTATTCTGTTATTATTGTAGCGGTAAGTCATTTGAAACAAGTTTAGATAAAATGTTTGAAAAAATAATTACAGCATTCGCAGCACACTCTTCACTAATTAATAAGAAGCTTAAATTATCTCATCCTGTCAGTAAGATCAATAATATTCTTTTTGGTGAATCGGTGGTGCACACTGGGATAGCGCGATGCAGTGACATCTTACCAGTTGGCAGGAACATTTTAAATTACACTTAAATGTCTTTTCCAGTTACCGAAGTCGTATCTGGTGAGCGTAATGCTAAATAATACGATTTTGTACGGAATTATTTTAATATATTCTTTAAGAACCCCTTTTCTTCCCTTTTAATACAAAAATAACTTGTTATCTGGACAGGTTGGGCAAGAATAGAAGGGCCGTGAATATTGTTTGTGTGACATCAGTTACAAATTTCCTGTCAGGCAAAGTTTGGCGACACATTTGTTCATCTTAGTTCACACTCATCAAAGAAAATTTCGCTTTCGGCAGTGTGAATGTTTGTTTGGTTTGAAGAGTCGATTTGAATAATTTTGAAGCGGTTCTGCCGTGACATTCACAGGATGAATCTTCCTTCATTATTACGTGATTTTCCCCTGTTGCGTATTACGTTGCTGTGACAGGCGGCTTTACTAGCATTATTTATTATCCCAGCGGACAAGTGCGTGCTCGATTTTCATAAAATTGGAAAGACTGCTGGTCTTATCACTCGCAGAATTTATTAGAATGAGTTTCATAGCCTTCTACATATTAATTAGATGCCTGCTATTATTTAGCTGTTTTGCTGGAATATTAGTTGACTTTATTTCCCCGCTTAGTGAGTACAGTGCTCCCTCGCTTATCGCGGGTGTTCCGTTCCAGGCCCACCCGCTATAAGTGAATTTCCGCGAAGTAGGGACGCTATACTTATTTTAGTAGTTGTACATTATTTTAAGTCTTTATAAACCCTCTCCACACTCTTATACATAACCCTTTCCCATTCCCTTAATAACTTTTCCCATACTGTACATGTACCTTTTTAAAAACTCTACTTAAATGTTCATAAAAATATTCATTGCACGGTCCCTGAGCTAATCAGCGACTGGGATACTAATCGTGTGTTGTGTTACAATCTCACGTCGACAAGTAGTATCTCAAGCATGCGCAAGTACTATATTTCATTTTTGGTGTGTGTTCATCCGCCGAATGAATACACTGTTTACTGTAAATGGAAATTCTTTATGATTTATAATATTCTTTTATGTTAGAATTAATATTTTTAATATATTTTTATCCAGTTTGTGATTTTTTTTGCAAAATTCATCAAATCTATACATTACTGTACAAGACGTACTACGCATGTGCAAAAATACTTTAGACGGAGTACCGCAAAAACCCGGAAATCAGCGAAAATACCGCGATAAATATTTTACATTAATATTTTTGAAAACCCGCGAAACAGCAAGTCCGCGATAAAGGAACCCCGAAGTAGCGAGGGAAACACTGTAATGTCGTGAACTTGTACGTTTCACATTTTATGGTGCTCATATTTATATTCATCCTAAGAGTTGAGAAAAGCGCAATTTTAAAGTGTGTCCCAAGAAGCTTTCCATGAAAACTTATTTTACTTAGCATTACTCTTACCTGTGTAGAAGACTCATGTAATTGGAAAAGACAGTTCTTAATAAGTTAAAATATGCATCCCATGCGGTAAAAGGTGCCCCATCCCAGGTGGCACAGCACCCCATCCCAGCATGCATCATGATTCACTAAAAATCACATTATCAATCTTATTAAGAATATAAAGTAATTTTAACTTTGGTTAGTTAGCATTGAGTGTGCTACGCATGCTCTGATTATTTTTTCAAAGTTTACGCATTGTTATCTAGACTTGTTTCAAACGAATTGTCGTTAAAACGGCTGCACCTAACGGTCATCGCGGGAGTTTAAATTTAATTTTGATTTCAATTTAATTTATTTATTTGCACATTTAAAAGTTTTATTACAACCTTGCTGCTAATATGAGTCCTGTGTGCAATACAACTGATATAACAAGATATTTCAAGATAATTTTTTTTAAGCTTCATGGAAAGCATTTTTTGTGTTTTAAATAACAAGCCAAATTTACAGGTTAGAAGTTGAAAGACGAAGCGTTAGGCGATGTACAAATATTTCTCATTTTTTACCCTGAAATTTCTTCATGTAGAACAGCTGCTTAGAAATTCGCTTTTTTCCTTGGACTTCTTACTTATGGAATTCTTTACCAGAGACTTTTTCCCTTGCTAACTACAGTCTCACCAGTTTCAAGAAGAATGTTCCTCAGTCTCCCAGAATTCATTCTCTGGAACGCTTCATTTGAATGAATGTGGGTTGAAGACGAGCTGTATAATTTGTATACTGTACATTCAGCAGCTTGCTATAGGATGGAGTGTAAGAATTGTTGTTGTTGGCATCCTTCTGTCTTGGAAGACAATGGAGTGTGCGCCAAGAGAGTCAGTTATTGATCACATTGATGGAATTGCAGCGTCGACTGTGGCTGAGCAGTCCAATCCTTGAACCACTGGAGTGGCCTCTCCAGGGCACATGCCTGGGCAAGGTGCATGGCGATCCTGAGTTGTCCAGACAACAGGAACCCCCTCTCTTCCTCCCTGGTGTTGTCCAAAGGAAAGTGGAGCAATACGTTTGGCACCAAGTTGGCTGCAGGAGCTGCCGGAGTCAGTGAGCATGCTTTACTGGTCCGCCTTCGGGGCTTCACTCCTGATTTGGAAGGTTTACTCCTCTACACATGGCCGTTGGGTCACTTGACCTCCTCCGCCCTCTAGCCGTTGGCTGCTTGTGCAGCTCCTCCACCTAGTGTCGAGATACAGTGTGGGTATCCCGCAAGCCTACAGCACCTGGTATTCCTAGGAGGTCACCCATCCAAGTACTAACGAGGCTCTACGTTGCTTAACTTCGTTGATCAGACGAGAACCGGTATTTTCAACATGATATGGCCTTAGAGTGTAAGAATAGGAGTCACTTTTTAAAGGAAAACCAGACCCAGTTTTAAAATGTAGGTCAAAACAATCTAGTCTTTAAAACATTGAAAGGAAACATACTATTTTTTCAAAAATGACTTACGTGAAAGAATTATTACCGCACAAAAATAATTTCACGTTCGTGCCACTAGTTCTTCGCTGTTGCCTGTATTTCACAATTTGCTAGTTAGAAGGGCACTAGTGCCTGCATTTCAGAAACGCATTATACAAAAACAGGTGCTGTACCTCTCAGTTCAGATGTACTCACTTGTAACGAACTACACGCGTTCGACAGCTCATGCGTGAGCACAGCAGTAAATTTTAATTTTTGTCTCAAAACTTGCCTAGTTTTAGTGCAACACACTGAATACCTTACAGTAGCACTGCACTTCTATTCTCGTTTTCACAAACACGTGATATACGCTCATGGAATATTTTTGCTGTTGAAAATTATGTTAGTTTGTGATGTCATCAGTAGTTGGGCTCGTCCGCCGTCTATTATTTAATTATCAGAAATGCTTAAATGTGTTAAAAAGTATACTTTTTATCGGACTTAAAAATGGTGTAGCACATGAAAAATCATCCTGTGTTCCTTTAAAAGTTTTCGTAATCATTACCTGAGAAAATGCTGCTTACTCGTTTTTCATTTTCATTTTTTACATAATACTTAATAGTATTTTTCGTCAGTTAAAAAATACTGAAGGCACACCATCCATTCTTGTATATTATGATCTTTTTTTATTACCTGCAGACACTTTCTGTTTCTCTTTCTGGAATTTTTTGAAATTCTCACGTGCTCTTACTGTATTATATAGTCACATCACTGTAAACCTTACTGCATTATATAGTCGCATTACTGGGTTTTTCAGATCATAATGGAAACGCAACAAGCGAAGCAAAGTCTAGCGGATATTGAAGCAAGACATAATGACATTATTAAACTTGAGACCAGCATTAGAGAACTACATGATATGTTCATGGATATGGCTATGCTTGTAGAAAGTCAGGTGATTATTTCTACTAGATGTAATCTTTTCTGATATGTGCAAATACCTATATAGACACGGGTGTTAATAACGATACATATCGATAATAAGTGACAAATAGTAAAATTTTATTTATACGTACAACAACACGTGTTATACTGTATATTTTTGCTACATTGACAATGCAGGTGTAGTTCTACAGTGGTACCTTGCACAGCTTGTAGCTGTAGAGTTTACTGTAGATACCTAACAATCATTGCAGTGAGCAGTAGTTGACTTAACACAGGCACTGCTAGCAGCCAAAGTGATTGAAAATGCAAATTGTTTAATCTGTAGTAGACTAATTATGCTGTTTACATATAAACTTGTGAAATGGCAAAAGTGAATCACCTAAATTATTGATAAATAAAAATCAAACAGTTTATCCAGTTATTTTAGCATTTAGCAAGATCCTAAAACTGTCGATTGGTAAAATATGTTTAGCATTTTTATCAATGGCTTCATCTAGTTTTTTACATCTGCTAAGGTTAACCAATGTATCATCTTAACACGTATTTATCGTATTGTAACATTAGTATCTTGAGCTATGTATCATATCATGAGCTAGGTGCACCGTTAGCATTAATTAAAAAGGTTACTAATTTCATCTCAAGAATAGCATTAATTAAAAAGGTTACTAATTTCATCTGAAGAATAGCATTAATTAAAAAGGTTACTAATTTCATCTGAAGAATAGCATTAATTAAAAAGGTTACTAATTTAATCTCAAGAAGCAAGCGATAAATTTTGTTCTGTGATAAATTTTGTACCATGCAGGTCTGCACTGATTGGTTGAAACCAAATCACGTAAAACATAACAATATTTTGTTATTATAAAAGTGTTGATATACTAATAAACTAACTAATAATAAACATGATACAATGAATTCTCTGGACTGAGTCATTGTTCAGTTTGTTGTTGCTTACAATTTGTAAATATTATTGTAAATAAATTTATTGTTGCTGCATTGGCAATTGTGAGCTTTGTGCGAGTATTTGCATAGGTCTCAAATATCACCACTTTGTCGTATGATAAATTGTAGAGACGAGGCATATGTGCGACAATTCGTTTTAGTGCAGGTTTTTAAATTAAAAATTGTAAGGTGTGTATGTTACAGTGTATGTAACAGGTAGATAATTAGTATATTTTTGCTATTGAGTGCAGGTATAGTTTGAAAGTATTACGTAAAATTTTGTTGTCAAGCAAAAATATATAAACAATCGTTGTTTATTAATTCAAAAGCTGCATTTTAAGATAATTTCACTTCTCATTCCAGTTGTCTTGAGAAATAAATACACTTTCTCACTTACCCTGCCATCTTGCAGACTTCTGCAGCATCACTAATCCCATCGTTGACTCTTTGAGAGTTGATTAATTGAAAATATTCGCGTCTTCGTTTAGGGAGAGATGATCGACCGAATTGAATACAACGTCGAGGCGTCAGTCGACTACATAGAAACGGCCAAAATGGACACAAAGAAAGCAGTAAAGTATCAGAGTAAAGCGCGACGGGTAAGCCAACAAAATCCCCAGTTAGGTGGCGTGTTATTAATTACCCTCCGCCTTTGTGGCACGGATTTCTTTCTGCAAATCATTATTTGTGTGCTTGCAAACTAAAGTCGTCCATAAGTCGACATAGTTAAAACTTCGCTATGATGCTTCAAAGTAGAATGGATCAAAAATTTGGTCAAATGTCGATTTTTTGTGTTTTGTATAAATATATATTGGGCTTTAATATTCCAGCATCAAATTGTCAAGAAAATGTTAAAAAATACTAAAAATCTAATTTTATAACCCCGTACTCACTTTTCTGTCTAGAAACTGGTATTGCAATTGTAAAAAATTCATATTTTCCAGCTCAATAGTAGCTCGTGGAAGCAGTCATTTTGCTTCCGGATTTTTCTGTTGTCAAGCCCAGATCTTCGTCAGAAAGAGCCATCTATTGGATTTAAACACAACATCAAAGTTTTCTTGCAAAGTACGTAGCAACCAACATTTGTGCGGTTGCTAAGTGTCTTGTAAAAACGTAACAAAAAACAATGGCTAACTTTTAACAGTGATTTTCTCAAGGTTATGTTTTTCACTGCATAACCTGCACCTCAACTTCAACGTGGATTATCTCAGCTTAGACATATCGCAGAGCGGTGAACTTGGTATAAAAATGATCCTCGTGAAATGGAGATTCAGGATATGTGAATAAACTAAAAAAACTTAACTGCTGACTTACAGACGATTTTGCTATGCAAGCACACGTTTCTTGCAATTTGGACAGGCATGCTAATCAGCCCAGCTCATTTATGTAGTATGTATGAAAGAGATTTGGCTCACCGATGCCGTACCACTTTGTTGTCATACTGCATTGGACTGTCTGCATGAACATTTGTAGTTCACTATATTTAGTTTAACCTTCCCTCTTTGGTGCTGTGGTCACATTTCTAGGTGCGGTGGTATGTTAACAGTTTTTCATACAACTAATCGAACTACAGCTGATGTCTAGCTGTAGTAAGTACACTTTTACCTATTTTCACAGTTCGTACAAGGCGTGGGTATCATTTGCTCTGATTCGTCGCGATCTGCATTATGATACGTCCGAATCGATACTCGGTTTTTATTATGATGTTCATATCGAATTAATGCTTTTATAAAAATTATGCATAAACTGAAATTTTTATTGTAAAGACCAATTAACACGCAATTGACGACATTCTGAATTTTCAAGGTGAGGGGCTTTTGACATGAAAAACCGATGCTTAACCTGCAATGATATCAAAAAATGAATTTAGTTATAGTAATGAACTGATACTGATACGATTTATTATCATTTCGAGTATCTGCTGATGTTGGTAATTTGGTAAGTTCTGCTGAACTTTATTGTGAAATCGTGCTGCTGTCGACGAAAATTCGGGTGCAATCATGAGCTTTGGCAAATGGGGAAGTTTTAGTGGATTTTGCAGCCAAAATGTTAAAAATTCAACTGAAATTTGCTTCGATGTAATGTCGTTTTGCGGAAAAATTAATAAACAGGTACATAAATCGATTTAAATCAGTTGTACGGCGATATATCGAGTATCGGTTTCCAGGCCTACTTTGTATCTAATAATAACAATGTTTTTGTGAGAGATTGTCAAAATGTTGTTGGCTTTAACTAACATTTTGCTCATAAATTAATGCTGTATTCATGCTAACATTGCTTTCTTTTGTCATTTTAAAATATTAGCACTTTTTTGGTGGTTAGCTGTCTTTTACCATCTTATTAATGGTGTATTTTTGATGAGAATGAAATATAATTAGCTATCGTAATTTTAACTGAAGTGATTAAAAATTGCGAAAAAAATTGAATAAGACGATTCAATGAACTTGGATGTCATAGAAGGATGCGAATTTTGCAGTGAACTGTAAATATTTTTATCACCTATAGAGGGAAGCACATTGCACATGTCATTGTATTAGCCTTTGTATTTTTGCTAGTCGCATCGAGAATGTTGTTTTGCCTTGTAAAGTTTTTTTTAGTTTTTGTTTTCATCTTTTTTGTTTGTAGAAAAAGATTATGATAGGTATTTGCCTGGCTGTTTTACTGGCGATTATAATTATTGTTCTTATCGTCGTACTTGGATGATTGGAACGCCACTGTAGCATAGCTGGATATCGAGAACTAGCGCTCTACGCCGCGTTTCTGCTCGCAGCCACCAGGGGCGAACTCGACATCTGGCAGCGTCTTGCACAGTTTGCTGTGTTATGAAATATATGGACCACACGTGGATTTGGGAAGCATAATGGGTGATATTAAGATTTTTCTCTTCAGCCACTGCATCGTCTGCATCCTAAATGCATTTATGACGGAATTGCTGTAAATGTGTGATTGCTTGTATTACTAAAATATTAATGTGTTTGTGCGCAGAAATGTGTGACGTTGGGGTTAATGTTTTTCCACTCTGATGACAACTTTCTGGTGTCTAGTTGTTCCAAAAACTGTAATCTTCTACTTCTGAACCTCGTAGACGTGTAAAGTGTCAAAATTAAAAAGATTGAGCCACGTTTTTTCATCCTAGTGGGCGTTGCCTGCTATAAATCTCGTTGCCATGGAAACGAGAAAGATCTCGTTGCCATAGAAACGAGAACGTAGGTAAAAAATCTCCTCACTGTATTGCCAAGGCATCCAAGATAGGCTTATTCTTCGGAAACTCTCGAACCTCTGTAGGTACTCGAAGTAGGGCATTTTTTGTTTAAGCAAAACTGTTCTGTTTAAGCAAACTAATTCCAAAGGATTGCACACTTTTTGTGAAGTGCACAATATTGTAAAAAAAATTACTTTTGTATTTGTACAATGTCACCGTTTAGAAGGCATTCAAATGTTGTTGAAAAACTCCATTCATAAAGCAGAACTCTCGTGTTAACGTAACCCATTTTACTACATCAATGTCTGATAGCCATTGTAAGTATTTTGAAAAAATAATTACACCTTTGGAGTAAACATTCCACATTTTTGCGGACTACAGACGAAATCACTTGTAAAAGACGCATTTGCTGAAACTTTGTCCAGTTTGTTATGAATCACAGAAAACAACATTATTCTGCCCGTGTTATTTTGGACAACCATAGAGGGCAGCGCTATACTTCTCTGCACCTAGGGGTGAGCATTCTCTATCAGAAATGCGAACTCGAATCAAGTCTAATTTTCGATTCGACGTTTGAGCTTGAATCAAACCCAATTTTGAAATTGCGAATCGAATCAGAATTCATTTCTGAAGATTTTTGAATCACTAATCAAAAACAATCTCACAAAGATCTTGCATACTAGTTGATTTTGTTCTGCAGTAAAAACACTGATTATTTATCTTAAAATTGAGTAAAGAAATCACAGCTAAATTGTGCTGATCACGTGATGTTTCAAACGTTTTCACGATAAAGAACGTTCTTAGTTGAAGTGCAAAATTATTCGAATCCGTAATTTTAGGTTTGAATCGAATTCGAGATAAAAAACTCATTCGTTTCGAATTCGAACGTTCGATGGCTCACCCCTGATCAACACTACAGTTAATATACAAGAAATGAAATAACCAATGATCATAGCTTATGTGTGACACATCACTCTTTCGGAAGTTAAGCAGCATTTGATGCGGTGAGATAGTTACACTTTGAGTGGTTGTGATAACTCACGTGATTTTAGTAGCCATCTAGGGTGTTCGCAATTTCGTGCACAAAAGCGAACTTAACTGTATCTATAAATACCATAGCCAGGATTTTAGAAGTAATTTTGTAAATTAACGTTTGTTTGACAATCGTGTTTTATGCATTCGAGTGAATGGGTGGTACACGTGTGTTGCTGACTGTGTTCATGTATGAATTATTGTCGCATTCTGCTGGTTTTTAGGCTGTAAAACTGTATTATAACTTTCTCATATATTATGATACATTAAAATGTATTATAGAACATTTTTAATCTAACCTTGTCATCGTATGTTTGTAAATTAAGTTCTTGCGTTTGTGTTAAATTTTAGACTTAACTTGTCGAGTATTCGTAAATAACGATGCATGTGCCTAAAGGAAGACTGGACGATTTTTCATATACTATCACATTTTCAAGTCTAATAAAAAGTATACATTTTAACACAATGAATACTGCAAAAACGTTTATGATTATTAAATAATAGATTAAAAACTTAATTAATGGCGGGCGAGCCCAACTAGTGGTGACATCACAAACTAACGTAATTTTCAACAGCAAAAATATTCCTGGATCATGTTGCACGCGTTCCCGAAAGTGAAAATTGAAGTACTGTGCTACTGTAAGATAGTCAGTGTGTTGTACTAAAACTAGACAAGTTTTAAGATAAAAATTCAAATTTCAAATTTACCCCTGTACTCACGCATGAATTGTCAAACGTGTGCAGTACGTCAAAAACTAACACATCTGAACTGAGAGATACAGCACCTGTTTTTGTGCAATGCGTTTCTGAAATCCAGGCGCTAGTGCCCGTCTAACTAGCGAATGGCGAAATGCATGTAACAGTGAAGAACTAGTAACGTGAACATGAAATTGTGTGTGTGGTAATAATTCTTTCACGTAAGTCATTTTTGAAAAAATAGTATGTTTCTTTTCAATATTTTAAAGAGTAGATTGTTTTTACCTACAGTTTAACATTGCGTCCGGTTTTGCTTTTAAGAGTTTTTGACTTTGAAAATGTTACTTGTGTTTCTGACTGATGATCTCTGTTGAAATGATCTGTAGAACAAACATTACTATAGAATTGATAGAGCTTCTGTGTTGATGAACAGTTAGCTTCCTTTCTGTTCGTGGCACAACTTTTGCAATATTTCTAAAGGTACTGACACACTTCCAGCTAGAGTACAACTAACTGCAAAGACATTCACGAGCAAGTTTCGAGTTTTTCGTTCGATGTACGATCGTAGTCGAACGCCGAGAGGCATTCGTCTTTTAAGTTTTTCATTCACTTTGTGGAAACCCAAAAGTCATTCTAGTTCAACGCCTATCCATTCTAGTAGCACGTCTATGACACATTTTTCAATTTTTGTTTATTTAGTTAGACGATTTCAGTTGGAAATGTGTTTGTGCTTAAAAAACAGCAGTATCATTTGGTTCCGAGTGGTTTTAATGCCTCGGACTTCTGAAATACATGCATGCTATTGTAGTTGGCATTTATAAAAAAAATTCGTCTTTCTAAGTCTAAGCACCATCAGGGCTAACACTACCTGTACAATATTATTATTAAATCTTGCCCAAATAAAATGTGTATTAATATGTAAAATTTATCCTTATTGTTTTTTAATTATTGGGATATACTTCTGTAAATATAGCCCTTACAGATTATAATGTTTTGTTGTTTAAAATAATTACGTTTTGTTGTTTGAAATTGTTTCATGTAAATAATAAATGTAAGTAATTCATAAGCTCACCAAATCAACATTGCTACTGTCTTTTATTATTGAACTTTTTTACCATTTTTTATTTTGAAATTTTTATTGCTGAAGCTTTTTGTATATTAGAGAACCAGCGTTTAGAACTAACTGATTTTGCAAACAGAATTATTGTATAATCTGCTAGTAGTAGATTGTTGTGAACAAAGTGGCAACTTTTACCAACATTGTGGGAACAACGTGGCAACTTTTAGCGACATTGTGGCAACTTTTGTCAATATTTGGGAACCTCAAGACATTTTTACAAGTCTGAGCATCTCTGTGACGGCCAATTATTATTCGTCTAATATCAAGATGGCTTCATTGCCTTCATTGTTGTCGTAAGTGTTTTAGTGATGGCAGAAAAATGCTGATTGCCTGTGGTAAGTATTCTAATGTACAGTTAGTTTTTTTTTGCTTGTTGGTGTTGTTGTTATTGCCAATCAGCATAGCTGTAAACTTGTTTATTTTTTACAAAAGCATGCTACACTTCAGAATATGTTTGCATCCCATGCTTGTCGATATTGTCATATTTTACCAATTTAAGTGTAGGATCGCTGAAGTCTGTTCGGCGATTTAATGCATTTTGATTATATATTACAAATAGGTTATCAACTTCAGCGTTAAACTCTCTACGAAATCGGGCTTTTGAGGCTTTCATATTTACGATTGTTCTCTTGTTTGTTTTGTGACTACTACAGTGTGTTTTGGCAAGGACCTCTATAACTAAATGGACGTGACACGTAAGTTTTGTATCTACGCACTCAGGCTATCGCATATTATGAGATAATTGATGAAGAACATAGTTTGTCTTACTAGTTTAAGTAATAAATTTTAGCATTTTAGGAAACTATCACCTTCTATATGTTTTTCTCCAGCATATCCTTGTCGGCAGCCTAGTACACAACAATGAACAGGCATAATGAGGATTATCGTAGCAATAAAAAGTCTAGCCCAGTAACATAAATAACATGACATAGCAACAAACACTTCAGCAAACTCATGCACTTAGTTTCAAGTACCCGCCTAAACACTAGACACTGTTTGACCTGGCAAACTGAGCGCCTGTCGTTAGCCGGAGATCGTAGAACAATAGTCACATGACGCAGCATGTGTCACGTCCATAGAGGTCCCTGGTTTTTGCAGCTTTGTATTTTGACTAGTACTGGTTTCTCTTTACAGAAAAAAATCATGATAATTATATGCCTTTGCATATTGGCGTTCGTAATCGCGTCGACGTTTGGAGGCATATTCGGCTCATAGGAAATGCTGGAAGGTTCCCAACTTTTTACAATTACAATGATTGCCTGCACGTTGAAAGTGTGTTGAGTATAGCTTGCCGTATTTGGCAGCTTAGACATGTCGTCTGATGAGAACAACCTTGTCTTGAATAGATTTGAGTGGTTTCTCCACCGTAGGATGTTTGCAAACGCATGGAATTTAATCTCAGCATTTGTGAATTTTCTTATTCGACTTTATAATTAGAAAATTGTATTATAGAATTATTACTGTATTCACGATCTAGGCTACTCGCTCTAACCAAACATTACTTATTCTATCCGGTGGCAAAACCGAGTTCAGTATGCAAAAGTAGTGAGAAATTTTGCTACAAATATGGATTTCTCTTGTCTTTTAAATAGTAATATAAATTATTATTATAATCGTTTGAGGTGATAACTAAATAATTGTGACATATTCACTTTGTATATGTTGTATTGTACATAGCGGCTTATTGCATTTCAATTACACCATCTCTTTCTCCCTAATGTAGCTTATCTAGTTTTAGTAGTAGTTGGAAATTTACAGTGTAACTATTTCAGATTTCGTGCTACACTTATGGTGACTTAACTAGAGTTTTAGACCAGTTATTGTAAAGTTCTTGTTCAACTATTGTGCAACTTAGTGTAGATTAGTCTATCTATTACAGCTAGGTATTCTTCTGTTTGGAGGTGAACTTGTTTACATAGCAGAATTATAGTGTAACTACAAAGTAAGGGTACAAGAATGCACCCTTGTGGTACACCTGCACATTTGTCTCGTATGTGTTATTCTATTTTTGATTGTTACTTTGCTGAGTTATTGTAAATACAAGGTAATGACATTGACTCTTACTGCTGTGTTAAGTGTGTTTGTAAACTAATTATGATTATCGTGTATAAATGATGTTAGTTGATTATTTACTTTGTATCGTACGGCTGAAGTTAGTCGCTTTTTTCAAGGTGGTTGCAATTTTCTAACTATTAGCCAATTTATTTTGTTGATATGACCTGAACGAAATATCAACTCAACAGTCAAGTGAGAAGTTGCAACCATCTCTGGTAAATGATGCACTTAAATCGACGTTAAAGGGTTAAATACTTGGTTTTTGTTGTGTGTTGTAATAATTCTTCTTTTGTTGCAGCAAATAATGTCAGCTAATGATGGGTGATGCCAGGAACTTAAAATAATCACCATTATTGATTATTCTTACCTCAATAATCGATTACTTATCTGATATTAAGATTGGATAAAATAAACTACTGTAAAAGCATTGTACTGATTTGCGCATTGTGGTTAATGTGTTGCATCGGTGCTACGAAGATACGAAGTTTGCAATTCACACAGCAATTTCGTCTTTGGCTTAAACAGCATTTCATATCAGGATGAGCAAGATGCATACGACTGTGTTGTTTCATCAATATAGAAACTAATATACAATAATGTGAAAACTGATTGGCCAACAGGAATTTCCTCTTTAGCAAACATTGCTGTATCTTTTTTTACAAATGATTGATTGAAAGAATTAAAGCCCAAATTTTTGACAGTAAAAATTAATCTTCTGGTAATCGATTAGTGGGAACGTAATCGATGCTTGAGGTTTCAATGAGCAATTATAGTAATTTATAATCACTCATGCCCAATATTACTATTGCATAACTACTGCATTTGGAAACAATTGAACATTTTTTTAAATACGTAGTTCGTTAATTTGGGTTGTAATACTTTTCATCACTTCCGTCTTTTTGTTCAGTGCTTTACAGTTGTTATTTAAAGGTTTAGTCGTCACTGAATAATAAGTATTGCATAATAGCTTTAAAATTCTTGAATATTATTTAAAAAAATCGACAAGTTTTTTTACTAATTTTTTACGTTGGTAGCATAACTATGACACACGGAATGGCTTCTTCGTGGGCCGTAACTTACTACTGCATAGGTAAAGCAATAAGATGTTACTTAACATTTGTCTGCATTCTGTTGTGTTTCTGTTGTTTTGGTAATTTAATTGCATCATCGAGTGGTAGGAGTCTAGATGGTAAGGTTTTTAATTGAAATGTTATTATTGTAAATAAGTAGACTGCTTTGTTAACTGATAGCTTGTTTATTATTATTGCTAAAAAGAAACAAAACTTGTGTCTTTGGTTAGACTTTAATGAAGTGCTTTAAAAATGTTTTAATGTCTATCGTGTAATTTTGTTTTTCGTATCTTATTGTACAGTATTTTGCTTTCATTTTATTAACTTACAGTCCTAAAGTAAGTGCCGCTATCGCCTCTCGAAGGTTTCCTGTCTTTTCAAACTGGAATGCTTTTGTTTCTTTAGTCCATTGTACTGAAATAAATTATTTACATTATTGTCACTCTATATGTTCACTGTCATAATAATTTAATGACAATTGCACATTTTTTGCTGCACATTATGTCCCCGCTTAACGGCGACCCGCTTAGCAACGTTTCGTTTTAACAACGCTAACCTTTGACACTTTTTTCCGCCGCGTTTTGCTAGAACACATTGGCGTCATTAAGCGAGGACTTGCTGTATTAAATAATTAAAGACTTTAACAGTGGGTCCATTGTTAGCTATGTTGACTTCGGACGTGTAATAATGTAGAAACAAATGTCAATGCTTCCTTTATTGTGCTGTTAATACTGTTATTATAGACGTTTCTTTTGGATTTTTCACTTGCGTTGTGTGAATTATTAAATTACATAACATGCCGCTAAATTCGCTGTTTTGTAGCTTTTTCACAGTGGCCTTTGTTACTGCCAGCTTCACTAGGGTAATCGCTTCCCGCCTATGAGGTCATGTGTTCAGTTCCTAGCCCGGAGTAATACGGAAGAATTAAAAACCGACATTGCAATTTTTCCGCCAAGCACAGGTTTATTGAAGTCACTTGTGGACAACCTAGAAAAAGTGTATTATAGTAATACATTAAGTGTTATCTCTGGACTAGGACCTAAAGAAATGTTGTTGTTGTCATCATCATGCTAAATGTATTGGACTTTTATATTCTAACGTCAAATTATCAAGAAAATGTTCAGCAATACTAAAAATTTAATTTTATATCCCCGTACCCACTTTTCTGGCTAGAAACTAGAACTGCAATTGTAAAAAACTGTTATTTTCAAACTCCGATAGTAGCTCCTGGAAGCAGTCATTTTGCTTTGGGATTTTTCTGTTGCCAAGCTCAGATCTTCGTCAGGAAGAGCCATCTACTGGATTTAAACATAACTTCAATATGTTTTTGCAAAGTCCATAGCAGGCACACTTTCGTACAATTGCTAAGTGTTTTGTAGAAATGCGACAAAAAACAATGGGTAACTTTATCCACATCATCAGTTCCTTTGATGATTTTGAAAGCTTGTATTAAAGGAAGAACCAACCCTCGAACAACATTTATTGTATTTTAATATGCAATTAAAAAAATTGAAATCACAATACAAATGCAGTACAATACAATGCATAGACGCGACAAAAAACAATGGCTGACTTTGACAGCATTTTTTTCAACATTATGTTTTTCATGGTGCAGCCTGTACCTCAACTTCAATGTGGATTATCTCAGCTTAGAAATAACATAGAACGGTGAACGTGGTATCAAAATGATCCTCATGAAATGGAGATTCAGGATGTATGAATAACTAGAAAAGCTTAATTGACTTATGGACTATTTTGCTATGCAAGCACAGTCGCACACATTTGTATAGTGTAGACCTACCACCACAGACACAGTCCTAAGCATTGAGTAACTTACTGATACAAACATAGGTGGTGCCACTTGTTTTACAGCCAATAATATTCGTGCTCGTAGCAACTACTAGAAGTCGCAGTCACCATAAATTTTACGAGTTTCCATTATTAGCACGTAAATCATTATCAATCGTAAATGTGGGCTCAGTTTTGTGAAAGAAAAACAAGTGACATCCAGCACCTACTTAAAGGAAGACAGGATGAGTTTTCAAATACTACCCCATTTTCAAGTCCCATAAAAAGTATACATTTTAACACAATTAATACTGCAAAAGCATTTCTGATAATTAAATAATAAATTGAAAGCTTAATTAACAGCGGGCGAGCCCAACTATTGGTGACATCACAAACTAACATAATTTTCTACAGCAAAAATATTCCACGAGCATGTTCCATGTGTTTGCGAAAGTGAAAATTGAAGTACTAGTGCTACTGTAAGGTATTCAGTGTGTTGTACTAAAACTAGGCAAGGCTAAGATAACAAACTAACACATCTGAACTGAGAGGTACAGCACCTGTCTTTGTGTGCAATGCGTTTCGGAAATGCAGGGGCTAGTGCCCGTCTAACTAGCGAATGGCGAAATGCATGTAGAACAAGTGGCGCTAACGTGAAGTTGTGTTTGTGTGATAATAATTCTTTCACGTAAGTCATTTTTGAGAAAATAGTATGTTTCCTTTTAATATTTTAAAGAGTAGATTGTTCTGACCTTTGACCTACAGCTTAAGATTGGGGCCCGTTTTGCTTTAAGTGGGTGCTGGCAGTTAGTTTTATTTTAAGAATTCGTTTTCTGAATCATCAATCAGCTTCTAAAAACACAAATATATAGTAATTATAATTTGTGAATTTTAGTTTCTGCTTTGTAAAAATTCTAAGTTATGATCTAATAATTATAATTCTACATCACTACATGGCGAATTAATTGTGAGGATAAAAAGAAAAATGGGTGAGTACGATAGAGTTTCTAATCTCAGAACACGATAAATCAATTGTAAATGCATGTTTTGATTGATGAATTAGGAACTTAAACTTTTTGTCATCCCATTCGAGTCCCCGAAGCCATGGATTACTTAACAACACTGCAGTAAAAACGCAAGGCGCGCGAAATGCACACGCTAGCAGACGTTTGCGCTTCAATCTTATTGACGGTCTCGTAATTGTAAATACTTGTGCACATTACTGGCAATAATTAGTGGAGGGATTAATATTTACCAATATTTGTCACTAAAAGTACCTCTGTGCATCACAGCAATGAATTCTAGTGCAGCTGATAACACGTTACGTGTAGCGAACTGTTCGCCAAATCTTCTTGCTCTACCAAGTGTGGATAACCTTCGTAGAACAGAGACAAGCACCACTGATTTAGACTCGCCTGTAAGTGTTAACCGTTGTCGTAGCCGTAGTAGTAGTAGCAGTAGTAAAAATTTACTGTCGAACGAAAAGTTAACTTTTTATTTACAAACGAGAAACATTTCCGACAGATCAAACTAGAAACAAAAATTAATCCAAAACAACGAACACTTATTAAAATACAACTAATCACGATTTTGGCAGTAGTGCACGAATCCAGGACACACTTTACAGAGAGATTAATCTATAAACAGCCTTTTTAACGCGCAGCGATAATGAACCTAATAACTACCACTGATTGCAATACCTGTATCGCGACGTATAGGCAGGACCTATAGTACATATTGTCACGAAATGATAGGCTCCCCAGGTAAAAGCCAGTATCACAAGTAGATGCATGCCTGAACTGTCAAAAGTATCCATCAAGCTGACCTTTAAATCACAAGTATTGTATCCTAAGATATTTTGCGTTAAGCTAAGGAGGGGGATTTATAATATGTTGGCTTTTACCGTGTGGACGGCAAGGAATCATATGACTCGTGTTTATTGATTAGAATGTCGTATTAAAATAAACTCTAACTTACTAACTTAATTACTTACTTACTTGTACTCTAGAAGGCGCAGAATGTGCCATCTTGTGGTCACCTGCATCACGTGACTTGAATCACACTGTAATAGTTTTAATTGTACCACTACTCAGCGTGTTGTACTGCTACATCACTAGTCATTGCTTTTACCTTGTTGCCATTTCTGTTATTCACTAAAATTGCCTCATAGTTCTGAAACACAATCTTTTTCCAAGCAAAGAAGTGTCGCATCTAATTCACCTTTGTTACTGTAGCGGGTGCATAGGCCCTTTTTTGGTCTTTATTTAGTTACTGCCACGGTGCTGCCACCTGTTTGTTTATTTAGTAGACTTTTTGCCTTTTACAGTAGTCACTCTTTTAAAATTGAAGCACCTAATATCCTTGAATACATTAGCATTTTGATCTTTCGCTATAGCTATAGTAGTTGTCTGTCATTTTACCCGTCTTTTGATTCTCTCGGCCATTGCTCTAGTGTTGTGTCTATGATGAACATTATGTCTGTAACTTTCTTACGAGTTTATTGTCGTGACGTCGTTGTTCTGGAGTTCTCATTCCTGTCTTTGTAATTGCTAAAGGCTCTAACAACGCAAGTCATTATTAATTAATTTCAATATATATCATAATTTTTATATCAGTTTTCTTAGTTATAGTCATACATCTAATCATGCGATGAACTCTTTTCTATTCAATGCAAATTAAACTAATTGTTAAATCATTGTATTACAGAATAAACAAACTTTTGGTCAGCACATTAAACTGGTGTTTTGCGTCCATTTCAGTTACTATTACATTTCTAAAAAGTGGTATGTTTTTGCCATTTCTCTTAAGTGAAGTACATCCATTTAAGAGTTCTTGCTGGACATAAATGCTGCATAGTAAATGTGAAAACCAGTTCGATTTTAAAAAAGGTTGCATTCATATAAAAACTGACCAAAAATTTATAGCAAGGGACAAAATATGTATTTTATAAGAAAATTAGTTTAGTACATTACTTGATGTGTATAAGTTTTATTGCACACCTCATGTCTGTAACAGTAATGACAAAAGTAATTACTTTAAAATTGTCATAATAAATTTTTGAAAGTATCTTAGCTCTGTTAGTAGCTGCTTCATATACAAGGGGACCTTATTAATAGCAGACACGGTATTTTTAAAAGATTTAGCAGATTTTTTCGCGCACATTTTGCACGTTCTGTGGAGAATGACCCAAATAAACTAGAAACTATATTTTGTTTGTCTGTAATAATATTCTTCGAGAAACACCACATTTATTACAAAACAAATTATCACGTATTTCAAAACAACCGTATTGAAAACAAAAACAGATTTTTTGCCAAATCTTACCAATGCTTGAAGGGCCTAGGCTGCAGCCTGTACTAGCCTATAGGATAATCTAGCCCTGCTTGCAAAGCTTGAGGGGCCTAGGCTGCAGCCTGTACTAGCCTATAGGATAATCTAGCCCTGCTTGCAAAGCTTGAGGGGCCTAGGCTGCAGCCTGTACTAGCCTATAAGATTAACGGGTGCGTTGAGACATATCGATGCAAATATCGACATTTTGTTTTGCCAAAAATAAGGGTGTTAAGCGAGGTTGACATCATAAAGGGGGTGGGAGTGGGTTATAACGAGGCTTTACTATAAATTACCTTCACTCTATGACTGAGTTTTGCATATACCTGATCTAAAGAAAAATCTGTCAAAGAAAAGATATTCTGTGCTTTGCCACAACAATTCAACGTGTTATGATTTGTAAACATTTTTTACAGACGAAGTCACTGCGTTTTAACCGGAAAAAATACAGGTCTCAAACTGGTTCAAATTCCTTTTTTCAAAATAACGAGGAGTCAATATACTGTTTTTAGTGCTCTTGAATTCACCTTTACTGGCGATGAATTTCTACGTGGACCATTTTGACAAGTTCCTCAAATTGTTGATTTATGAAATAAAACCAGCTCGAATTCAACTCGTTCAACAATTAAAGTCTATATTTCCACATGTAGTATAATAAATAACGATCTATTATCTTCAGATCCATTAGTCCGATTTACACTGCTGCTGAGAACCTTACAGTAGTTCGACAAGTTAACAGTAAAATAATCACCAAATTACGCCGAAAATAATAGAGATACGGTGAATTCGTCAATGATCATCCATTATGAACGCTATTTCCTTTCAAAATTATAAAAGACCCGGTAAAACCCGCAAACTCGTAGGCGGCATGGTCTGATAAGTATCAACCAACCGAAAATTTGACGAAATTCCGGACACTCGGTGCGACTTCACAAAATGACTATCCTAGTTTTTGTATACAGGGAAACTAAGTCGAGGGTCATCAATGGTAAATCGGCCTCTGTTATAGTTACAATTTTCTATGTTATAACTTTATAATTACCTCTGGTGGTACTAAATGATTTGCCTTGATCTGAACACATAATAATAAATACTTGCTTTACTAGGTCTGTGACCATTTGGGCAGTTAATTAGAGTCCTTTCTGAAGACCAGTTTATGGCACTTGAACGAGCTTTGCAACCTGCCCCGCAATTAACTACAGATAATTAAATTTTCTGAAGTAACAAACATAAGCCAGAAAATTTAAAGCTACATAGATATCCTTGGAAACTAACTACACACGTATTGTCGTAGATTCGTTTCTTATTTAGTAACACTGAACCTGATAGGCATATGAATGGGCGACCGCCATGCCCATTCAGGAATCCATTCGTAGGCCTGCTCATATGTTCGTACGATTAAGCATTGTCATGTGTGCAGCAAAAATGAAACAAATTGATTTTTTATTGTAAATTAAAAAATATCCATGTTACTTTTTATAATGCTTAAATATGAAAATTACATATAATGTGGAACAGTAATTATTGTCGAATATTCATTTCTATTAATTTTGGTTTTATTTTGTAATCGTGGTTGCCACGGTAGCGGCTTAGCCCTTAGTGGTGGTCTCCTCAGCTAGACTTTTTGAAATTAATGTGCTATTGTAATGAAATGCTGTGATGAATGCGGAAATAAATTATAATGAATGAATGAATGAAATTCGTGAATGAATGAATGAATACCCATTCAGGAATCCATACCGCCACAGGAAAACTGGTTGTGGCAATTTCGACTGTAATATTATTATTACTATCTTTGGTTCTGAAGGCAAATGTACACGTTCTAGACTAATATCCTGGATCAATGGGTCGTGGGTCGTGGAAAATTCTGTTTTTGCCTGTTTTGCGGTACACCCCTGTAGAAGGGAAGTCTTTGCTTTTCATTAAAATAAAAGCGCTCTTTACATTCTTTCGTATGATTTCTGTAGTAAAACAATTTATAATCCGAAAAAATGATGCGAAACCCAGGATTGAACCAGGGACATTTAGATTCTAGGTCGGATTTAGCACCTCATTTTAAAGAATTACTAACCATAGTCCCTGCGTTTGGGCGTTTGATCGCAGCTATACCAAATTCGGCATTTTTTGACAGTGGATATTTGCGAAGTATGAAATTTGGGCAGTGTACAGTTGGGCAATTAACACATTCGGAATGTAGTAAACTGTAAAATGAGATTTTTGTCTTTCGAAATGGAAAACAAAACTTGCAGTAAGATTTTTTTACAGAAAATGCTTGTCATAAGCTTCACATTACATAAAAAATGATATTAAATTAAAAACACAAAGACGACTCCTATACTTGTTTTCAGTATCAGCACTCTTTATCTTTTATCATAGCAATCCATAACTTGAACGAAGTATATCTATTAACACACTACATAATCAGTCAATGTCATCATCTGGGCTGTGAGGAGCTCAGACTGCTGCTCAGAAACCAGAATCTCGATGTTTACCTGTACAAGCAAACACAGAAACCGGTTCACATTTTCCCGAATCTTTTACTTTTGGGTAATATTTGGATTTGAAAAAAACTATATGGTTCCTCTTCCCCTGAGTGCCTAAGCACGTGCTTATTGTTAATTGTTGGCTGCTGATTGTCCTCGCGTAGCAAATGGAACGTATAGTCACTGAGTGTCAGACCGTGCAATGCACATTGAAGCGATTAGAGAAACGATTCTCGTCTTGGCTGTATGCCTGATTGCAAGGCATGTCGGGATTACACGAAAGTGAGAGAGAATCAACTTAATTTCATCAAATGCCACCAGGGGATTATCTTGGCGTGCTGAATGAATCTAATTAGCCAGTCTAGGAATGTTTTCAACTTCACAGACGTTGGGACTGAGTCCCTGTTTCTTATGCCTGTGGTCATCCGTGCCATCCGAGTACCAAGTAATCATTCGCTAACGATTATTTTCACTGAGCTGCAAACCCCAAAGTAAATCTAGGTAACAAAGTCACAAGAAAAAAAATTACAGGAAAAACTTCACAGAAAAGAGTCACAGGAAAAACTTCACAGAAAAGAGTTACGGGGAAAAAAATTCACAGAAAAGAGTCACAGGAAGAAAATTCACAGAAAAGAGTCACAGGAAAAAAATCACAGAAAAGAGTCACAGGAAAAACTTCACAGAAAAGAGTCATAAGAAAAATTTCACAGAAAAGAGTCAGAGAAAAAACTTCACAGAAAAGAGTTACAGGAAAAAAATTCACAGAAAAGAGTTACAGGAAAAAATTTCACAGAAAAGAGTCACAGGAAAAAATTTACAGAAAAGAGTCACAGGAAAAACTTCACCGACGAGAGTCACAGGAAAAACTTCACAGAAAAGAGTCACAGAAAAAACTTGACAGAAGAGAGTCACATAAAAAAATTCACAGAAAAGAGTCACAGGAAAAACTTCACAGAAAAGAGTCACAGAAAAAAATTCACAGAAAAGAGTTACAGGAAAAACTTCACAGAAAAGAGTTACAGGAAAAACTTGACAGGAAAGAGTCACAGGAAAAACTTCATAGAAAAGAGTCACAGAAAAACTTCACAGAAGAGAGTCACAGGAAAAACTTCACAGAAGAGAGTCACAGGAAAAACTTCATAGAAAAGAGTTACAGGAAAAACTTCACAGAAGAGAGTCACAGGAAAAACTTCACAGAAGAGAGTCACAGGAAAAACTTCATAGAAAAGAGTTACAGGAAAAAATTTCACAGAAAGAGTTACAGGAAAAAATTTCACAGAAAAGAGTCACAGGAAACACTTCACAGAAAAGAGTCACAGGAAAAACTTCACAGAAAAGAGTCACAGGAAAAACTTCACAAAAAAAGAGTTACAGGAAAAAATTTCACAGAAAAGAGTCACAGGAAAAAGTTCACAGAAAAGAGTCACAGGAAAAACTTCACAGAAAAGAGTTACAGGAAAAAAATTCACAGAAAAGAGTTACAGGAAAAAACTTCACAGAAAAGAGTTACAGGAAAAAAATTCACAGAAAAGAGTTACAGGAAAAAATTTCACAGAAAAGAGTCACAGGAAAAACTTCACAGAAAAAAGTCGCAGGAAAAAAATTACAGAAAATTGTCACAGGAAAAAAGGCGCCCTGGGGGGAAGTCCCAAGTAAAAAAGTCACAGGAAAAGAGTCACAAGAAAAAAGAAATAACCCTAACCCTCACCTGAATATTTATATTTGATCACAGATTTATGTTTATATACCTGTGCAATCACTTTCTATTCCAGCAAAAAATTAAGACTTTTTCCCGCCACCATAAATTAATTGTCACTTTTTTCTCTCAGTTTTTACTTGCAATGAGGGTAGAAACCTTAGGAACGTGAGAACTGTGCGCCCGCATAGGACCCGCAACTTTAAAGGAAAGCCAGACGATTGTGTAAACACAAGTTCAGAATAAAGAATGCTCTAAAATATTGAAAACTACAATAGTTTTTTTAAATCAAAGCTTAGATTAAATAATAGTTACCTCGGATACTCAGATTTCCTTAAACTTTCAAAGCTACTTGCGGCTCAGTGAATCTACTAAGATTGGTAGCGGCGCCTTTTTGTCACATTCACGAGGCCGACAAATAGAAGGCGGTACCGTGATAACCATGATCATGAACTGCAGTGTTAGTTTTTGATGTCATATGATGTAAAGCCCATTTTTCGTGACATCATGCGTTTAAACAGTACTGTAACACTTACGCAAATGTGTTTGACGCGCAAGGGAAGACGGCTGCCATTGCACAAACTGTGGTTAGTTTCTGACGTAAGCAATAACTGTGTTCGCTTGCTGTTAATTAACTTTCTGAGCTAATTATTCAAATATAAGAAACAACTTTTATAGCAAGAAACTGTATATTTTGGACAGTAAATTAAAATGAGATTGAGTCTAAACAATCATCCGGTCTTCGTTTAAAGAAAAGGTCAAATCACGATGCCTGGTTTAATTTACTGTTATCACTTGTGCCCAGAAAAATATAACAAAACTGTCTATAAACCATATAGCTAATTTATACTTTCGCTGTACAGAAATTTTCAGTCGCAGTGATTGCCGCCAGTTGCTTGAAAATTATGACGTACCTGGTGGACTCCATGGCTTTCCGCAAGCACGTGTCGAAACTAATTCAAACTTCTGCAGCTTACCTAATGTTCATGCAAACTGAAAAATATCGCAAGCTAGCTATCTAATTTTTGTAAAAAAACTTGTCATAAATTTTGACGGAAATTGACAGTGTAGAGCTTTTATTCAGTCGATTTGCGACGTCATTGGTGGAAAAATGGGCGTTTAAAATGGAAGCGTCCAAGCGGGAAAGTGATTTTATTAATTTCACGAGTGGCTTATCATATTACTTATTATTAAATCCTTTTGACATTTTTCGCGAACTTCCCAGAAAGCGTGACATTTTTCGCGAACTTCCCAGAAAGCGTGACCTTCCCTTTAAGTTTATTCATTAAGCGATTAGTCCTAAGTTGCCATCATAATGACAGTTATTGCCTTCAGAAGTTTTTATTTGAATCTTACCCATTTATGTATCCATAGAAACTGCGTGAGCTGTCTTGTTTAAGTGCACCTGGTTTATACGGTGATTCACGTGATCATAAAGCAAGATGACGTCATCTACAAGGGTTTTGTGATTGATTTATTAAACTTGACACAAAACGTGATGGACCGCCCTCTTGTGAGTTTAATCACGCCTTAGCAGGGAAGCGATGGGTGACGTTACATGTGTTATTAACCGTATTATACCACCAGGGCAGTTACCTAACAGCATTTGATATCGTACGGAACACCCCCGTCGAGAGAAAATGGTTTGGACCGCGACGGCTCGCGACAGTCTCGTTTTAAAGCAGCGCAATTGAGTTAAAATTGCGTTTTCTAACTCAATAAACCTGATCCTAAACCGAATCAATACGCGGCGTGGAAGTGGTTTCAAAGTTGAAATGTTCAATGCTCATACTGAAGCCATTGTCACAGCATCTTGTTTACATGCGTGGCCCATGGCTTCTATCTAAATGCAGTCCAGAGTGAATTATCCTTCACGGCTGTTCTCTATTCAGCCTCGCGACAAAACGCAAAATGATGAACTTCGATTTTCATTGGATTTCAAAGCCGTTTTTGGCACCGTGCCAAGTCTCGCAAACGCCTAGAGGAAATGAAGGCGAGTGACAAATTGCGATAATGTCAAGAAGCGAAGTAAAGACGCCTAGGAAAGTTTGCCTGTCGCGTTCCGTTTCCCAGACAACAGATTATAAAGCGAGCATCACGGGGGTAAGTGAGAAAAGGACGCTTATACGTGCATGGCTTCCATGGACCATTTGGAAGGGGTCCTTGAGATGTTGCTAACATATCCAGCTTCGAGCTTCGTTTTCTGCTTGGTTAGCACGTTTGAACAACAGAATTTGTCTCGTATTTATTTATTTATTGAATTATTAAGGAAAGAAATTAAAAAAGTCAAAGAAAAACGACAAAAACATTCTACATCGGGACAAAGAAACCACATATAAGTGGTATAATGGTTCAAACACAAAAACGCGAACAACAGAGCAACACACACACACACACACACACACACACACACACACACACACACACATATATATATATATATATATATATATACATATAATAAACTTAATATTACGGGTATTACACTTAGTCAGTCAATCAGGCTTGCACTGAGTTATCTCAGTCGGGCCTGTGTTCAAATATTTTGTGGACCAATCTAGCATTAATTTTAATAACTTCTACATCTTGTGATGCATTTAAAAACACAAACTGCTCATTAGGAGACGTATAATGAAAGTTGGGACAGAAATCAGAAAAAATTCAAAAACATTTCTCTCTTATATGAACGTACAGTGGACATTCAGTAATTACATACAATTCATGCTCTACTTTGTCCAAACAAAATTTTTTACATATTCGTTGTTCTACAGGTATTTGTTTCGGTTTATGATATCTACCAATTTCAATTGCTAATTTATGAGCGCTAATACGAAATCTCGTTAAGTTAGTTTTGACCTGTTTTTTCGAAATACCAATCAACAAATAATTTTCCATCTTATAAGAATTTTTAAAAAAGTTTATATGTTCTAAGTTTATTGCTATTTGCATTCGGTTGCAGCCGGGTTCATTTCTTGCAGCCATTACTGTCTATACCGAGATTCAAGTTTATCATTGATGGCTTTGATAATAAATTTCTTTCTATTAAATGCCTTGGTGTTCCAGAAGTAGCTTGAATTTTAAAATTGAAAATTCGTTCTGTCTTTGTAGATCACGCTGAGTGTTGTAGAGTAGCACTGAACTTCAATTTTCGCTTTCGCAAACACGTGCAACACGCTTACGGAATGTTTGTGCTTTCCAAAATTATGTTCAATTGTGATGTCATTCACAATTAACCGGTTGTTAATTATTAATTATTAAATTACTGAATTACGTAACTATTAAAAGTTCTCTGGCATTATTACACGTGTTAAAATATATACACTTTTTTCCTTACTTTGAAATAGCGTAGGAAATCATCCTGTTTTCCTTTAAATACCAAAATGACTGTACAACACGTAGAAGAGGTACTTTACGTCAACAAAACCCTGTGTGCTCTTCTATTTCGCCATCCCAATTCAACTTTAATGGTTTTTTTGGAAAGGCAGTAAAGGCTTGATCCCATCTGTCCACAAGCTGGAAAGGACATTTACCGGCCGTCGGATCGAAGCTAGGAACATGCTCTCCGGGCTCGCGATAATTACAAATCGTAGTCTTGTTGTTGGGAAAATTCCCGTAAAGGGTATAGAGATGATTCTCATTGTAGAAGTAGGAAGCGTAAGTTTCCTGCGCCAACGTTCTGTCAAAGCTCCACGTGTTTACAAGTAAATCATTTTCATTTGGAATCACAGGTATGAAACTGTCATTGTTCAAAGCATCAAATACCCATTCACGAAATCTCCTCCACACCCTTGGCATTGGAGCATAGCCCCATGGTCCTGGCTGTTTGTATAAAAACACATTGTCGATGCACCCAGGGCAGAGCGGATTTCTGTACCGTCTTCTCCCGTCTTTCAGTCTTCCAATAGTTGTCATCTTTTGCAAAGTTACGCCAGCGACGTTCTTGTCATCTTTATAAAAAAGTAGTGCTGCTTTTAACCAGCTGTAAAAGTGTGGCGACACCTCTAAATCATCTTCAAGTATCACGCCATAGTCGTCCTCTCGTTCTGTGGGAACCCAACAATTAAACCACTGTAGGCTAGATCCCACGTGCTCAGTATTAACGTGGACATTTTTATGACCGAACGCCCATTCAAATGATTTTGACACAGACAAAGTTTTCTCGCAAATACTGTGTGTCTTTGGACTCCTGTCTATGCAGATGTTCAGCGAAACTTCATCACCACTGTAATCTGTAACTGCCAGTGACTTCAAAAGTCTGTCTAGCGATTCTGGTCTATTATAAGTTAGCACGGCGATTTCCAAATGAAATTCCAGTTTATTTCGAGCGTCCACATTTAGCTCTTTCTCTAGATTTTTGCTGTCACAGTTTGCTTTTGTGTAACAAGTGGTTGCCACCATGCATAGTAAACTTAAGTTCGACGGTAGAAAATGTAAAAAAGAGAACATTATGATCATTTTAAAGCACTCACAGAAATTGAGCAACATGTCTCATGGCGCTATGATCACGTGAGAGTCACGTCACCAGCCTCCCTAACCTGAATTAATCAGTGACGCTCAGTTGAGAAAGTAAAGGTAACTAATTAAGTTATAAGGACTAGTTTAACCTACAAAATAAATACAAGACCTGAATATGTGAACTTTTGTCCTATGGCCATGATGGAACCCTGTCAATCTCTTAACTGCCATTCGTTTCATAGAAATGCACAGGTTGTACCCACGTTGAAGCGTTCATGGCATTTCAAAATACGTCATTAAAATCATCTAACAGTGTCCACGCATCTAGAAAGGTAGAGTTGAGACAGAGGATACAAATCTTTTTGGATATGATTCACGATTTTGTATGATGCACGATTGTGCTAGAATAGAGAAAATAAGAAAAAAAATGGACTTTAACGATTTAAAAAGTTTTTTGACATTTGCAATAACATTATTTCCATGACCGAAATGTACGTTTGTGATTTTAAACGTGTATCGATAACTTGCCATTGAAAATATTGTTATCGATTTAGATGTAGTTTTTCACACGTGTCCTTTGCTTCACCCGCTGGCTACTTTGGTTTAAACATGATTTATTGAAGATCGTATGACTAGGTTTGAAACAGAGAGTTTTACAACTGATCATGTTCTCCCCTAATGGGAGCAAAACGCTACACAGATGCAGAACAATGGTGGCCACAATATACAAAAATGTTTCAATAAATATGAACATTACTATGTAACAAGAGTAACAAACTTAATGCTATTTAAAGCGCTTAGTGTTTGAAATAAAAGACTGCGCTAAAACAAAAATTTGAGTGTTCACGGAATTATCTAGGGTATGATTCCCGTGCTGGAATAAACGTACAAGTTAATTTGTTGCAGGCCTGTAAACATTGATGTTAAAAGCTGACAAAAGAGTGCAGAGATTTGTAAATAAGTAGTAGTAGTAGTAGTAGTAGTAGTAGTAGTAGCAGTAGCAGTAGCAGTAGCAGTAGCAGTAGCAGTAGCAGTAGCAGTAGCAGTAGCAGTAGCAGCAGCAGCAGCAGCAGCAGAGCAGCAGCAGCAGCAGCAGCAGAGCAGCAGCAGCAGCAGCAGCAGCAGCAGAGCAGCAGCAGCAGCAGCAGCAGCAGCAGCAGCAGCAGCAGCAGCAGCAGCAGCAGCAGCAACAGCAGCAGTAGCAACAGTAGCAACAGCAGCAGTAGCAGTAGTAGCAGCAGTAGTAGCAGTAGTAGTAGCAGTAGTAGTAGTAGTAGTAGTCGTCGTCGTCGTCGTCGTCGTAGCAGTAGCAGTCGTAGTAGCAGTAGTAGTAGTAGTAGTAGTAGTAGTAGTAGTAGTAGTCGTAGTCGTAGTCGTAGTCGTAGTCGTAGTCGTAGTCGTAGTCGTAGTCGTAGTCGTAGTCGTAGTAGCAGCAGCAGTACAATTAAGAAACTGAATTACTGAATTTGTCGATCTATTATTTAATTATCAGAAACGTTTTTGCAGTATTAATTGTCTTGAAATGCATACTTTTTGTAGCAAGTAATTCGTACTTGAAAATGGGGCAGTTTATGAAAAATCATCCTGTCTTCCTTGAAATTGATCAACGATGAACGTGACTGAATTTGCAACTAATAACAACTAGTAAGGCGGAAAGTCACATCTGGGTGTAATATATTGGGTGGCGCAGAAAAAATGTGCCAATTCTTAGCGAGAGGTCTACAAAGCTGAATACTACAATAAATTAGCTTTTGGCTGTGAAAGTTACAAGATTATAGTTTCAAAAGTTTTTGAGTTATGGCTGAAAAGCTTTCATACGTTAAAAAACTGAATGCTTGAACAATGTTAGCCAACCGTCGAGTGAAAAATAGCCACGTTCAGTGACGTATAAACACTCTATACAGGAAGAAAAACAATAAAGAAATCAATCAATTCACATCATTGTCGTCACCACAGAAAGTAAAGCATCGATAAACATTTGTTACCGAGAAAAATGGATTTAATCCTCTGGATTACGGTATAAGGAATTCTTTTAGAGAGAAGAGAAAGAGAAAGAGCCACAGACAGCCGTTTGATGCAGAGTAACTAAAGGCAAAAATTACTGAGGCTGAACAAAGTAGTCCTTCTTAAAGGAAAACCGGATGATTGTTTAGACTCAATCCCATTTTCATTTCTGTCCAAAATATACATTTTCTTGCCTATAAAAGTTAACAATTGTTTCTTATATTTGAATAATTATCTTAGAAAGTTAATTAACGGCACCCGAGCGCAGCTATTGTTTACGTCAGAAATTAACCACAGTTTGTGCAATGGTAGGAATCTTCCCTGCGCGTCAAGCACATTTGCGTAAGTGTTACTGTACTGTTTAAACGAACGATGTCGCGAAAAATGGGCTTTACATCATATGACATCAAAACCTAACACTGCAGTTCATGATCATGGTTATCACGGTACCACCTTCTATTTGTCATGTGACAAAAAGGCGCTGTTGCCAATCTTAGTAGAAGACTCACTGAGCCGCGCGTAGCTTTGAAAGTTTAACAAAATTTGAGTAACCGAGGTAATTATTATTTAATCTAAGCTTTGATTTAAAAAAAGCTATTGTAGTTTTCAATATTTTAGGGCATTCTTTATTCTGAACTAATGTTTATACAATTATCCGGTGGACCCATACAGCAATTGCTGTAATTTTACCAATAGCGATGCACGAAGTTTTTTCGGCCATTTATGCTTTTGACTTGTTGTTTTATCTGTACCTTCCGTATCTTTGAAAGAATCTAATGGAATGACTCAAATTTTTGGTGTTTGTACGTAGGTATCTATAAGGTCAGTGTGGCAATTTTCATGGACGCCGCCAGAGTTTAAAAAATTAGACGCACAAGCAGCTAGGGGGTCTGGGGGGGAGCTAAAGGGCGGAGCCCCGGCCGCCAATGCATTTTTCTGTATTTAAGCACATTTTGGATGCCTTAAATGAGATCTAAATTTCGATTCACAGACTTTCTCAAACGTAAAAAATTCTGCTTTAAGAAATATATTTTACCTACATTTACCTAGGTAATATTCATTGTATTCTATTGTAGTAGTCACATATCTTAAAAGCAAGTTCGTAATATACTGCAAAGCGGATGACCCATTACTTAAGCTTAACTTATTTAGTGTCAAGATTATCTGCCCAGCAAAATGTGGATGTCATTTCACTATGCAAATCAGCTTACTGCTCGGGGATTGTGCAAACAGACAAGGGATAATGTGTTTTTTAGTTTACTGCTAGAAAAATTATTTAGCCATCAAAAATTTTCTTAAGAAATTCTGTGGACGCATGCGCCGTGGTAATTTTCAATCGGTTCTCTTACTTTCTTCGTATGATATCGTGATCAAAGCTTCGGTTGATTTTTTGCTCCACCTGGTATGCTTCTTAGCTAATGAAGAAAATTAATAATATCTTCTGTAATTATCAGTTTTGCTATGAAAACGTTGTTGCAATTAATAAAATTATACCCCCTCGCTTGCAGCTTAATTATTGTAATTAGCGAGGGTGCATTTAATTAATGTAATTAATTGTATTTCTTCCGTGTATCGATCTTCTTTCGGTGCTATTCTGTTTTGCTTTTACGATTTGCAAAGCATTCTGTTTTCAAGTTTGAGAGTAACGTTTGTTGATATACTGTTTTTCATATACTGCTTTTGAAATAACGTTTGTTGATATACTGTTTTTCATATACTGTTTTTGAAATGCTGTTTTTGATATACTGTTTTTGAAATAACGTTTGTTGATATACTGTTTTTGAAATAACGTTCGTTGATATACTGTTTTTGATATGCTGTTTTTGTGGTACCGTTTTTGAAATAACGTTTGTTGATATGCTGTTTTTGATATACTGTTTTTGAAATAACGTTTGTTGATATACTGTTTTTCATATACTGTTTTTGAAATAACGTTTGTTGATATACTGTTTTTGATATACCGTTTAAGATATACCGTTTTTGAAATAAGGTTTGTTGATATACTGTTTTTGAAATAACGTTTGTTGATATACTGTTTTTGAAATACTGTTTTTGATAGACCGTTTTTGATATACTGTTTTTGAAATACCGTTTGTTGATATACCGTTTTTGAAATAACGTTTGTTGATATGCTGTTTTTGATATACTGTTTTTGAAATACCGTTTGTTGATATACTGTTTTTCATATACTGTTTTTGAAATAACGTTTGTTGATATACTGTTTTTGATATACCGTTTTTGAAATAAGGTTTGTTGATATACTGTTTTAAATAACGTTTGTTGATAACTGTTTTTGAAATACTGTTTTTGATATACTATTTTTGAAATAACGTTTGTTGATATACTGTTTTTGAAATAACTATTTTTGATTCAAGGACATAGCACATACAATAGAACAACATACATACGTATAAAAGTCTTGATATCATAGACTTATTATTTTAAATTATAACAGTTAATCAATCTGATTGCTCTGAGTTATCAGATCTGCATTCAAGGATTATCTAGTATTAATTTTTCTAACTTCTGCATCTTCTGACGAATTTAAAAGCACAAACTTCTCATTAGGAGACACATACTGGCCAAGCCAGAGCAAAAATCAGAAAGAACATTAAAACATTTCTCTCTTATATGAACGTACAGTGATTACATACAATTCATCCTCTACTCTACATCCTCATCCTCAAACAACAATTTTTACATACTCCTTGTTCTACTGGTATTTTTTGGCTTATGATATCTACCGCTTATGATTTCTATGCTACTCTACACTATACTATACTGTACTGTACTGTACTGTGCTGTGCTGTGCTGTGCTGCGCTGCGCTGCGCTGCACTGCACTGCACTGCACTGCACTGCACTACACTACACTACACTACACTACACTACACTACACTACACTACACTACACTACACTGCATTACACTACACTTAGAAAGTGAACATATGAACATACGTCTAGAAACAGAATTAATTGACTGAAAAATGAAAATTTGATCTGACGTGTAAAAATAGAATTTCTAAAACTAATTTACTTGTGATAGGAGGTGTTTCTTAAAAGTCCTGCTTGAAGCGGGAAAACAATTTTCTGATACCGAGTTCCATGGATAAGCAACCCAAGGGAAACTGGTCTTGTTAGTGACTGTCATGCATCTAAGAATACCGAATAAATCACGAGAAGCACTAGTAAAAACTACTTCGGACAAACTTCAGTGTTGTAGGAACGAAACACAAGAACATCGCTATGGCAGTCTTCAATATCTAATCACAGAACATTTAAGTGCTAATACATGTAGTAGCGTACGGCATTGATATTGAAATGAGCTTCGGTACGGTTCGTGCTTAAAGGAAAACTTGATGATTGTGTAAACACGAGTTCAGAATAAAGAATGCTCTAAAAAATTGCGTCCAAGAAAATTGCCACGCTGACGTTATAGATACCTACGTACAAACACCAAAAATTTGAGTCATTCCATTAGATTCTTCCAAAGATACGGAAGGTACGGATAAAACAACAAGTCAAAAGCATAAATGGCGGAAAAATCATTGTGCATCGCTGTTGGTAAAATTTACAGTAATTGCTGTATGGGTCCACCATTTTCACTTCAAACTAGACGAAGGAATTGCTTCCAACACGTGACATAGTTTCTCATTGTTTTAAAGGAAACCCGGATGATTGTGTAAACATTAGTTCAGAATAAAGAATACCCTATAATATTGAAACGTACAACAGCTTATTCTAAATCACAGCTTAGATTAAATAATAACTACCTCGGTTACTCACATTTTGTTAAACTTTCAAAGCTACGCGCGGCTTAGTGAGTCTACTAAGATTGGCAGGGGCGCCTTTTTGTCACATTCGCGTGGCCGACAAATAGAAGGCGGTACCGTGATAACCATGATCATGAACTACAATGTTAGTTTCATGACGTTATATGATGTAAAGCCAATTTTTCGTGACATCATGCGTAAAAGCAGTACAGTAACAGTTATGCAAATGTGCTTGACGCGCAAGGGAAGACGGCTGCCATTGCACAAACTGTGGTTAGTTTCTGACGTAAGCAATAGCTGTGTTCGGTTGCCGTTAATTAACTTTCTAAGCCAATTATTTAAATATAAGGAACAATTGTTAACTTTTATAGGCAAGAAAATGTATATTTTGGACAGTAAATTAAAATGGGATTGAGTCTAAACAATCGTTCGGTCTTCCTTTAAGCAACGACTAATATTAACGATTAAAGGAAAGGTCAAGTCTTCTGGCATGTTTCTGGCTTATTTCAATGTTTGCTTACCAATGACATCATTCATGGACCGAAGAAAAGCAACGTACTGTGAATTTAGATATACACAATTGTAAAAAAATTAGATTTGAAATGTTTGAATTAGTTTAAGCAGCGCCCGCTTACGGATTGACACGATGCGCTTACGAAAAATCGCGCAGTCTCCCAGTTACGTCATAATTTTCAAGCGAATGGCGGCAACCACCAAGTCTGAAAATTTCTATTCAGAGGTAGTACATTTTAAATTTATGCTTTACAGACAGTTATTTGCAAATTTCTTTGTTATATTTTACTAAGTTTCAGTAACAACAGTAAAATAAACCCAACGTGCTGAGTGAGTTGACCTTTCCTTTAAATTTTTGCTTTAGTTCTGATTTGTGGCATTTATAACATTATGATCTGATTTTGAATTACATGATTCAAATCAATGACAAAACTGCGTTCTTCTGAGACAGGCTAAGTGGCTTCATATTGATCTGCAGGGAATAGTCGCTGAAGATCTTGGCACAGAGCCAGAAAAACTACACTCGCAATTTAATATCGCTTAGAGCTGGCGTTTAAGTGCTACAGGGTGACCGAAAAATCTACCAACGTGGCGCGCACACTTGAGTTTGAAGAATTTCGGATTACAAGGCAGCAGTTTTACTGACGATTAACTACAACTGTCCATTAACTAACGAGGTTTAGCATTGCTTAACTGTTGAGCATGTATGGTGACCACTCAGTTATTTTCAACTAAATAACACAGGATACTGTACACGACGCTGCCATACTTAGAAGTTTATTATTTGAGGTACGTTAAACCTAGAAAAATCTCAGCTAAGAATCGTATATGCTCATGCTGTTTTAGAAATGAAATCGAAGGCGAATTACACTTTGTTATAAAATGCCCATATTACAGTGATCTCAGAGGACAATTATATAATCACATCAATGTATTTAAACCAGAATTTTTACTTGTGAGCGATGGTGAGAATTTTTTTTATTCCTGATGGGAAGTAATGATTTAGAAGTAATTAAGGCATTTATTTATTATGTTGAAAAAGCGTTTTTAAGACATGATGAACAATATACTATGTAATGATCATTTCATTGGAAATGAGGCCTAATGAACGAGAATTTATTTTAAATACTATTCATTAAACTTTTCATTTAAATAACTAAAATAACTAAATGGAAGATTTAATAATATTTGTTTTATTAGTAATTGTTTTGTTTGTCTATGGAGTCATTATATTTCAAAATAGAAATTGTATGAATGTCATGTTTTTCTTGTATTATATGTATTTTGACACTAATAAATATATCTATTATGCTGGTGTACTTGTTTCCTATATCGACACCAGTACGAAAGCGCCCCCTACAAGTGGCTACTATGCTTACAGCACCGAGGTACGAAGTTGATGGCAGCCACAGTAGCCCAGACTGCTCGTCTGAATCTATGAAGGTCAGTCAGTCGTGAGTTCAGACAGACCCCGAGTGTGCGTACCAGATTCGGTGTCACTCAGCTGGTCAGTCAGTCGTGAGTTCAGACAGATCCCGAGTGTGCGTACCAGATTCGGTGTCACTCAGCTGGTCAGTCAGTCGTGAGTTCAGATGGACCCCGAGTGTGCCTACCAGATCGGTATCACTCAGCTGGTCAGTCAGTCGTGAGTTCAGACGGACCCCGAGTGTGCGTACCAGATTCGGTGTCACTCAGCTGGTCAGTCAGTCGTGAGTTCAGACAGATCCCGAGTGTGCCTACCAGATCGGTATCACTCAGCTGGTCAGTCAGTCGTGAGTTCAGACGGACCCCGAGTGTGCGTACCAGATTCGGTGTCACTCAGCTGGTCAGTCAGTCGTGAGTTCAGACGGACCCCGAGTGTGCGTCCCAGATTCGGTGTCACTCAGCTGGCCAGTCAGTCGTGAGTTCAGATGGACCCCGAGTGTGCCTACCAGATCGGTGTCACTCAGCTGGTCAGTCAGTCGTGAGTTCAGACGGACCCCGAGTGTGCGTACCAGATTCGGTGTCACTCAGCTGGTCAGTCAGTCGTGAGTTCAGACGGACCCCGAGTGTGCGTACCAGATTCGGTGTCACTCAGCTGGTCAGTCAGTCGTCAGTTCAGACAGATCCCGAGTGTGCGTACCAGATTCGGTGTCACTCAGCTGCTGGCTAGCTGGAAAATGCACTTATACATTGTTATACATTCCACTGATAAATAAAATATAGAGCAATAAATATAATAAAAAAAGCAAAGAGCTGGCTTTTGAGAGATTGGTGATTGAGAAAATGAATTTTTAAAAGGAAAATAACAACCAGCATCCATTTAACCCTTATAGGGTCACCGGGGGGTAAAAATTACCCCCAGACCGGTTTTTTGCATTTTACCCTTTTACCATACGCATCCCAGTAAACCTTTTCTATGACTTTTTCTAAATATGTTTTGTGCACAAAATACTTTCAGTTATTTATTTTAGGCGCATTGTCTCACCTCGAAATAAAAGTGAAAATGCAATATGTCGATTCTTTAAAATTGTCGAAACTTTACTTCTCTTTTCTATACATTATGCGTGCGATGTATCTGATAAAACAAAATGTCAGTTACTCAAATTACTACACCTAAAGGAAGAAAGTAGTAGACAATAAATTCAAAATAACAATGATTTTTGCACACGCGCTAGCAATGTCGGTTGTCTACAGTTATTCCAGCATAGATAAGGAACGTAAATAAATGAATTAAAATTTCGTATTACTAGTAAGTCACATGTCTTTAAGTGGTCAGCATAACCACAAATTATGCTGTTGCTGTTTACTAATGAAACACGGCGGTTTATCAAAATCAAAAGTAATTTACGAATTATGATGGGGGTAATTTTAACCCCCCCCCCCCCCGTTACCAAAATCAGTTGTAAAAAATCGTGACCCTACAAGGGTTAAGCAAAGACATGGCTTTTATTCAAACACGAACATCTGCATTGCTACGATCAGTTGTTCACGTAAGTGTCCACCTGAAGAATGTATAAAAATTGCTCAAATCAGCATTGCGAGAAACAAACAAGAAAATAGTAAATTATAAACTTGCAGATCGTGTTATACAAAGTCAAATGACAGAAAGAATGAAATTATGTTCTTCGTTTTCCTCTCTTTCTTCTTGTGTTGTTCTAAACATCTATTGGAGCCGCTGTCCTTTATTAGAGCACTCCACTGTTTCCTGTCTGCAGCTAAAATTTTCAATTCCTGTGATTCTATTGTTAAATTTGGTTTCAACTGTTGCAAGTCTTTATTAATTTTTCATATCCAAGTTGTTTTTGGTTTGCTTAGAGGTCGCTTAGTATGTTTCAATGCCTCGTTTAGGCATGCTGATCTTACTGCTGTTGTTTCTGGCAATCTCGTTAAATTTCCTACCCATGTTAGTCTTCTGATTCTGATTTTGATGCTCCAATGTTTAATGCTAATCTAACTGGTGTTGTTTCTGGCAATCTCGTTAAATTTCCTACCCATGTTAGTCTGATTCTGATTGTGATGCTCCAATGTTTAATGCTAATCTAACTGGTGTTGTTTCTGGCAATCTCGTTAAATTTCCTAGTCATGTTAGTCTTCTGATTCTGATTTTGATGCTCCAGTGTTCCTCTTTGGTTCTGTTTAATGCTGATCTTACTGCTGTTGTTTCTGGCAATCTCGTTAAATTTCCTACTCATGTTAGTTTTCTGATTCTGATTTTGATGCTCCAGTGTTCCTCTTTGGTTCTGTTTAATGCTGATGTAACTGGTGCTGTTTCTGGGAATCTCATTAAATGTCATTGATTTTAGCAGTAACCAATTTCTCACAAAAACAGTGACTAATGCGCGCATTCTAACTAGTCTTTTAGTCAGTTGTACGAAACCGTGCTAGTCAACATTTCAGAGGGCGCAGAAATATCACATAGACATGACAAGACATGTCTGTCACTGCCACTTGATTAAATTATTCGTCACTACAGTGATCCATTATTCCCCTTAATATCCTGTTATTCAGGAATAATGCACAAACGAAGTACCGACGTTCTTCTCATTGTACGGTAAACGGCAACGATTACGGATGTTTGAAAACAACAGGATAAGAAAACAACGTGTTTGAAAGGACAGTGACAATGAGATGGTGAAGTTTAGTACCACCATCAGCAGCATGAGTAGCAGTGACAATCGGTAACAACAACAACGACAACGACAATGGCATCGACAGTGACAACAATAACGGCAATAGTAGCAGCAACGGCAACAAAAAAGCAATAACGTCCAATACAAAGCTGCAACATTAGCACTAGCAACAGTAGCAACAGTAGCAATAGCAACAGCAACAGCAACAAACAACAACAGTACCGCCGCCATCGCCACCACCATCACTACCAACACCACCAACACCACCACCACCACCACTACCATCACCACCACCACCACCACCACAACTGCCACCGCCAACACCACCAACACCACCACTAACACCACCACTACTGGCCATCACCACCACCAACACCACCACCAACACCACCACCACCACCACCACTACCATCACCACCACCACCACCACCACAACTGCCACCGCCAACACTACCACCACCACCACCACTAACACCACCACCACCACTACTGGCCATCACCACCACCAACACCACCAACACCACCACCACCACCACTACCATCACCACCACCATCACCACAACTGCCACCGCCAACACCACCACCACCACCACCACCACTACTAACACCACCATCACCACTACTGGCCATCACCACCACCAACACCACCACCACCACCACCACCACCACCAACAACAACAACAACAACAACAAAATCACAAAGCAACTTCGGCGTTATGAAACCCAAGAGATATCACTGAAGAAAGATACTGGAAATTCTACTGTAAGATGCAGCCATTAAGACGAAGGGAAAAGATTAATTTCACGGCACCAGATCAATGGTGATTAATGTGCAGGGAATCATCTACTCCTCTAGTTCTACTAGGACTTTGTGAATTGATGAATAGGATGAAAGGAACGCGTGGGCGGATTGGAAGCCTTTATACAACATATTATGGCTTCCATTTCTCGATGGCTTCTCTCTGAATATTATGAAAACTTGTAAAGCTGATTGTGGGAAATATTTGCAGATGTACTTGGATTGCATTCAACGATTGATTTAATTATAATCCGGTAATTAAATACATTAATTCAACTAAGGGATAAAAATGCTGTGAGTAAGAAGAAATATGGCAGCATTGTGAGAACACTTCTTACATGTGAAGATTCATAAGCAGCCATTCTGTGTTTGTTTGTCTGCCTGTCCGTCCATTGGTCTCTCTTTTCTTTCTTCGTTGGTTATTTAGTCAAGCTATTATGAACTTCGTTGGCTAATATGAACTTCTTTCTAATTCATTTCTTTTCTCTTTTTCTCTGTCTCTGTCTATTATTTTATCTTAAGTACTCCCTGTTTTTCTCTAATTCTCTCTCTTGTAAATTAAGTCGGTTTTTTCACCTTTCATTTTGGTCTTACAAGCTTTGCTTCTTGACCACCATACAGCATTTATTTCTTGTTGACAAACTATTATGTAGTTTAGTAACTATATTAATATACTTCTGTTAAATTTTTGTTATTATAATTTGAATTTTTTCCCTAACTATATCATGCCATAGTATACTAACGTAGTTCTGTTACAATTATTGTAACTATATTTCATTTTCTAATTATAGGGCATAATAGTTAAAGATAATAATGCAAATTGTAACGTAAAAATACATGCTGAAGTGATAATAAATAAATTAGCAAAAATTAAAAATTAAAATTAGCAAAAAATTATTTTGTTCATTTGTTAGCTCATTTGTGAGCTTGTTTATTCTTTAATCGTTTATTTCTGTGTTTGTCTTTTGTTTCTTTATTACTGTTGTTATTAGTTGCAGATTCAGTCACGTTTATCGTTGATCAATTTAAAGGAAAACAGTATGATTTTTCACACCCTACTCCATTTTGAAGTACAGTAAAGCGCCAATAAGAAGTATACATTCTAACACAATTAAAACTGTAAAAAGCGTTTCTGATAATTAAGTAATAGGTTAAAGACTCAACTGATTGCGGGCGAGCTCAACTAGTGATAACATCACAAACTAACATCATTTCTAATGGCACCAACGTTCCAGGAGCGTGTTTTTGAAAGCAAATATTGGAGTACAATATTCGGTCGGATATACAAATATTTGCAAATGTTAAGTTTAAAATTCAAATTTCAAGTTTACCGCAGTGCTCATGCATAAGCTCTCGAACGTGCGTACTACGTCACAACCGAACACATCTGAAGAGTACTGAGAGTACAGGACTTGTTTTTTGCACAATACGTTTCCGACATGCAGGAGCTAGTGCCCGTCTAACTAACGAATGGCGAAGTGCATGTAACAGTGAAGAACTAGTGGCACGAACGTCAAAATTGTGTTTGTGTGGTAATGATTCTTTCACGTAAGTCATTTTTGAAAACAATAGAATGTTTCCTTTCAATGTTTTAAAGGGTTGATTGTTTTGAGCTACAGTTTAAGATTGGGTCCGGATTTCCTTTAAAGCTAGAAACGTAATAATAATAATGATAATGATAATGATAATGATAATGATAATGATAATGATAATGATAATGATAATGATAATGATAATGATAATGATAATGATAATGATAATGATAATGATAATGATAATGATAATGATAATGATAATGATAATGATAATGATAATGATAATGATAATGATAATGATAATGATAATGATAATGATAATGATAATGATAATGATAATGATAATGATAATGATAATGATAATGATGATAATAATGATAATGATAATGATAATGATAATGATTGTGATATATGTGTGGTGTACCACCTATGATATAGGACGCTTTCGTTACGACACCACAAACACGTTTTTGCTACTAATTTCCGATATGTGCTGACACGTGGGTTCAGTGAATCTTTCCATTTAAGCATAGTTCACAGGCATGTATACAGAATAGAAGCAAATAAAACAGGTTTTAATAATACCGATAAATTCTGTGTTTAATGAGATAACAAGTAAAAACAATTTACTTTAAATCAAAACAATAACAAACTTGTTATAATTATAAACGACGTTTCTAGTTAACTCATGACAAACAGAAGACTAGTTAGCCCCAACCCAGGTGAGGGAGAAGGATGTAAGGTAAATATACTTATCAGTTGTAGTGAGTGCAGTCGGAAGCTGTCGGATTCTAAAGTTTGACGTTCTCCATCACTCTGGAAGCTGGAATAACGTGACTAACCGGTTATGCGAACTTCGTGGAATCTTGAGCAGTTACTCTTTCAAAGCTCAGCAGGGGGTGGAATCTTACGTCGCCACTTCTACAATGCTTGTCAGGTGTACCGAAGTCGTAAGTGGTTACTTCACCAATCCTAGTGGAGTGCAGTGGAGTCCTGACCCGTGGAGCTCGCGGAACTACCATTGGTACTACGTCTGGTCATAACCTGGTTGTTTCTGCACCAGATCTCCGGAACTTCTGAACAGCCAGTTTATCGGTGTTTCCGCCTCACGGCTCGAACACCTAACCCTTTGGTGTGTCAGTGCCCTTTAATCACTTTCTATCTCCACAATAATTAAGACTTGACTTCGATTACTAATGAATGTTCGCCGGAAGCCATATTCGACGACTTCACTGGCTTAGCACGTTCGACACACTGTGTTGAACCTAGCTTTAATTTCTAGAACAGGTAAAACTGGATGACCTTGTCCTTTAACACGACGATTCATTGGCCAGATAGCCTGTTCAGTTGAGCGTATAACCAATCACTTACTTTCTTGTAAAGGAGATCTAGGACAGGTATGAGGTGGGACCCTTCCCAGAGCTAACTATGTGCATGCTCATATATGTACAGTCACAACTTGCTTTACTGTAGTAGGTAAATTCGCTTAATGAGTAATTAACTAATGACTCATTCAATTAACATAAGTAATTAGCTAAATTAAGCTATTAATGCAACAAAATCATACTAGAATACAGTTCAACTATATTAGAAGGGGTTCCAATGCTGCTCGGTAGTTCTTATATTCCAGACTGACGTCACGGACGTCACATAGCCCCCGATCAAAGAGTATGCCATATACTTTAAAGTTATGGATGGAATATAAGATCTATCGGGTTAGCAAATACGAATCAAACAAATTATAGATGGCTAGCACAATACCTAGAAGCCATGATTTCAACATTAAGACATCATATCATACGGGCCTGTAAGTTCTACTGAAAATTAAGAGTACATTCGTAAACCAACAATTCATATGAAGCCTTTCGCAAAGCAGTTAAGCTATCACTATAACCTTTACACATCAGTAAAGTAGGAAATGTAAGCAACGCCGAACTTCTCCAAGTTCGAATTACATTCAACAGAGCATTCATCAACTCTATACCTAACTATGTGGTACCACAATGAACGTTTTCCTTTAAACTTATCAACCGCCACGTGGACTTTACGTGATCTGAAGTTACTATCAGATTAACTAAGCTTCAATATCTGATTCTGAACTAATGGCCAACATGTTCAGCATATAAACATTGGTAGGCTCATGCCTTTCCAATACACAAGGGGCCTCCATCGTCCCTTGAAGGAGCACTAACAGGTGCAATACAGTTGGTATGTACCTTGGCGTAGGATGCACATAGAGCATTCAACCCTATGTCATCAAAGTAGAAATTACGATATTTTAGGGCTTGCCAATTATAATTCAACCAAATAGATACGAGATTAAACACAAACACAATGTTACGACATTATCACTTTAAATGTTTCTGGCTATTTACAAGTTACAGTTTTCTTTCTGGTCACTGTCACTCTGACTGCAAACGACTAAGTGTATCAGCGACTGGGTTTTGTGCAGCAAAAATATGCTCAATTGTGAAAGCATATTCGGCTAATTTAAGTGCCCAATGGCACAGACGGCGATTACGCTTGCGCATCTTATCAAGAGCAAGAAGACTTCGCTGGTCAGTGCGCAAAATGAATTCTCGGCCTTCTAAATAATAGCGCAGTTTTTCGATGCTAAATACAACACTTAAGCATTCTAATTTAACCACTGAGTATCTTGTTTCCGGTGCGGTTAACTTTCTGCTTATGTAAGTAATCGGGACTTCCCCGAGACCGTCCTTCCGGTCCTGGGAAAGGACAGCACCGAGACCAGTAAAACTAGCATCTGTAGTTAATATAAATGTCTCGTCAAAATTGGGAGAATGTAGAACAGAATCTGAGAGATAATCAGGTCGCTGGATATCATTGATAGACTGAGTTGCTTTGGCTGTTGGGAAGAATGCATATTCAGGAAGACTGGACTCTTCTACTTGTCCAGCACCAATCTTGACCCAGTCATTTTCAACCTCTTCCCAATTAATTTGTGCATTGTCTTTGCTCTCTGCATAGAGGGCTAGGAGAACTAGTTCTTCTTCTCTATCCACATAAGGTTTTAAACGATTTATGTGGCAGATACGACAGTCTCTTCTCTTGCCAGATTTTCCGATTTTTACTTTGTACGTGTAATCCGAGATTTTGTCTACAATAGGATAGGGTCCACGCCAGGTAGATAACATTTTGCTGCCTTTCTTAAGACGTTGCAGCATTACCTTATCACCGACTTGGAAGTTCTTTTGTCTAGTCAGCTTATCGTACCATCCCTTTTGAGCCAATTTGGCTGCCTCGAGAGACTGATGAGCATCTTCCAGTGTCTCATCTAGTGTATTTAGTATTCGAGTCACATACTCATCCACATCTTCGAGGGCTGGTGGCTTTTCACAGCCCCATCGCTCTTTCAGCATAGAGAGAGGACCACGGAGAGGATAGCCGAAAACTAATTCGTTTGGCGAATATCCTGTGGATTCCTGAGGAACCTCCCTATAGGCAAATAAGACAAAAGGTACAGCTTCATCCCAGGGAAGATTCGGTCGATCTTGTACAAGACGTCGAATAGAGTGTTTCAGGCTTTGGTTATAACGTTCACAAAGCCCATTAGTAGATGGTGCAAATGCTGAGGTATAGATTCCTTTAACTCCAAGCTCCTGCTCTAATGAACAGGTAAGTGCAGAGGTAAACTGTGTACCTTGGTCTGTAAGGATCTCACGCGGTATGCCATACCGACAACAAAATTGCAATACTGCCTGGAGGACTGTTTTTGTTTCAATGTTGGGCAAAGGATAACAGTCTGGATAACGGGTGGCATGGTCAATGAGTACAAGCGCGTACTTATTTCCAGCAGGAGTGCGATCTAGTGGACCAATGAGATCCATAGCCACACGATAAAATGGCTGAGATGGAATGGGTAATGGCTTAAGTGGGACTTTATCAGATTTACGTACTCTGGCAGTTCTTTGACATGCAATGCATGAACGACAATACTGGTGAACATTTCTTTTCACATGTGGCCAAATGAATTCCTGTAGGACACGATGTGTCGTTTTATTAATTCCTAAGTGGCCAGCCGTTCGAGCATCATGAGCAAGTTCCAAAACTTGTTTCCGCAAAACTTTTGGCAAAACAAGAAGCTCACGGGGTGGAGAAGCATTCCGCTGTTTGCACAGGTAGTACAGAACGCCATTGCGGAGAAAATAGCCTTTACCATTGCGTCTCGCTTCTTTAAGTGTGACCGCATGATCAATCAGATTGCGAAGTGTGACGTCTTCAGTTTGCTCCGTTTTCACCTGCTCTAAGGGTATATCTAGTAAACTGTTTTGCACTGCATTTCCAGGAGTAAAAACTTCTTTTTGCAGTTGTTCATCACGTTTTTCTTCTGCCTGAAGCTTAGCAGCTTTAGCTCTCGTCACAGCAAATCCTGTCTCACTTAGTTTCCTTGTGTCATCAAAGGGAGTTGCAGTGGTAGGCACAGGAATTTGGGGTCTTCCTTGCATTTCTGGTGCTTCTGGTTGGTTCCGTTTATTTTGAGGGTCAACATCAGTTTCTGAAGAGAAAGGTTTCAGCGCTGAAAGGTAATTATTTCCTAACAGGAAGTCAGCTGGTAAGTTATCTACTACAGTTACTGTGAGACAGCCAGATATATTTAGCGAAGGGCACATGATCTCTATCTCTGCCACTTTACATGGAGCCTTATGTCCGTGGATACATAACAGGGACTTCGGGTCTTGTTCTAGATATTGTTCTTTTTTAACAAAATTTGGATGCAGCATTGACACATTAGCACCACTGTCACGTTGCCCAGTAATTGGTTTGCCATTAATTAGAGCTTCAAACATATATGGCAGCGTGTCTTTGGGAATGTCTTTCCATTTCTCCCTATTGACGCTTTGAGTCAATTCAACATCACTGAAAAGCTGCCTATTCGGCTTACCTAATTTTCGGCATTCAGAACGTCTGTGTCCTGGCTTGCCGCAACCATAGCAGACGATTCTTCGAGGTTCTCCTTGATCTGCATTAGTAGTAGGTGCTGCGCTCTGCTTCTTCATCATAGGCCTAGTGGCAAACTTGCCCGGCCTCCTAAAGTGGTCGAGGTTTCTCCCCATATCTTGGTAAGAAGCAACATATTTATCAGCCAGAGTTGCCATTTCCGTGCCTGACTGAGGTTCTTCTCGACGTAGCCATGTAGTTAAGTCTGTGGGCATCTTATTCATCATTTGTTCCATGGCAATTAGTTGGAAGAGCTTAGGGTAAGAGTCAACAGCGTCCATGGCCTCTACATAATCAGTTAAGGCTCGTTCAATCTTCAAGAAAAATTGTCGATATGTTTCATTCTTTGACTTCTCTAAAGTTCTGAAACGTTTCCTGTACACATCAGTACTCAAGATGTATGCATTAACCAGTGCTTTTTTAACTAGAGAATAATTTTTGACGTCGGTTCGAGGAAGTTGCTGGTAGGCGTTCGCTGCCCTGCCAGTAAGAGCTGGCCCTATGCACGCGGACCAATATTCTTCTTCAATTCCATTGGTAACAGCGCAAGTCTCGAACCAGTCCAGGAACTCATGTATATCTTCCTTGTCTTCATAGTAAGTTCGCACTTTCATGCGTTTGCAAGGTGCGCAAGAAGGTGCAGTGGGGGTGGAAGCAGCAATATGGCTCAACACAGGCATACTTTGATGCAAAGAAGTAGTGGGGGCAACCTCAAGTTTACGCATTTCTAGTTGCACAATTTGCTGTTGCAACTGGAGAAATTCTTTTGCGACTTCGCCATCCAAGGTAGATAAAGCCTCTGCGGTTAATTCAGGAAGCTTAATTGGCTTTGATTCCACCTTAACGTCTCCTAACACTGGCCTTGGTGCGACAGTAGTCCTTTGTGGGGCGGATCCAGGTTCTTGAGCGCCGCGAAGCTCTGCAGCGACAGGCGTCCCCGTCGAAACTATGAGCTTGTTCGTTGGGCGTGTACTTTGACCTTGGTCAACGAGACCTGAAACAAAAGACTGGGTAGACCTTTCAATGGCGCCAGCGACTCCGTCTGGCGTACGAACAGTGTCAACGTTTACACCTTTTACATGGCCCGGTGTTAGAGGTAAGTCTGAAAATTGTTGCCCTTGTTCCATTGTTTTATATGCTTGCAAAATGTGTTGTATGTACTGTGTTTTAGTTGTCTTGTTCGGGTCTAAAAGTAACCCTAATGTATTAGCTACTTCAATTAACTGTGGTTTGTTTAATTGCTTAAGATCGGTTTCAGTGTACAGCCGTGGTTCCATGATAAACAATTACGTAAACAACCGGAACAAGAAATTGTTAAACCACGAGCGCTATCAAAGTGCCAAGCAAGTGTTACAATACAACGTCTAATGACTCCTGTTTTAAAACCAACAAAACACGTGCGCAGTAGTTTTTACTAATGACAATGAAGACTGCCAGGGCCTGCCTTCCGCCGTAGCTCATTAGAAATAAACTATAAGCACAGTGACGTAATATTAATTAACTGACGCAAACAAAGCGTTTCAAGGCTTGCTGTAAACAAGGATCGAGTCAGTAAATAAATTGTGCAAAGATTAAAAGCGAAGCAAACTGGCTATAGACCTTAATGTCAGACAACATACTATACAATATACTGAAAACAAGATTGAACTGGGCTTCTTTAGCGCAGTATAAACAGGAATTATTTATCACTGAACTGCCCAAGGTCTGATAACCTTGACGGACCAACAAAATAATTGCGGAAGTACATGCAAAATTTACACAGCTAAACCGGTCTAGTCATTTGCAAATAAAGGACAAATTTAAGCTACAGTGTCTGTAAACGCTAGCCGAACAGGAAAAGAACATAATTTATCACTAGACAAACGTAAACGTTGTTTACAAAAATTATGTCAGCAGAGCCACTTTAAATTCTGACACCATTTGTGATATAATGTGTGGTGTACCACCTATGATATAGGACGCTTTCGTTACGACACCACAAACACGTTTTTGCTACTAATTTCCGATATGTGCTGACACGTGGGTTCAGTGAATCTTTCCATTTAAGCATAGTTCACAGGCATGTATACAGAATAGAAGCAAATAAAACAGGTTTTAATAATACCGATAAATTCTGTGTTTAATGAGATAACAAGTAAAAACAATTTACTTTAAATCAAAACAATAACAAACTTGTTATAATTATAAACGACGTTTCTAGTTAACTCATGACAAACAGAAGACTAGTTAGCCCCAACCCAGGTGAGGGAGAAGGATGTAAGGTAAATATACTTATCAGTTGTAGTGAGTGCAGTCGGAAGCTGTCGGATTCTAACGTTTGACGTTCTCCATCACTCTGGAAGCTGGAATAACGTGACTAACCGGTTATGCGAACTTCGTGGAATCTTGAGCAGTTACTCTTTCAAAGCTCAGCAGGGGGTGGAATCTTACGTCGCCACTTCTACAATGCTTGTCAGGTGTACCGAAGTCGTAAGTGGTTACTTCACCAATCCTAGTGGAGTGCAGTGGAGTCCTGACCCGTGGAGCTCGCGGAACTACCATTGGTACTACGTCTGGTCATAACCTGGTTGTTTCTGCACCAGATCTCCGGAACTTCTGAACAGCCAGTTTATCGGTGTTTCCGCCTCACGGCTCGAACACCTAACCCTTTGGTGTGTCAGTGCCCTTTAATCACTTTCTATCTCCACAATAATTAAGACTTGACTTCGATTACTAATGAATGTTCGCCGGAAGCCATATTCGACGACTTCACTGGCTTAGCACGTTCGACACACTGTGTTGAACCTAGCTTTAATTTCTAGAACAGGTAAAACTGGATGACCTTGTCCTTTAACACGACGATTCATTGGCCAGATAGCCTGTTCAGTTGGGCGTATGACCAATCACTTACTTTCTTGTAAAGGAGATCTAGGACAGGTATGAGGTGGGACCCTTCCCAGAGCTAACTATGTGCATGCTCATATATGTACAGTCACAACTTGCTTTACTGTAGTAGGTAAATTCGCTTAATGAGTAATTAACTAATGACTCATTCAATCAACATAAGTAATTAGCTAACTTAAGCTATTAATGCAACAAAATCATACTAGAATACAGTTCAACTATATTAGAAGGGGTTCCAATGCTGCTCGGTAGTTCTTATATTCCAGACTGACGTCACGGACGTACCAAGTTTCTTGAGGAATTAGGGTCGTCCCGAGTGTAGGATTTAGTTGACACTATGAAACATGCTTTGAAGAATTGCTGTTTCTTAGCGAATTAGCCAGATTAAGTTTTTCAGCAGTTGCCCATTTTTGGATGTCATCCGACAGCAAGCGAGACAAATAACTAGCCAAGGATGAGTCCATTGAGAGAGCAAGAGTCAAAGCATTCATCACTGGTTCATATTTTCCCTGATTAGTTGTCAAAGCCATCCACGATTTGGGCTGTGGTATTTTTAGCCATCTCCTAAAGATCGGATAACCGGACTCTATGTACACCAAATCATTACAAGTAGATGTTCTCACCCCCAGTAAATAGTTCATTAATTCCACTAAATTTCTTTGCATTACATTATATCTTCAGTTTCTGACTGTTCATGATAGATACAACGCTGTACAAGTTACAACTTCCGTGGCGCAGTAGTTTGAATGCAATAACCCACATTGCACAGCATTGCAGCTGCATGCTTACACATTACACTACATTTTATTGTATTACATTAATTTTTCAGTTTCTGGCCAATTCATATGATACACAACAGTGTACAAATTACGACTTTCGTGCACTCATGTTTAATATCGTACACTACATTATGTTATGTTATTACGTCTTCGTTCAGTACGTATTTACGTTAGACAAGTATCACCTTCTTATTTTAAATACCTAATGTTTCCGTTAATCTTGATCGTATAGTGTAAGGTGACTTAAATCTATATATCGTATAGATTGAATTTAATATGTCCACTTAATTTCTAATTGCTATAAGGCGAATTCTCCACCTGGCTCCGAGGGCTTTAGATATTAGTCTAGCAAGCAATGATCGTCTTATCTAAACTTCACCTTGACCTTCGCGTTGTGAGAAAAGGTCTATTTCCCTCAAGTTTCCTAGCAACGCTCCCGCAATATGAGCGCTAGTTAATTCAAAGCGAACTAATCAGATTCGTATATCGGAAATAGTGTTGCTTGAGTTAAACACTCTAATATCATACATTAACTCAATCGTTAAATGTCAAAGAGAATTACTTTATTGATTTACAATAATTACTGCTTCTAGATAGCTTACAAGATTAGTTCTTATGCGCTTTTGACGCGTACAACTAGTTTATAGCTTCCAAAAGTATCTCTCTGAACAATTCTTCAATTCTATCACCTAAGGTGTACTCTACACTTATCCTATAGTACAATGTGAACTTGTACGAACTACAGATATGCACAGTTAATTCTCAGTTTACCAATGTGTTAAGATTACTTAACTCTGCGGATTTGACCACAATGTACCCAGTACAATTTGGCCAACTCCAATAGTTGATATGAAACTCTCGTTGTCCAGTGCCTAGATTATCCTAGGAACGCAGAAAGATGTCTACGCTGAACTTCTCAAGTTGTCCCAATCTCCTCTGTCAAGTAGCCCTCTTGTGTGATTCGTCACACACACACACGTGTCTCTTCCAGTACGATCGGGTGGAACGAGCGCTGGGTTATTCGAACTCATGGCTTATATCTCATCGAAGTAACCTCGTAATAACCTTGCACGATTTCAACGTCGCACGCAACATTTAGATTTATTGGACAGCTGGGAGGACAAAGTCATCGTAACCCGTAAAACTCATCAGTCCTCTTTTCTTCAAGAAACAGTGACCTCGCAGAGTTTTCGTCAATTACTAGTAACTTGTGCATATAGCTTATAATAAATGGTACACCCGTTTCAACCTAATATTAGCTAATTATCCTGAGCATCCTAGAGTGTCCTTACGTAAACGATAAATTTTACTTCTTGCATCCTACGCTTTCACAGCTCATTAAATTCGAGCTTAACAGCTGAATGAGTTCCATTGCACCATTTTTAAATTTATTCATGCAATCAGGGAGGCATGCGATTTCATACCAAAATATCGAAAATCATCGATTTATAATTTTATTCACCACAACTTTCCTCCCCTAACACTCACTTCAGATGTAGCACGCATTTAATGATCCGATCTAAGATCTTATCTTTTGGAAGCTCCTTAATTAGGTACATTAGCAATATTACATGTTACATCTTAATATATTATGGGACGTTCCATCTTGGAGGTCATGGTGGCAGGATACCATTGTCCATCGAGTCTCTTCGGCTTCCCGGACCGGGGTTGTGATTCCATTGATCTCTTGAGATTCTTCCTCAGATACACCCCTTATTGTCTTTACCGACTTCATCTTCTTCCCGCCTTCCATCTCCAATGGTCCCATCATTCTGTAACATAAAATACATTCTGCAGTATCATAAGTTCATTAAATATCATTTCTTATACAATTATTTACATCGATCCCTCTATACCTAATTGGGTGGTTCCTCTACCATCATCCAATATTACCAGCCTGTTATGTATATACTAAACTACAATTTTAGTATTATGTCCATCCTCAATTATATTTCTGTGACCCGTTCGATCCTTCTCGGGTTAGTTTTTCGGGCAGCGGGTTGAGGTATCTCCCTCAACTCCAGCTCCTCAGGGTCCTCAACATGCTGTCTAGTCCTTTTAACCTTAACCCTGGGTTCCTGTTCTTCAGGAGTCCCAGAGGGCATGTGTCTTGTCACCTTAACAGGTTGTTCGTCGTCAGTCGGGGTTTTGGTATACCTAGTACCTATTCTAGGCATCAAAGAATTTAAAACCAAAAGGCCACTTCTCCTTTTCCAATAGCAGATTACTCCTACTATCAGGAGGACGGCCACTATAACCCCTATTAAGACCCATTTTCTAAAACCCGTTAGCCAATCTGTGGCTCCCGTCTCGTTCAACGCTTGTCGTTGTCGTTCAAGTCGTTCCCCATTTTGTTCCATGGAGGTTTTAAGGTCGTCTAAGGATAAATTGAATTGGTCCCAAGTCTGGTGTGCTTGTGGTTTCACATATTCGGGGATCATATCTACCGTACCGGGAGTTATGTTCTGTAATTCACTCAATTCTCTATAGAACCTCTCAATCATCTCACTCGTCGGCAACTCAATTTGGTCTTCTTTCATCCGTATTTGTGAGTTCCGGTAATAATAGGTGGGTAGCTCAAAAGACCTTGAGTGTACCTTACACCCATTCCCAATGACTATTAATTTAGGTTCTTTTAATCCTCTCTTCTGAGGATGTTATTCTGTTAGTTCCAGGGCTTGGACAGGTATATGTAATCAAAGTCTCACTAAATGGAGATACATACCAAGTCCCGGCAGTAATATAGGTCACAACTACCTCTGGGTGTTTTATTACTTTTACCCTACGCTCGCAGGCTTCTAATGTCTTATCGGGCCGGTTATGAAACAACACGGCTGGACATGCCGTTGCGTAAGCAGTTGACCTTACTGGTACTTTTAATTGGCACGGTTCTCTACTCCTATCTAAACATAACTCCGTATCATGATTCTCGGGTAAGAAGAACTTCGTTCTTTCTATATTGATACCAAAATATTTCCTTCCTGGATCAAGGTAAATATAGCCCGAAGAATTCGGCATTATCATTGGTATAGGTGCAATCTGAAATAAGTCGAACCTATCTTGATCAGGCTGCAGCGATATGAGGGCTAGCACCGCATATCCTTCGGCTGTAGCCAATAACATGACTTCCATAGTCTCGTAATAATATAGTAAATCTCCTTCCGGCCTTTCCGGTAAGGACAAAGTACTAGGTAATGCCTTCTGTATCTCGTACAGTGTATCTCGCAACTGTGCAGGTCCTAATAAGAGAGGTGACATTGTGCCTAACAATAAGGTAGACAACATATCCATTGTCTTATGCACATTATCAGTCAACCTTCGCATTGTATTGGAAATACGCTGCATCAGTGCCATTATTTCAGTTAAAGCTACCATCTCATGAGTCATGATCTGGGCGTGGTATGCAAATTCCACTTTAAGATCAGCTAAATTATATTTCAGGTCGGCAGTGTCATTCTGTAATAACATTATATGCCTTGTATTCTCCTGACTCTGGATGTGCGTATAATTAATTAAAGTCACAGATTTTTCAAGGATGTGCTGCATAGATTCTTGGGAGGCTTGTATCAGATTTAGCTTTCCGGCCAGGGCTTGTATGTCTTCCTCGGTTGCAGTTCCGGTTAGGGCTTTAGAGATTTTCCCTAGAAAGGGAAGTAAGCTTCGCCTCGATCGGCTTCCTCTAGCCCAACCGTCTAGATTCATTTCGGATGAAGGTTCAAGCCTGGACTTATCCTTGCTTGGGGATAGTTGACGGTTTCCTGCTCTCTCAGAGGCCAGAAGATGCGCTATATCGCTCGTCTTTTGCTCTAGCTCTTGTATCTGAGCCAGATATGTGGAAGCAGTAGTGTTTACCAACACTGTAATGGCTTCCAGGAACCTATCCTCCTGATACTGGGTAGTGTGGGGTTCATCCACACGTTTAGCCGGGTCCCAAGAATGATTTCTTAGTATAATCATTTCTCGCTTTAAGGCTTCCAAGCAAAGTTCAACTGGGCTAATGTTCAATTGCATTAATAGGGCCCATCTAGATTGAGATACTTGGACTTCACCTCTACGTATAAAGATTGCTCCGGGACTCGTTACTACATTGGCTTCACAGAGTACCAACATGAGACTCCCGAACATCCACAGCACTATTCTGGATTCCATATTCTGAAAAATAGGCCAAAACATCATAGCCTTGAAAAAGTCTGGACCCACTGTACGTTTAACTCAATTAATTATTCTCTTATTCTTCAGGTTAGGGGACTTTCCTCCCCCTAGAGTAGCCCTAACCTCTTTCATGAAATTAGTAAGCTATTAAGTTCCAGCCTTACTATTCATCCTTAGATCTGCTGCGCGTAGGCAGATATTAGTTCCCAACCCAATTAGAGGTTAAGCATATCAAGAGTTCATAACTATACTAAACCGCTCGCTAACAGCTTCTGATCTACCTAATTTAATCTTTAAATTTATCCCGCATGCGTTGCCTTCAATTCTATTTGAATCAAGGATTTTTCTCTTTTACATAGCGTTGCGCACATTTATACTTCCGAAGCAATGCTCAAGATATTTGGCCTTTATCAATGGCTACTTATATCTTATGTTAACCACTGTGCACGGTGATTGGCAAACACTGCTCTCGGTAGCATACTCCACTATTTTTATGTCTCAAAGCTTTATTATTTACTTATAGGTCGGGTTCCTATCTGTTCGCATTCTATTCATTCCAACCACTATTCTTTACTTTAACCTCACTTTATACTGCGTACTATACATATTTTTCCTTTTAAATTATTTACCTAGGTTTTTCTTTAAGTATTCCTCATTTTTATTTTATTTTCCTCTAGACCAAGCTTTGACAGTATTCTTCAGTGACCCCTATATAACACAGCGTCCCATGTTAACAGTTGCACTTATGCGTGCTGCCCTCTGTAGTCCAACGAGTCAGCAGGCCTGCCTGACTCCGTCGACCACGCTTGACCTGTCTTCTTATTTCTAGTTACATTTCCTATACTGCGCTGTTCACTACCTTAGCTGAGAGATGCGCTACGACTCCTTTTGTGCCCTCAGGCACTTAACTTTCACTTTCTCTAAAATTCTACTTAGGAGGTCGTTACACTAATGCGAACACCTGTACTCTATTTTAAAACTTTCACTTTCTAAGCCAGCGTCTCCAAACGCTGAGCCAGCCCTCAGGTTTCTTAGCCTGGGCTTTTATTTGAGACATTGTTATAATTCGTTCTATCTGGGGAGGTCCATTATCCTCATCTTCCGACTCTTCAGCACTGCTCTTTTTAGAGACTTCGCTGAAAGCCGCTTCGCTCTCAGTGCATCTTGATTTCGCACTAATTTCGGAGAGCTCACTAGTACTATTACTTCTAGGTCGCTTTGTGGCGCTAGAGTGTACTTCATCAGGTCTTAATAGTGGCGGTGGTGTTCCACTAGAAATCTCTGACTCTTCGTCTTCCGGCTCACCTGGGCGGGGCGTCTCTTCCTCTTCAGACTGCCCTTCACCGAGGTCATCTAACCTAAGTTCCGGAAGGCTATCTCCATTCTCCCTATCTGGCTGTAAGAACGGAGCATCAAAGGGATCCCATGCCAAACTTTCGGCGGGTTCGATAGGCTTTTCACTACCCTCTTGCCCTTGACTTACTGTTGCCCCTGGCAAAGAGGTGAGTACAGGAGCTGACCCCTCCTGACCCCTCTTACTAAAATCTTTTCCTTCTTGGGAGATTTCGGGTTCCGACACGCGGGCAGCTCTACGCAGAGGTCTGCCTGCTTTATTAAATTTTCGAGCTCCTGGTTTAGTAGACCAGGCAGCTGTGGGAGGGACTAGGCGCAAGTGGGTCACATGACACGTTCTTACTCGACCCGTGTCCATGTTTTTGATTTTATACCTATGTTTACCCAACCTTGTTAATACAACATAGTTGCTTTCCCAATACTGGTGTAACTTCCTTGAAGCTTTTGGCTTCGTGGCTTGGTTATAATAAAATACCACATCACCAGCTCTAAAATGTCTCGTATGAGCCTTTCTGTCATATAATTCTTTACACTTTGCCCTAGCTACTTCGGTTCTTTTCTTTGCTACTACAAATGCCTGATGCATTGTTTGCAAATAATTCTCAAAGTAATCTTCTCCCACGTATTTCTCTGGTTCTGCCAAATGATCTTCTATCACCCCTCGCGGCGCACGCGCAAATAACAAATAGTACGGCGAGTACCCCGACGTACTATGTATTGAGGTACGATAGGCGGCTAAGGCCCTTGGGATATGTTTGTCCCAACGTACGGGATCCTTGTCCGTTAGCTGCCTTAATAAACTCATCAACGTTCCATGTTGACGTTCCTCAATTGCATTGCCTGGGGGGTTGTTTGGAGTTATCGTAATATGTCGTATCCCATAGTGCTCAGTCAGTCTCTTAGTCATATCGTTTACATACGATTTATCATTGTCAGTTAACAACTTAATTGGGGCACCGTACCTACAGATAATTTCATTAACAAATGCTTCCGTCACCGTTTCGGCTTTCTTATCAGGTATGCCAACGGCATCTACCCATTTAGTAGCCAAGTCAGTAAACGAAATTATATATTTGTTTCCATTCTCTGTTGTAGGTAGTGGACCTACGATGTCGGTTGCCACGGTTTGATAGGGCACTATCGGGATTGGTGCCTCTTGCATAGGGAACTTTACCACATTCCTACTCTTTTTATTACATGTGGGGCAATTCTCTATAAATTTCTTACAGTCTTGCCGGATGGTGGACCACCAAAATTTTATAAGAATCTTGTTGACCGTTTTGGCCAATGCAAAATGTCCTCCGGCATAAGAACTATGTATTTCCCGAATAATTTCTTCTACTAGCACTGTAGGGACGACTATCAAATAATAACTCCCTTCATTCTCCCCGTATCTCTTATTAATACGACATAATAATCCGTCATCATTAATGGCATAGTCCTCCATTAACCTGTATGCCTCCTGTGATTGTTTGGGGCTAGTGATGACGTGAATTAAGTAGGAGAGAGTTGCATCTTGACTTTGCAACAAGGCAAATCGCCTCTTATCAATTAACGCTTCCTTTACCTTACTATCGGTCGTTAACTCAGTGACCTCTGATCGGGTCACTTCCGGACCTGGCTGTCGGCCAGTCTCTGTACCTTCATTAACCTTATTACGTTTTAGCAATGCTTCTTTGCGCAAGTGCACTTTCTTCTTTGGGAATAATATCCCAGAAGAATTGGCAGACTGAACCCAATCTTCATCTTTATTCTCTAATGAAATAGGTCGACCATCCGCAGTAAGGGTCTCAGCAGGGGCCCCTGGGCGTGCTGGATCTTTAAATGTACTGCTTCCTGATGGCGAGCTATCATCTCCTATAGCGGCTAATTTATGAGCATTATTTTCATTCTCTAGGCGGTGCAACCTAGCATCTAAGTCTCTCTTAGTAAATAACGGTCTCGCTTGCGGCTCCATTAATTTCATTGGTAGTCGGCTATAATGATCCGCGGGATTCTTATTCCCGGGACAATACTCAATCTTCGCATTTTGCTACGATAGTAACAAGGCCCATCTCTCTAATTTTGGATTCTTTAATTGTTTGCTCTCATGCAAATACTGCAGACTCTTATGGTCTGTGCGTATAACGTAACGGCTACCATACAGATAATGGTGTAATTTCCGTATGCCATAAATTATCGCGTACAATTCACGCTCCGATGCAGTCCAACGCTGCTGGGTAGGTGTTAATTGATGAGAGAAAAACTCTACCGGTCTTTCTTCTTCATCAATCTCTTGAGTTAATACACCTCCCACACTATATAAGCTTGCATCTGTATACAAAATATAGGGCCTTTCTGTGTCTGGGTGCGTTAACATAACGGGGTTCAATAGCGCCGCTTTCAATTCTTTAAAAGCTTTTTCTTGGGCGTTCCCCCATACAAACTTAACATTTTTTCTGGTTAATTCTGTTAAAGGCCGAGCTATTTCTGCAAATCTCGGTATGTTAGCTCGGTAGTAATTGCAACTACCTATAAAACTTCGCACCCCTCTCACATTTACTGGGCGGTCCATTGTTTGTACTGCTCTTGCACGTTCGGGGTCGGGCCTTAATCCATCTTTGCTAATTATATAGCCCAAAAATTGCACTTCTGACTTAAAAAATTGACATTTTGATGGCTTCAGGCGCAAATTCGCCTCCTTTAAACGTCTGAACACTTCTTGCAAGTGTTTTAAATGTTCCTCCGTGGATTTTGAGTGTACGAGAATGTCATCCAGGTAGGCTATACTGAATTTATCAGTTATCCCATCCAATAACTTATTTATGACCCGCCAAAACACTGATGGGCTAGTTAAAAGACCCATGGGGCTACGAGTAAACATATATGCCCCACTTTGGGTCACAAAGGCAGTTTTAGGCTGGTCATCTCGGTGAACAGGTATTTGTAAAAACCCTTGTCTTAAATCTAGACAACTAAAATATTTGGCTCCCTGCAATTTGTCGGTAAAATTGGACAAGGTTCGACTAGGAAAGGCGTCGAACTTTACACACTTATTGATTTTCCTATAATCTATCACTAACCTATAACTTTTCCCATCAGCCTTTTTAACTAATAAACAAGGTGACGCCCACGGGCTATTAGCTGGTACTATGATTTTTGCTGCCAATAATTCACGAATAATCTTATCTAATTCTTTTTCTAAATTATTGGGTATTCGATACGGTTTTGATCGAATAGGTTCCGCATCACCAGTATCAATTCTCATTTCAGCTAATTTAGTCTGCCCTAGTTCTAGGTCAGTGCTAGCAAACACTCCTTTCCATTTATTTAATAATTTTTCTAGCTTTGATCGCCAAATGGGAGCCAAATGATCCAAGTTAAACTCAGCATCTACCCGTTCTCCCGAAATTCCATCGTGATACCGCCATTGTTTGTAACCACCCCTTATATTCGCCGTAAACTCACTTGGCGAAGGGCTCTCCAAATCTTGGAGTTCCACAAACATTCCGCCCCTATTATCATATTGAACCTTGAGTCCGCCCTCCTGCGGACAATTACCTGCTGCCCTACTACGTGTTTTATCATTAGGCATCTTGCCTCTAGCCATTGCATTTATTGCTAATCGTCGGTCATTAAAGACCCGGGGAACCTGCTTCATTCCCTTGTTTCGCATGGGCGCGCAGTGAAGGCCATCATCTTGATACCTTCGTCCATTAATAACACCTTTTATTTTTTTCGAGCCGCTATTAGTATTCCATTTATTCGCTAGCGCTATTGCCAATACATTCGATATGCTAGTTTCTTGCGCGGTGCCAATCACACAATTCTTTCTAATCCTTAAGGGTCTATTTGAATTATTACGTATAAGCAATGAACTCCTACGTCCTTCGTCTACTTCTATTAAACCAGTTTCAAACCCAACATCTGGGCGATTTTTAAAAGCAGGCGCATGCTCAGCCATTTCGACACACAAAAGTTGTCCTGGTGGCCTATCTCGCTTAATTCGGGTACGCAATACGATCTCACAGTTCTTAGGAATCAAGGCGTTTTCATCAGCAAGGAGAATATCAAGTTCTTCCTCGCTGACTTGATCTAAGGCAAGAAGGTGAGCCTTCTTACCTATAACCATTAGTTTCCTGCCACAGTCTAATGAGGCATTCATAGACTGAAGCGCATCAATGCCCAAAATAGCCTTTTGCTTCATCTGAAGAATTTGGTATTTAATCTTAAACGTGCTGTCGCTAAATTTGGTCTCAATATTTTTCGAGCCTATTACCGGTATGGCTGTGCCTGAGGCACCTTTCAATGTCACACCGCTCGCATTACAAGGCCCCATTCCCAACTGCTTGTATTGTGCTAATGACACACATGAGGTCGTCGCACCCGTATCAATTAACATGCGCACAGGCCTACCGTTTAATTCTACTAGGCAGGTTGGCTGGGTGACCAGTGGCTCCTGCCGGCCTGTTAAGCTATCAGGTGGGTATGCACTTACCGCGTCCCAACTTCCTCTATTTATATTCGTTACCCTTAAGTTATGTTGGCACTTATTACGCGCATCACGCCATTTTTTATTTACAGTCTTACTAATACAACTTCTACATATATTAGTTTTACTCATAATTCTATTATTTACAATTCCGCTTGTCTCCGTTACAAAAGGTGGGCTCCCAATGCGGGAGATGACCCACTGGGAGCCTAATAGTTTTCCTGCTGCTTTCTTGGGCCTACCACCCTTCCTCTTACAGCAGGGCCAGTGTAATGGCACTCCCGGGCGAAATGCCCAGGCCGTTGACATTTAAAACACAAGTCTGCTTGTGTGGGCCTCCTGGGTTTCTGGGACCACCACCTTCCCATACCTTGTCGGCCTATTCCGGCTATCTGCGGCCGTTGCCGAGGTGCCGGCCTGTCTCTGGGAGGTTTTCTTCCCACCGGATACTGTTTACCCTGGCGGTTCTCAGGAACCATTTCCCTATTCTCAGGGGGACCTTGTTTAGGTTCTTCAGTTATTCGGGGAAGTAGTAGTTGGCACGCTGGGCCTTCGCTCTCTGATTCAGAGCCTACATAGCCAACTTCCATGGGCGTCTCCACTCGCAGGTGGTGTGCCACATGTCGACTTTTTAATCTCATAATCTCATGATTATTCTCATCCTCCCTACACCTTGCATATGCCACCTCTAAAGTCAGGGTGTTATGCTTAATTAATTTGGCCCTTAATTGGTCATTCCGTAATGACTCAATCAGTACATCAGTTAAAAATTGCTGGGCCAATGATTGATCGATTTCTGATGGCCGATATGCCAATCTTGCATGATACCAGATACGGTCTACTAACTGCCGTAGGGACTCATTTTTCTTTTGCCTCAAATTCTTTAGTTCTATCATGTGCTTTGTCAATTCTGCACGGTTTACATACCGCTGTTCTAAGAATGTTACAAATTGATTCCAGTTCATGGTAAACCAAACCTCACGGTTAGCGTCCAAATAATGGGCGCAAGCACCGTCTACGGTCATGTAAGCCAATCTCACACACACTCCACCAGCATTCTGGGAATCAGGCAAAATACAGAACCCCCTCCGAGTAATGCTTTGGACCCACGTGCGAAACCTTTCGCTACAATCTATTTCTTGACCCGTGAATTTAGGCAACTCTGCCAAGGCGCTACATAAAGCCCACTGGTCAGTAATGGTCCCTATTTGAGATGAGAGATAGCTAGCTCTATCTACTAAAGTGGGTACAGCCCCACTTGTTTGAGCAGCTGTTTGCTCATCTGATTTACTCTCATCTTTAGCGCTTTCCGCGCTCTGTTCACTATCCCGTATCCTTCGCAGGACCACTGCATGTAAGGCCTGTACCTCCGGACTCTGCCCGCCTAACCAACCGATCGGGAGACTTCCGGTTCTAATCCAGCTCTCAAGTTGAGCTTCTGTTATTTCTTGAGGGTCAGACATAATTTTTCGCAACTAGGCGCAATCAACAAAATTATCTTCAATACAATAACAAGGCTGTTAACACCTTCAGGCAATACAAAACCACTCACCAATTAATGTGGGGATTTCTACTTCATTCTGGTGCAGCCTTCCGATCTGCCCTGGTAGTTACTTTCCAATTTCTTGAATGTCCTCAAGGCTTGCTTAATCACTTTCACTCTCCGTTGCATCTTGTTTATAGTCGCGTTTCCTGAGAATAACGTACTTATCGTATATAACAAGTTCACAAAGTTTACAAAATTCAGAACCTTAATTACAAAGTTACAAAAGATTGCAAATACTAAATAGCAAACACTAAATCTGCGATCACGGCACCAGTTATCACCTTCTTATTTTAAATACCTAATGTTTCCGTTAATCTTGATCGTATAGTGTAAGGTGACTTAAATCTATATATCGTATAGATTGAATTTAATATGTCCACTTAATTTCTAATTGCTATAAGGCGAATTCTTCACCTGGCTCCGAGGGCTTTAGATATTAGTCTAGCAAGCAATGATCGTCTTATCTAAACTTCACCTTGACCTTTGCGTTGTGAGAAAAGGTCTATTTCCCTCAAGTTTCCTAGCAACGCTCCCGCAATATGAGCGTTAGTTAATTCAAAGCGAACTAATCAGATTCGTATATCGGAAATAGTGTTGCTTGAGTTAAACACTCTAATATCATACATTAACTCAATCGTTAAATGTCAAAGAGAATTACTTTATTGATTTACAATAATTACTGCTTCTAGGTAGCTTACAAGATTAGTTCTTATGCGCTTTTGACGCGTACAACTAGTTTATAGCTTCCAAAAGTATCTCTCTGAGCAATTCTTCAATTCTATCACCTAAGGTGTACTCTACACTTATCCTATAGTACAATGTGAACTTATACGAACTACAGATATGCACAGTTAATTCTCAGTTTACCAATGTGTTAAGATTCCTTAACTCTGCGGATTTGACCACAATGTACCCAGTACAATTTGGCCAACTCCAATAGTTGATATGAAACTCTCGTTGTCCAGTGCCTAGATTATCCTAGGAACGCAGAAAGATGTCTACGCTGAACTTCTCAAGTTGTCCCAATCTCCTCTGTCAAGTAGCCCTCTTGTGTGATTCGTCACACACACACACGTGTCTCTTCCAGTACGATCGGGTGGAACGAGCGCTGGGTTATTCGAACTCATGGCTTATATCTCATCGAAGTAACCTCGTAATAACCTTGCACGATTTCAACGTCGCACGCAACATTTAGATTTATTGGACAGCTGGGAGGTCAAAGTCATCGTAACCAGTAAAACTCATCAGTCCTCTTTTCTTCAAGAAACAGTGACCTCGCAGAGTTTTTGTTAATTACTAGTAACTTGTGCATATAGCTTATAATAAATGGTACATCCGTCTCAACCTAATATTAGCTAATTATCCTGAGCATCCTAGAGTGTCCTTACGTAAACGATAAATTTTACTTCTTGCATCCTACGCTTTCACAGCTCATTAAATTCGAGCTTAACAGCTGAATGAGTTCCATTGCACCATTTGTAAATTTATTCATGCGATCAGGGAGGCATGCGATTTCATACCAAAATATCGAAAATCATCGATTTATAAATTTATTCACCACGCAAGTACACTGTACAAATAACATTAGATTATGAAATATTACGTTACACTACATTCAGCTTGCAGATTCTTAAGTTTACAAAACGCTTTGTTTTCTGCTATTATCAGGCTATGTCCAGTACTACTTGTTGTCCAAAAGGTGCCAAACACTACAATGGAAAATGTTACACCTTGCACAAAGCCCCGGCTACTTGGTGGCAGGCTGTGATCAAGTGCAGAACCAAGGGAGGTGAATTGGTTACCATAGAAACAGCTAAAGAAAATCGGTTTGTAGTCAACTACGTGAAAACCAGTGGCAAGTGTAGAATATTCATTATTATAGTATAATCCATTTAAGCTCGTTTTATGTAGGCAAAGTACAATCACAGCACCTGAAAATTCCCCCGTAAGCAATAAATTGTAATATCAGGGAGCACTGTAAGCAAGATTTAGGTACATCATTAAAATTTGACGGAAACTTGAAATTTACTCATATTACCCAGTGGCTTGTTATAACAGGTCTCGCTATAAATGGATTACACTGCAATATAGTCTCATTATATGACTTGACTTTATGATCATAGATCTTGCTTAATTTGACCTGGCTTTACCAAACTGAAAAAAGATCTAACTTGTATAGGCAAGTTTTGCCCAGAAACCTGCTACTAAAAGCAACAGCTGATTGTGTAAGGTTTAACAACAGGTCTCTAAGCAGTTTTTGTGACGTCTGTACGAACTAGATCTTGTGCAGTTTGTTTGCTTATTTATTTTAACCAATTCTACCCATTTCTGCCTGTCATTCTCAAATGGAACTTTTCACTACATATTAATATTAACTTTTTTCTCATAGGTTCCTCTTTCACCTGGATTGGCGGAACAGATCAACTTAATGAAGGAAGCTGGGTATGGATTTCTAATGGACATCGACTGTTATTTGATGCCTGGTGTCAAAACGAGCCTAACAATTTTAGGGGACATGAGCATTGTGCAGAAATCAGAAAGCGCAGGCATTTCAACTATGACTGGAACGATTGGGATTGTTCTGACCAGCTTGCGTTTCTCTGCGAAGCTGATGCCAACTGAGTCTTTGTTCCAGGTTTAATTCACAATACCATGTATCTATATTTTACTAATCTGATAACCATGGTGTATTAATCTGTACACAATACACTACATACTGTATAGACAGAGTACATTATCTGTCTGGTATCGAACCGAACCTAACAATTTTAATGGGCGTGAGCATTGTTTAGAAATCAGAAAGCACTATCATTTCAACTATGACTGGAACGATAATCAGTGTTCACAGAAGATTGCGTTTCTCTGTGAATCTGATGCCAACTAAGGCAAAATCTTTATACCGGGTTTAATTCACAATACCGCGTATTAATTAGTTTATTAATCTAATGATCATAGTTTATTAATCTATACACAAATACACAGGTTGAAAGGCTCAAACATGACAGTGTTCAAATTTCAGAATCCCAAAATTCAACTTTCTGAAATAAATTTGTCCACAAATTTAAAATAACTTTAGTTTGGACTTAAAATACTTTATTTGCACAATTCCGAATTCTACGAGTAATTTAGTAAAACATTAACACCTCCGAGACTTGCTTTGCATTTCTGCATTAGTATTTGTTGTTAAGCTTTTGCAGAAGGATTTTTAATCAAAAATTCAACCTTAACACTAAAAATTGCATTGTGCACTGTCAGGCCTCAAAGCACTTCGTCTAACTTCACAAGCAATGAAATGGAAAATTTAAACCTGAGAGATCGGGACTTCCAAATATATGTTGAATATCTTGGGGTAAAGTAATACTTCTTAGTAGCTGCTCTTGTGCTATAGTTATGAATATCACTGACTAGAGTAAAATACTTTAGTTAAATTATTTGAGTAGTATTTATACATAAATTTAGCTAATTCTAACTGATGTACATCATGTATTTTTAAAACTTGCTAGACATGAAATGAAAGTTCAGCTGGATCTGTATATCTACTAAATGTAATAATTAGACAATTTTATTTTGTGCAACGCATATTGGCTTTAAAATTGCGTTATTGGCTGATCCCCAACAGAGTGCACAATACTCAAAATATGGATACACAAAGGACTAGCAAAGAGTTTGGCGGGTGTTTCTGTTAAGAAAATGCGGTATTTTTGAAAATAATACATTAGCTTGTTGAGCTTGTACAATATAAATTTTGAGTGCATAATCAAGTCAGTTTGTTGTCAATATGCAACCCTAAATATTTTATGTAGGTAGTCCTTAATAATATTGACAAAAATGTATTTGTGTGTGGCATCTTCCTAGATCTGTCCAAGGCTTTTGACACTGTACAACATAATATATTACTCCAAAAAATGAAACATTATGGTATTAGAGGACTATCCCAAAATTTCTTTGCATCTTACTTGCACAACAGACAACAGTACACTTCCATTGGAGATACTAGCTCAAATCTAACTACTATAACATGTGGAGTACCACAAGGCTCTACTCTAGGCCCGATATTGCTTCTTTTGTACATAAATGATCTTGTAAACTGTTCAAACTTCCACACTAGAATGTTTGCAGATGACACTAATCTATTCTTAACAGATACAAAGATAATTAATTTACAAACTTCAGTTAACAGTGAATTGCATAAGATTAATCAGTGGATGAAAGCTAACAAACTGTCTATTAACTATAAAAAGACAAAATACATGCTGATTACGCCTGGCCGCAAAACAGACGCATATGAAAATTTCCAGATTTCAATGAATAATCAAATATTAACTAGGTCTAAAGAAATTAAATACCTCGGTATGTTCATTGATGATAACTTAACATGGTCTACACAAACAAAACACATAACCTACAAAATTAGCAAAATCAAGGGCATAATTGCGAGGATAAGACACTACATAAATACAGATGTACTAAAACTAATATACCATGCTTTGGTTTATTCTTATCTTCACTATGGGATTCTTTCCTGGGGCACTGCATCTTCAAATACTTTAAAACCGATACAAACTCATCAAAACATTATAGTTAAGCTGATGACATTTTCTGGTAGACGGGAACATGCAACGCCATCCTACATTAAATTGGGCCTCTTAAAACTGAATGATATCTACAAACTCGAGCTTGCAAAATTTGTATACAAATTTAAGAATAACTTACTACCAGAATTGTTTCTAAATTACTATACGCCAGCATCCGATATTCACAGTTACAACACTAGGTTTTCTACTAACAGTTCTTTCTTTATCGAACGATTTAATACATCTAAGGGTCAAACGTCGTTAAAATATCAGGGATCAGTATTATGGAACTCTCTACCTGCTCATATAACTTCTTTACCTCTGCATTCGCTAAAAAACAGTACGCTAAGGCACTTCTTGAAGCTTACAAATAAATCAGTTTTTTTGTCTGTTAGATGTACATTCTTATGGTAACTTTTGCTTAAAAACATTTTTATGAGGTGCAAACTCACTTTTTCGCTGTTGTATTTTTGTTTTTGTATTTCTGTACGTTTGTGTATTTATTAGATGTATTTATCAGAAACAATTGTAAGGTATTTTGCTTAGTAGTTCGTAAATTTGTCATGGTTTTTGATTTTTGTCTTTTGCTGTTGTATTTTTGTTTTTTGTATTTCTGCACGTTTATGTATTTTTTAATATAGCTGTGTCTACTGTCCTTAGCGTCCTTTTGTTTACTGTCCTTTGAGAAGGGTGGTTGACTCGATAACCTTTGGTTTTTCGCCACCCTTTCTCCTATGTTTGTTTGTATTTTTGTGTATTTTATTGTCAAATTATTGTATATGGAGGAAAATAAATTACTATTACTATTACTATTACTATTACAAAATGTTGTTGCCCGTGTTAATAGTAAAATGGGTGTTATTTTTAAATATGACGAGTTTCTTGATATTAACATGTATTTTGTTTTAGTGTAGTTGGCTGTTAATTTATTGGCTTTCATCTAGGAATTAATTTTGTGGAGCTCATCGTTGTACTTGTGTAAGGTTAGAGAAATTTAAGAATAAGTTTCTTATCAATTGGAAATAACCATACTTGAAAATGCGAACAATTAGCAAAGTCATTTATATAAATTAGCAATAACAGTGGGCCTAAGCTGAAACATTGTGAGATGCCAAAGAACTAGCAAAATGTCAGAATTGGAATTGTTTGTGCTAGTGAACTGTCTTTTATTGTGCAAGTAAGAACTTAGTAACTGCGAGAGTGTGCCTTTTGTGCCATGATCTTCAAGTTTTTTTAGCAGTGTATGTTATTGGACAGTGTCAAAAGTTGTGTAAGATCAAGGAATATGCCACAGATGATTAAATTTTTGTCAAAGTTATTATGGATACTGTAAATTATTTCAGCTGTAGCTAGCATGACTGAATAATTTTGTCTCAATCCAGATTGATATTTGCTAAAAATATTAAGAGAAGTAAAAATTTGAGAATCTGGAGTAAATAACTAATTCGAAGATTTTGCTTGCAGGAGACAGTAAAAATATAGATTTATAGATTGGTATAATTTATTGCATCTGGACATGTTCCTGAATTACAGATATATTTATTTGTTTAGCAAGTACAGAGGAAATAGTGTTATTGCTAAATTTGTAATATTATCTGGCACACTTTCAGGTCTCGATGATTTGGATACATTCAGTTAAGAGATCAGTGTGGAAACCTCATGTTGTAAAACAGTGTCTATAGCGATGCTTATGGGATTAGGTTGCCCCATGTATCTCTCATTAGGTTCTCAGAGGCTGTAATTTTGCTTTCCAGTTCGTTTCCAACAGATGCGAGAAAATCGTTTACATAGTTTGCAATACTAACGGGGCAGAACTTATTTTTTGCATTATTATTGATTTTAGTTGGTGCAATGCCACATATCTTTTTGTTTTTTATGATTTCACTCAACGATGGCCACACGTTGTGCATTATCTTTATTTTGACTGATGCGGCTATTATAGTATTTTTCTTTGCATGCACTTTAATTTATTAAAGTATTGCTTCTACTGATATCTTTTTAATAGTGAATTGTAAAATTTGTGAGTCCTGTACATGTTGCTGCAGGTTTTTATAGAATAAGCATGCCAGGTGAAAGCAATGGTTTTTGTAATGTTATTTTTCCTTTTCTAGATAATGCTTTTCAAGATGCATGTCTTCTTAAAACTGCCTTAAATTTTAAAAGAAATGTGTTAAATTTGCTGATAAGTTCTTGTGAGGAATGTTTGAGTTTGCCGAGAAAAGCATTTTGATTGAAGTTCCGAATAAACCTAACTTTAACATTTGCTACTTATTTGTGTATGTACGAGGATTTGATTGTTGCAAGGATAGGTAAATTGTCTCCTATAGCATACAAAACAATTCCTGGTTTGATAGGATTCACAAGAGCATTAGTATATATATATATATATATATATATATATATAT
>JAQGDQ010000818.1:0-19922 GCA_030141605.1 Tubiluchus corallicola
GAGGCTGCAACCTATTTGTATCTCTGCTATTAAAGGAAAAGTCAAGTCTTCTGGGAAGTTAGGCTTATTTCAATGTTCGTGAAAAATGTTGAAGGATTTAATAACGAGAGCGTGATAAGCGCCTCGTTTAACTAGTAAAAACATCTAAAAGTTGCGATCATTTCACGCTTGGGCGCTCCCATTTTGAACGTCCATTCTTCCACCAATGACGTCATCCATCTGCTGAAGAGAAGCACTGCACGATTTAAAAGTATAATACGTTTTTGAAAAATAAGATAGCTAATTTTGTGACATTTTTGCAGAATTTTGATGTAGTTTATTCAGCGCGCTTGCAAATTTCTTTGTTATTTTTTTCTAAATTTAAGTGAGAACAGTAAAATGAACCCAACGTGCTAAATGACTTGTCATTTCCTGTTATGTAACTGTAATGTTCTGTCTCAGTTTGGATTAACAGAATTGGAATTTTCCGTTTTTTGTGAACACAAGTGTGGTGCTTCCCAAAAACTTGAACTTTCGCATTAGGAAATACGGGAACTAGGCGGTTATGTAGTTTAACGCATCTCTTTGCCAACATAATTTATTTTAAGTATTACGTTATCACATTCTTTTGTCCGTTTTAATTTAATTAAGTCTGCAAAATTCAAGGAATTTCTCAGATGTCATATACGATGCAACGTGCAATGTATTGCTACCGGAAAGCGTAATATTTGGGGCTGACCGTAGTAGCTACTGTATCGCTTTTACTGCGATTGATTTTCTTTGCTCGTGAGTGCGGTGTGTGTTATTTCTTTGCTAAAAGAATCAGTTGAGATACGAGAGAGGCTGCAGCTGGAGGGAGAGAGAGAGAGGCTGTAAATGGAGGGGGAGAGAGAAAGAGAGAGAGAGAGAGAGAGGAGAGAGCGAGAGAGAGAGAGAGAGAGAGAGAGAGGGGGAAGGGAGAGAGAGAGAGAGAGAGGGGGGGGGGGAAGGGAGAGAGAGAGAGGGAGGGAGGGAGAGAGTGGGGGAGGGAGGGATAGAGAGAGAGAGAGGGAGAAAGAGAGGGAGAGAGAGAGAGGGGGAGAGAGAAAGAGAGAGAGAGGGAAAGGGAGAAAGGAGAGAGAGAGAGAGAGGAGAAGGAGAGAGAGAGGAAGGGAGAGAGAGGAGAGGGAGGGAGAGAAAGAGGGGGAGGGAGGGATAGAGAGAAAGAGAGGGAGAGAGAGGGGGGAGAGAGAGAAAGAGAGAGAGAGGGGAGGGAGAGAGAGAGGGGGAGAGAGACAGAAAGAGAGAGTGAGAGAGAGAGAGAGAGAGAGAGAGAAAGAGAGGGGGAGCAGCATCGAAGAGCAGGCCTTCAGCCAGTAAACCACTTGGCTGCAACCGAAACTTACTGTTTATACCACTCGGCTTCAATAATGTTTACTATTCTGACAGTTACATATTGATCTGCTTAGGAAGAGATAGCCAACAACTCCAACCCCAAATATTGGTGTCAGTGACGTTAACCGATCAATATTTATGAAACCCATTTCAAACTGCTGACCTCTTGCTGCTGTTATGTAAACTCTTATGCTATTATACATGTTATCACGTACATATTGTGTAATTTGTCTAATTACACTGCTGTGACGCCAAGCTAATCTAATCTAAGTTACGATAATTGAGCAATATTCATCAAACTGGATACCTTACCTTAGGCCTTAGTCCTTCCCGTGCACGGGTGCACATTGGGCAGACAGCATTTTCCACTGAGCAATATTCATCAAACTGGATACCTTACCTTAGGCCTTAGTCCTTCCCGTGCACGGATGCACATTGGGCAGACAGTATTTTCCACTGAGCAGTATTCATCAAACTGGATACCTTACCTTAGGCCTTAGTCCTTCCCGTGCACGGATGCACATTGGGCAGACAGCATTTTCCACTGAGCAGTATTCATCAAACTGGATACCTTACCTTAGGCCTTAGTCCTTCCCGTGCACGGATGCACATTGGGCAGACAGCATTTTCCACTGAGCAATATTCATCAAACTGGATACCTTACCTTAGACCTTAGTCCTTCCCGTGCGCGGATGCACATTGGGCAGACAGCATTTTCCACTGGGTTCTATTGGCGGCTTCTCTTTCGATGTTCTCCCAACGTCTGTTCATAGCCCGAAGGTCTTCTTTGAAAGATCTGCGCCACGTTGTTTTTGGCCGACCTCTTTTCCATTTTCCACCAGGTGGTTCCCAGCGTAACGCTATTTTGGAGTAGCGTTGTTCTGGTAGGCGTAGAATATGTCCAGCCAGTCTCAGCCTTCTCTCTGCGACTATTTCCTGCAACCGCCTTCACTACACCTGCTGTAGGACTTTCAAACTGGATAAATGTAGCGCTAATTATATATCTATAATTATGATTTGAAGATGATTGATCAGCTTCCTTCACTGAGACGACAGGTAGAGTTTTAACTACACCTGTGCAGGAAACTAATACTCCGTGCATTTTGGTTGAATCTAATCTGTTTCAAAACACTTCTGGCCTGATGCCAATCTGATATGTGAGAGATTCATATTAAATGCAATCGAGTCAGTTGATTCGAGTGTCCTTCACTCCAGTCTAGTCAAGCTCAATCAAATCTGCTGCTTCCAGTTCTGTCTGATTCAGTTTGGTCCATTCCATTGTAGTTGAGCCCAGGACAGTTCACTTCTTGCTTGTAAGTCCTATCCTAAATAACATCTCTGTTTTAGATCTTGCAATGGACCATTGTAGTTGAGCCCAGGACAGTTCACTTCATGCTGTAAGTGCTATCCTAAATAACATCTCTGTTTTAGATCTTGCAATGGACCATTGTAGTTGAGCCCAGGACAGTTCACTTCATGCTGTAAGTCCTATCCTAAATAACATCTCTGTTTTAGATCTTGCAATGGACCATTGTAGTTGAGCCCAGGACAGTTCACTTCATGCTGTAAGTCCTATCCTAAATAACATCTCTGTTTTAGATCTTGCAATGGACCATTGTAGTTGAGCCCAGGACTGTTCACTTCTTGCTGTAAGTGCTATCCTAAATAACATCTCTGTTTTAGATCTTGCAATGGACCATTGTAGTTGAGCCCAGGACTGTTCACTTCTTGCTGTAAGTGCTATCCTAAATAACATCTCTGTTTTAGATCTTGCAATGGACCATTGTAGTTGAGCCCAGGACAGTTCACTTCTTGCTGTAAGTGCTATCCTAAATAACATCTCTGTTTTAGATCTTGCAATGGACCATTGTAGTTGAGCCCAGGACAGTTCACTTCATGCTGTAAGTCCTAGCCTAAATAACATCTCTGTTTTAGATCTTGCAATGGACCATTGTAGTTGAGCCCAGGACAGTTCACTTCTTGCTGTAAGTGCTATCCTAAATAACATCTCTGTTTTAGATCTTGCAATGGACCATTGTAGTTGAGCCCAGGACAGTTCACTTCTTGCTGTAAGTCCTGTCCTAAATAACATCTCTGTTTTAGATGTTGCCTTATAATGCTTTTATTTAATAAACATAATCGTGTCTACTCTAGTTTAGTCTAATCAAATTAGCATAAATGTGTAATTTAATCAAATCTAGTCTCATCTGCTCTGATCTGATCTAATTCGATCCAAACCAGTCCAGTCTAATAAGCCTTTTCACAGTTCCAGCAATTGATGATGATCGTGAAAAGGTCAAAGGTTAAGTGTACCCGAGAGAGAGAGAGAGAGAGAGAGAGAGAGAGAGAGAGAGAGAGAGAGAGAGAGAGAGAGAGAGAGAGAGAGAGAGAGAGAGAGAGAGAGAGAGAGTACAAGAAAAAGTTTTTTAAATTCCTTATAACAGGAACTATATAATCTTTCATAAACAACATTATATATAATATGGTTTATTAAATTTTTATTAGAAAATCGTTTCTGATAAAAATCTAATAAAATTTATTGTATAATGCATTGTTTACGAAATCATTAATGCAAGTTTAAACGGGAGATTCTAGACGCGTTAATAAATGGCTAACACTTCTGCTTTTAATTTGCCAAACCGTCAGACGGGCAAATTTGCTGTGAGATGAAAATGAGTAATTTCAGCATAACTTCTCTCGCATTTTCATTAATTAAATTTTTTCGTACCGTCGCCCCGAGCAATTAACGAATGCAAACGAAGTATAAATTTTATCAGTTTTGCAGAATTATCGTTTTATTACCATCGGCTTCATGCTTTCTTGAGTGGTGGATAAACTTCTACATTCTGCGCAGTGAACGTTGTAACCTAGAGCTGTAGCTACTTAGTGAGCTGCCTCTATTTAATAATGGCTTTGCTTTGTGTACATTAACGCCTTAAATGTGGTAATTTCAAGACCCGAGTCAATAAGGAAATAAATCAATAGGGGCTCAGTGTGGCGCCCTGAAGGCTACCGGTAACGTAAGCGAACTTGGTTTCGCAGTCTCGCGACTCCATAGATGGGTGTTGCACAGTAGTTCAATTCACTCCAATTCAAAGGTTTTATTCATCTCTAGTATAATATTTATAGCGCAAATACAACAAATTATGTAAAGTATGTAGAGATGGGGTGGCGAAAGACCAGGAGGTCATCGAGTCAGCCACCCCTATATAACTTAGAAATATTATAAAGCACCGCAGACTACATGGTTAAGTGAATAAATACGTAGTTAGATCTTCAGTGTAGCAAATAAACAAAATGCAAAGCAGTTATATTATAATAATACCAATGGAAAAAAACAAACAAATAATGCAATTAAAAATTAAAACAACAACTGAACAAGTCTTGAATGCAACAACAGAAAAAGCAAGCAATCTGGTTAAATCATAAATGCAGCGAGTGAACTAAAATGCAGCAAATGAACGAAAATGTAGTTAAATAATGAATGCACAACAAACAAAAAACAACAAAAAACAAAGGAAGAACATTTGTGCAGTAAGTCTTAAATGTAATAAATGAAGAAAAGCAATCAGTAATCATAATGTGAGAAGTATACACAAAAAGCAAGCAATGCAGAAAGTGTTCTAGTTGAAGGGAAAGCAGACCCATTTGGGGATGCCTTGACTTGATGCAGTTTTGTTCCAAGTGTCCACAAACTACAGGATCTTGTAGGATTTACAGCTTGTTTGGTTCTGTACCAATGATCCTGGCAAATTTCCTTCCGGTTGAATACGAAGCGTTATAATTAAAACGTTAAGCTGATGTAATCATCGAAAGGGGGAAGTTTCTGATGACAAATGTCTGGCTTCCTGATAATTAAATACAAATAAAAAATCCTCAACTTTATATTGTGTGATTATTTATCAGTTGCACTAATTCGTGTCACTAAGAATCATCTCTTTGTTATTTTGAGTAATATTGCTGTTGCTCTGGATGACACGTTTCTAGCCTTCCTTTGTTTTTGCATTTTTCTTCGTCAGTTTCGGTTTTATTGAGAGACTAGCTCGCGTTCATTCATTGACTAACAGACTTCTTCTTCTTCTTCCCAACTTTTCCCTATTTTGGGTCGCCGTTGTGAATGAGTCTTCTCCATGCATTCCTGTTGTTGACCATCTCTTCATTTATGTCTTCAATTCCCACAAGATCTTCACCGATTCTTCTTTTCAGTTGTCCATACCATCGCAATCTTGCGAGGCTTCCACTACTTTTACTGTTCCTCTGACTAACAGACTGAAATCCCCAATAAATGTCAGCAAACATCTCTTTAAAATCTGCCTCTTATCTTTTGCTCCTCTACGTTATAAAAGTTTGGGTGCTCAAAAAAATTAGGGCTTATAAATTGTAACCGACCTTTGACCCTGAAGCGCTTATTGAAGGTCACCTACTATTCTACTAAACACTGGCATTTGAACACTGAATCAATCACTCAGTCATATTAGTGTTAGGAAACTGACGTCAAGGTCTAGAAATGCCAAACAACCAACAAATCAATGTTTTTGTTGTGTGATTTTTTATTAATTGTCACACAATAGAATGACAGTGTGTGGAATTTTCTACTTGTGCAGCAACATCAGCAACAGTTGAATCGACTGAGGCTGACTTTGCTTTGTGAAAGTGAAAACGCAAGATAAAGCATTCACAAATAACAAACTAATAAGCCTTTTCACAGTTCCAGCGATTGATGATGATCGTAAGAAGGGTCAAAGGTTAAGTGTAGCAGGCAGCGCATTTGTGTACACTTGACAACGCCTCGTAGCCCATGCTGTTGTAATAGTAATTAAGAAAAGGGCGAATACTAGGTATAGAGCCTTACCTAGTTCATTTTTCTCTTGTTCACAAGCAAGATCTCGCTCAGACTAATGCGTAATTAAGTTAAGTCTACGAAAAACAACTGAAGTTAGTGAACCAATGAACTGCGTTACCCACATGTCACGTGACGATTGTTCTTAACACCCTGAGATACACTTAACCATTGACCTACAGCAACTGCGCGTGCGTACAACGAAACTGCGAAAAAGCTTGTTAGCACACCACAAACAATTGCTTGCACAAAATGAGTGCTATATAAGTGAGATCATGAATGCTCTTCAGTGAATTTGTGATGAGCTTCTCACAACAATAATGCGTTCCGAAGAAGCTGATACTTCTGCTATTAGTGTGACAAATGCTATTTTCCCTAATCGCCTCGCTTCAGTTTTCTGAAAATTGAATTTTAACTTGAACCACAACCTGAAGGTCATCAATCTTATTCTCGTGAAATCTGTTCCTGAAATCAATTATAAATTCCTTAAGTTCCCGTCTGCAGTGGCTCCCAGGGATGAGAATTTTCCTCGGATACCCGGAATTCCGAGTTTTTGGAAGACCAGTAGTGCCATTTTTGTAAATCGCGTAAATTCGTTGAGAAAATTTTTACGGAGTTCATTATTTGTCAAGCTGACCACTAGTTGGCAGATCGTCACTTTGTTTACATCACGTACATCAGTGTAACCACGTGTATATCTCTATGTATAAAAATATCGAATCAATTGTGCGGAGTTATTTGAGTCAATTGCAGACAGTTTTTATATACTTTTGCATAGGAGCGGCCAGTACTTAGGCGTTTTTGAGACAATTAGGTATCATGTATCCTTGATAGTTGGTATTTTAAATTATGCATGAAACAAGGTAATTGATATTTTAAGTGCATTTAGAGGTTCTCTATGGTCACAATTGGCTTCGGATTTTTCTGTTTGTTTCATTATAATAATTGTTCAAGGCAATCACATTAACGTTAATTAATTAGTAACATTTCCTGTTTGTCACCGGTTAACTAAAAATAGTTAATTCACGTTGAAATGTCTGTTGTATGAAACTCGAACACGTACACGTTAGAATTTCTGCTGCACATGCTTTTAGATAGTTCTGACAGTGTGACAGCTTGACAGGCAGCCAGGAAACTCGACGCTGCTGGAAAATTGGAAAACGTTTTAAGAGCCGCAATAAGCTCTTTGGAAGAGCTCAGTATCGGTTATCGTGGGAAAATAGACAGACAGACAGACAACCTTGTAAATGGAAGTGTTCGAGTTTTCTAAAAATATAACTTTAGCCTTTGTTGAGCCATTGACAAGTGTTTCAGTCCAGACAACTTTAGTAGTAATGGACAGTTCACATTATTGTGCATATATGTTCTTTTTTTGTAAAGTCTTTAATTTGTGTTTGGCAAACTTTTATTAAGGTTGTTAGTAAATGTTTTAATGTTTTTACAGAAACACATTAGTACAATCTCTCACCTGCAGGAGGAGCTGCGGAGCCAGCACGACCTCAATCGTAACCTCCATGATTCGTTGAACGGTTCCGGGAGATCGTTGTCTTCGGCGGGAGAAGTGGACGCTCTTCGAAGCGAAAAAGATGCTCAGGTCAGCAGATGTTGCAAACTGGAGTTGAACTTCAAATTAACTTTTTTGCTTTGGCCAATTAACAAAGATAACTGATTTATTGTGCATTTTCCCATCTTCCATCTCTAGGTATCTCTTCCTGCTTCACGCTTCCCCTTTCTTTTTCTCCTACCTCCCTCTCTGCATCTCTTTTCCTTTCATGTTTCTTTTCTTGCACACACCCTTCCCCTTTCTTTCACTTTCGCTGCTCTCTTCCATCTCTTGCACTTTCTCATTTTTCCTCCTTTCTCTTTCCCATCTCACTTTCTTGCCCTATCCCTGATTCTTTCTCTCTGCTGTGTTTCCGTCTTTTCCCTGTTTTGCTCTCTCTCTCCTATCTCTCTCTCTCTCTCTCTCTCTCTCTCTCTCTCTCTCTCTCTCTCTCTCTCTCTCTCTCTTTCTCTCTCTTTCTCTCTCGCTCTCTCTCTCCCTCTTTCTCTCGCTCTCTCTCCCTCTTTTTCTCCCTCTCTCTCGCTCTCTCTTTCTCTCTCTCTCTCTCTCTCTCTCTCTCTCTCTCTCTCTCTCTCTCTCTCTCTCTCTTCTCTCTCTCTCCCCCCTCTCTCTCTCTTCTATCTATCTATCTATCTATCTATCTATCTTTCTCTCTCTCTCTCTCTCCCTCTCTCTCTCTCTCTCTGTCTCTATATCTATCTATCTATGTAGCTATCTATCTATGTAGCTATCTATCTATCTATCTATCTATCTACCTACCTATCTATCTATCTATTCTCTCTTTCTATCTATCTATCTCCCTCCCTCCCTCCCTCCCCCTCCCCCTCCCCCTCCCCTCACATCACATCAACACTACTAATGTTTAACGGTAAAGAACATGGCTGAAGACATCTAGGTACCTGTAACATTTCTAATAACTTCTTTATGCTCTCCTCTCGAGCGGACAAAGTTTGTTTCTGCGTTTCGATCCGGATTTCCATCTCCTTGACGGTTTCCCGGAGAAGATACAGTTCCTTGCCCTAAAAGAGGAAAATCACAAATTTCAATCTTGTTTCCATTTCTACATGAGCACGCAAAATATACAAAAACTGGCTGGGAGCTAACTCATTCGTCTAAAAAACCGTTTTGTAAGTCCTACTTGCTGAAATTATTTTTCGAGTTTTAAAACAAAATTAAGTGTAATCACCACTGAAATTAAGACGAAAGTTTTCTAATCATATATTGTTTCATTATGAAATAAAACACTACGGCCAAATCAGGTTGAAAACACCGGTATTCGAATGATCACCGCAGTTAGGCAATGTAGAGCCTGGTTAGTACTTGGATGGGTGACCGAGTACGAATACCAGGTGCTGTAGGCTTTGCGGGATGCCCACACTGTATCTCGATACTAGGCGGAGGTGCTGCACAAGCAGCCAATGGCTAGAGGGCGGAGGAGGTCAAGTGACCCAATGGCCATGTGTAGAGGAGTAAACCTTCTAAATCAGGAGTGGAGCCCCGAAGGTAGACCAGTGCAGCACGCTCACTGATTCCGGCAGCTCCTGCAGCCAACCTGGTGCCAAACGTATCACTCCGCTTTCCTCTGGACTACGCCAGGGAGGAAGAGCGGGGGTTCCTGTTGTCTGGGCAACTCAGGATTTCCATACACCTTGCCCAGGCCTGCGCCCTGGAGACGTTCAAAGATCGCACTGCTCAGCCACAGTCGACGCTGCAGCTCCATGAATAACTGACTCTCTTGGCGCACACTCCATTGTCTTCCGAGACAGAAGGATGCCAACCAGAACAACAACCATGAAATATAACACTGACCCACAAACATCAACAGTTTATAGTAACTGGCTTACTGGACAGCAAAACTTTATAAGGAGATTGAAAAATTTCATTTCCAAATAAACCATCATAAAAGCTTTAAATAGCACCATAGCTTGCCAAGTACACCTGAATCTGTTGTCGTTCAAAGGTGGATTAACAATCATCCATATTTTTTTGCAAACATATTTAATTTTCATAACCTTAGGTATAAAGAAAACAATCTGACTGACACACCTTAAGAATGATTAAGTAGCCTAATGCAAACCTGAGACATTTACAAATAGATGCTTGTATTTTAACTGTGAAAGTACATGGAATGAAATTTAGCGATACAAATTTTAAACTAAAGTTTACGAATTCATTTGTAGCTTTTATAAATTCCTGCATTATATCAATTAGGTTTATTTTGGTCAAGATTAAAAAAATTAAGTTTAAAAAAAAAGTTACCCTGTAATAAAGTATGAATTTTCGTTTCAATGGAAGAAAGTTTAAATTATGCAGGTTAAATAAATCATAATAATCAATATTTATAACATTATTGCAAATTACACATACAACCACTCGCTAAGTACCATAAAATGTTTGAAAAATCATTAAAATTTATTAATTATAGTTCTTACATTTATAGCTTAGAACAACAACTTTGGCATTTGACAAGCATCACAAAAAGTGAATAGAGTATGACTACATCAAACTAGTTTAAATTCAGCAACTCGAATATTAGGTAAAGAAACTTTATCATGCAGAAATGAACAAAATATTGAAAGCATTCGTTATACTTTAAAGTTATACTACAGACCTGCAAAGTTAGCTTCTGAAATTTTGTTGTTGTTGTTGTTGCTGTTGTTTATTGTTGCTGTTGTTGTTGGTGGTGGTGCTGTTGCTGTTGCTGCTGTTGTTGCTGCTGTTGTTGCTGTTGTGGTTGTTGTTGTTGTTGTTGTTGCTGCTGCTGCTGCTGTTGCTGCTGCTGTTGCTGCTGTTGTGGTTGTTGTTGTAGTTGTTGTTGTTGCTGCTGCTGTTGTTGTTGTTGTTGTAATTGCTGTTGCTGCTCTTGTTGCTGTTGTGGTTGTTGTTGTTGTTGCTGTTGCTGTTGCTGTTGTTGTTGCTGTTGTTGTTGTTATTGATGTTGCTGTAGTTGTTGTTGTTGTTGTTGCTGTTGTTGTTGTTGTTGCTGTTGTCGTTGCTGTTGTTGTTGTTATTGATGTTGCTGTAGTTGTTGTTGTTGTTGTTGCTGCTGCTGTTGTTGTTGTTGTTGCTGTTGTTGTTGTCGTTGTTGTTGTTGCTGTTGTTTTTGTCATTTTCATTGCCGTTGTTGTTGATGTTGCTGTAGTTGTTGTTGTTGCTGTTGTTGTTGTTGTTGTTGTCGTCGTTGTTGTTGCTGTTGTTGTTGTCATTTTCATTGCCGTTGTTGTTGTTACAGACTCGTCCAAAGCAGTCAGAGAGTAGTGTTTCAGTCCTCCCTAGCTGACGTACTTACACGAATTAGAAGGGATAAAATGCCATTAGCTCGCGAGATTGAGACGTAATCCAGACCTCGGATTGACATTGATCAAAAGGGCAATATCTTCAAATGGAATATAGAGTAGTTTGGAATAACAGAGAAAACACAGGCAACCGACTGTGCAGTCCACTAAGCTATAACTATTACAAATGGTTTTAAACGCGTAAAGCGGATAAGACTGGTTAGAATAAATGGGAAGCAAAGAAAAAATAAGAAAAAAAGAAATGAGCTAAGAGATTGGTGGAACTGAGATGAAAAAAGCGGAAGAACGCACGAGAAATGAGGGAAGGGAAATAGGGAGAGACAGATAGATAGATAGATAGATAGATAGAAAGATAGATAGATAGATAGATAGGTAGGTAGATAGATAGATAGATAGATAGATAGATAGCTACATAGATAGATAGCTACATAGATAGATAGATATAGAGACAGAGAGAGAGAGAGAGAGAGAGAGAGAGAGAGAGAGAAAGATAGATAGATAGATAGATAGATAGATAGATAGAAGAGAGAGAGAGGGGGAGAGAGAGCGAAGAGAGAGAGGGAGAGAGAGAGAGAGAGAGAGAGACTGGAGAGGAGAGAGAGAGGAAAAGAGAGCGAGAGAGAGGGAGAAAAAGAGGGAGAGAGAGCGAGAGAAAGAGGGAGAGAGAGAGCGAGAGAGAAAGAGAGAGAAAGAGAGAGAGAGAGAGAGAGAGAGAGAGAGAGAGAGAGAGAGAGAGAGAGAGAGAGAGAGATAGGAGAGAGAGAGCAAAACAGGGAAAAGACGGAAACACAGCAGAGAGAAAGAATCAGGGATAGGGCAAGAAAGTGAGATGGGAAAGAGAAAGGAGGAAAAATGAGAAAGTGCAAGAGATGGAAGAGAGCAGCGAAAGTGAAAGAAAGGGGAAGGGTGTGTGCAAGAAAAGAAACATGAAAGGAAAAGAGATGCAGAGAGGGAGGTAGGAGAAAAAGAAAGGGGAAGCGTGAAGCAGGAAGAGATACCTAGAGATGGAAGATGGGAAAATGCACAATAAATCAGTTATCTTTGTTAATTGGCCAAAGCAAAAAAGTTAATTTGAAGTTCAACTCCAGTTTGCAACATCTGCTGACCTGAGCATCTTTTTCGCTTCGAAGAGCGTCCACTTCTCCCGCCGAAGACAACGATCTCCCGGAACCGTTCAACGAATCATGGAGGTTACGATTGAGGTCGTGCTGGCTCCGCAGCTCCTCCTGCAGGTGAGAGATTGTACTAATGTGTTTCTGTAAAAACATTAAAACATTTACTAACAACCTTAATAAAAGTTTGCCAAACACAAATTAAAGACTTTACAAAAAAAGAACATATATGCACAATAATGTGAACTGTCCATTACTACTAAAGTTGTCTGGACTGAAACACTTGTCAATGGCTCAACAAAGGCTAAAGTTATATTTTTAGAAAACTCGAACACTTCCATTTACAAGGTTGTCTGTCTGTCTGTCTATTTTCCCACGATAACCGATACTGAGCTCTTCCAAAGAGCTTATTGCGGCTCTTAAAACGTTTTCCAATTTTCCAGCAGCGTCGAGTTTCCTGGCTGCCTGTCAAGCTGTCACACTGTCAGAACTATCTAAAAGCATGTGCAGCAGAAATTCTAACGTGTACGTGTTCGAGTTTCATACAACAGACATTTCAACGTGAATTAACTATTTTTAGTTAACCTGTGACACACAGAAAATGTTACTAATTAATTAACGTTAATGTGATTGCCTTGAACAATTATTATAATGAAACAAACAGAAAAATCCGAAGCCAATTGTGACCATAGAGAACCTCTAAATGCACTTAAAATATCAATTACCTTGTTTCATGCATAATTTAAAATACCAACTATCAAGGATACATGATACCTAATTGTCTCAAAAACGCCTAAGTACTGGCCGCTCCTATGCAAAAGTATATAAAAACTGTCTGCAATTGACTCAAATAACTCCGCACAATTGATTCGATATTTTTATACATAGAGATATACACGTGGTTACACTGATGTACGTGATGTAAACAAAGTGACGATCTGCCAACTAGTGGTCAGCTTGACAAATAATGAACTCCGTAAAAATTTTCTCAACGAATTTACGCGATTTACAAAAATGGCACTACTGGTCTTCCAAAAACTCGGAATTCCGGGTATCCGAGGAAAATTCTCATCCCTGGGAGCCACTGCAGACGGGAACTTAAGGAATTTATAATTGATTTCAGGAACAGATTTCACGAGAATAAGATTGATGACCTTCAGGTTGTGGTTCAAGTTAAAATTCAATTTTCAGAAAACTGAAGCGAGGCGATTAGGGAAAATAGCATTTGTCACACTAATAGCAGAAGTATCAGCTTCTTCGGAACGCATTATTGTTGTGAGAAGCTCATCACAAATTCACTGAAGAGCATTCATGATCTCACTTATATAGCACTCATTTTGTGCAAGCAATTGTTTGTGGTGTGCTAACAAGCTTTTTCGCAGTTTCGTTGTACGCACGCGCAGTTGCTGTAGGTCAATGGTTAAGTGTATCTCAGGGTGTTAAGAACAATCGTCACGTGACATGTGGGTAACGCAGTTCATTGGTTCACTAACTTCAGTTGTTTTTCGTAGACTTAACTTAATTACGCATTAGTCTGAGCGAGATCTTGCTTGTGAACAAGAGAAAAATGAACTAGGTAAGGCTCTATACCTAGTATTCGCCCTTTTCTTAATTACTATTACAACAGCATGGGCTACGAGGCGTTGTCAAGTGTACACAAATGCGCTGCCTGCTACACTTAACCTTTGACCCTTCTTACGATCATCATCAATCGCTGGAACTGTGAAAAGGCTTATTAGTTTGTTATTTGTGAATGCTTTATCTTGCGTTTTCACTTTCACAAAGCAAAGTCAGCCTCAGTCGATTCAACTGTTGCTGATGTTGCTGCACAAGTAGAAAATTCCACACACTGTCATTCTATTGTGTGACAATTAATAAAAAATCACACAACAAAAACATTGATTTGTTGGTTGTTTGGCATTTCTAGACCTTGACGTCAGTTTCCTAACACTAATATGACTGAGTGATTGATTCAGTGTTCAAATGCCAGTGTTTAGTAGAATAGTAGGTGACCTTCAATAAGCGCTTCAGGGTCAAAGGTCGGTTACAATTTATAAGCCCTAATTTTTTTGAGCACCCAAACTTTTATAACGTAGAGGAGCAAAAGATAAGAGGCAGATTTTAAAGAGATGTTTGCTGACATTTATTGGGGATTTCAGTCTGTTAGTCAGAGGAACAGTAAAAGTAGTGGAAGCCTCGCAAGATTGCGATGGTATGGACAACTGAAAAGAAGAATCGGTGAAGATCTTGTGGGAATTGAAGACATAAATGAAGAGATGGTCAACAACAGGAATGCATGGAGAAGACTCATTCACAACGGCGACCCAAAATAGGGAAAAGTTGGGAAGAAGAAGAAGTCTGTTAGTCAATGAATGAACGCGAGCTAGTCTCTCAATAAAACCGAAACTGACGAAGAAAAATGCAAAAACAAAGGAAGGCTAGAAACGTGTCATCCAGAGCAACAGCAATATTACTCAAAATAACAAAGAGATGATTCTTAGTGACACGAATTAGTGCAACTGATAAATAATCACACAATATAAAGTTGAGGATTTTTTATTTGTATTTAATTATCAGGAAGCCAGACATTTGTCATCAGAAACTTCCCCCTTTCGATGATTACATCAGCTTAACGTTTTAATTATAACGCTTCGTATTCAACCGGAAGGAAATTTGCCAGGATCATTGGTACAGAACCAAACAAGCTGTAAATCCTACAAGATCCTGTAGTTTGTGGACACTTGGAACAAAACTGCATCAAGTCAAGGCATCCCCAAATGGGTCTGCTTTCCCTTCAACTAGAACACTTTCTGCATTGCTTGCTTTTTGTGTATACTTCTCACATTATGATTACTGATTGCTTTTCTTCATTTATTACATTTAAGACTTACTGCACAAATGTTCTTCCTTTGTTTTTTGTTGTTTTTTGTTTGTTGTGCATTCATTATTTAACTACATCTTCGTTCATTTGCTGCATTTTAGTTCACTCGCTGCATTTATGATTTAACCAGATTGCTTGCTTTTTCTGTTGTTGCATTCAAGACTTGTTCAGTTGTTGTTTTAATTTTTAATTGCATTATTTGTTTGTTTTTTTCCATTGGTATTATTATAATATAACTGCTTTGCATTTTGTTTATTTGCTACACTGAAGATCTAACTACGTATTTATTCACTTAACCATGTAGTCTGCGGTGCTTTATAATATTTCTAAGTTATATAGGGGTGGCTGACTCGATGACCTCCTGGTCTTTCGCCACCCCATCTCTACATACTTTACATAATTTGTTGTATTTGCGCTATAAATATTATACTAGAGATGAATAAAACCTTTGAATTGGATTGAATTGAACTACTGTGCAACACCCATCTATGGAGTCGCGAGACTGCGAAACCAAGTTCGCTTACGTTACCGGTAGCCTTCAGGGCGCCACACTGAGCCCCTATTGATTTATTTCCTTATTGACTCGGGTCTTGAAATTACCACATTTAAGGCGTTAATGTACACAAAGCAAAGCCATTATTAAATAGAGGCAGCTCACTAAGTAGCTACAGCTCTAGGTTACAACGTTCACTGCGCAGAATGTAGAAGTTTATCCACCACTCAAGAAAGCATGAAGCCGATGGTAATAAAACGATAATTCTGCAAAACTGATAAAATTTATACTTCGTTTGCATTCGTTAATTGCTCGGGGCGACGGTACGAAAAAATTTAATTAATGAAAATGCGAGAGAAGTTATGCTGAAATTACTCATTTTCATCTCACAGCAAATTTGCCCGTCTGACGGTTTGGCAAATTAAAAGCAGAAGTGTTAGCCATTTATTAACGCGTCTAGAATCTCCCGTTTAAACTTGCATTAATGATTTCGTAAACAATGCATTATACAATAAATTTTATTAGATTTTTATCAGAAACGATTTTCTAATAAAAATTTAATAAACCATATTATATATAATGTTGTTTATGAAAGATTATATAGTTCCTGTTATAAGGAATTTAAAAAACTTTTTCTTGTACTCTCTCTCTCTCTCTCTCTCTCTCTCTCTCTCTCTCTCTCTCTCTCTCTCTCTCTCTCTCTCTCTCTCTCTCTCTCTCTCTCTCTCTCTCTCTCGGGTACACTTAACCTTTGACCTTTTCACGATCATCATCAATTGCTGGAACTGTGAAAAGGCTTATTAGACTGGACTGGTTTGGATCGAATTAGATCAGATCAGAGCAGATGAGACTAGATTTGATTAAATTACAGATTTATGCTAATTTGATTAGACTAAACTAGAGTAGACACGATTATGTTTATTAAATAAAAGCATTATAAGGCAACATCTAAAACAGAGATGTTATTTAGGACAGGACTTACAGCAAGAAGTGAACTGTCCTGGGCTCAACTACAATGGTCCATTGCAAGATCTAAAACAGAGATGTTATTTAGGATAGCACTTACAGCAAGAAGTGAACTGTCCTGGGCTCAACTACAATGGTCCATTGCAAGATCTAAAACAGAGATGTTATTTAGGCTAGGACTTACAGCATGAAGTGAACTGTCCTGGGCTCAACTACAATGGTCCATTGCAAGATCTAAAACAGAGATGTTATTTAGGATAGCACTTACAGCAAGAAGTGAACTGTCCTGGGCTCAACTACAATGGTCCATTGCAAGATCTAAAACAGAGATGTTATTTAGGATAGCACTTACAGCAAGAAGTGAACAGTCCTGGGCTCAACTACAATGGTCCATTGCAAGATCTAAAACAGAGATGTTATTTAGGATAGCACTTACAGCAAGAAGTGAACAGTCCTGGGCTCAACTACAATGGTCCATTGCAAGATCTAAAACAGAGATGTTATTTAGGATAGGACTTACAGCATGAAGTGAACTGTCCTGGGCTCAACTACAATGGTCCATTGCAAGATCTAAAACAGAGATGTTATTTAGGATAGGACTTACAGCATGAAGTGAACTGTCCTGGGCTCAACTACAATGGTCCATTGCAAGATCTAAAACAGAGATGTTATTTAGGATAGCACTTACAGCATGAAGTGAACTGTCCTGGGCTCAACTACAATGGTCCATTGCAAGATCTAAAACAGAGATGTTATTTAGGATAGGACTTACAGCATGAAGTGAACTGTCCTGGGCTCAACTACAATGGAATTGACCAAACTGAGACGGAACTGGAAGCAGCAGATTTGATTGAGCTTGACTAGACTGGAGTGAAGGACACTCGAATCAACTGACTCGATTGCATTTAATATGAATCTCTCACATATCAGATTGGCATCAGGCCAGAAGTGTTTTGAAACAGATTAGATTCAACCAAAATGCACGGAGTATTAGTTTCCTGCACAGGTGTAGTTAAAACTCTACCTGTTGTCTCAGTGAAGGAAGCTGATCAATCATCTTCAAATCATAATTATAGATATATAATTAGCGCTACATTTATCCAGTTTGAAAGTCCTACAGCAGGTGTAGTGAAGGCGGTTGCAGGAAATAGTCGCAGAGAGAAGGCTGAGACTGGCTGGACATATTCTACGCCTACCAGAACAACGCTACTCCAAAATAGCGTTACGCTGGGAACCACCTGGTGGAAAATGGAAAAGAGGTCGGCCAAAAACAACGTGGCGCAGATCTTTCAAAGAAGACCTTCGGGCTATGAACAGACGTTGGGAGAACATCGAAAGAGAAGCCGCCAATAGAACCCAGTGGAAAATGCTGTCTGCCCAATGTGCATCCGCGCACGGGAAGGACTAAGGTCTAAGGTAAGGTATCCAGTTTGATGAATATTGCTCAGTGGAAAATGCTGTCTGCCCAATGTGCATCCGTGCACGGGAAGGACTAAGGTCTAAAGTAAGGTCACATGGAGTGGAAAATGCTGTCTGCCCAATGTGCATCCGTGCACGGGAAGGACTAAGGCCTAAGGTAAGGTATCCAGTTTGATGAATACTGCTCAGTGGAAAATACTGTCTGCCCAATGTGCATCCGTGCACGGGAAGGACTAAGGCCTAAGGTAAGGTATCCAGTTTGATGAATACTGCTCAGTGGAAAATGCTGTCTGCCCAATGTGCACCCGTGCACGGGAAGGACTAAGGCCTAAGGTAAGGTATCCAGTTTGATGAATATTGCTCAATTATCGTAACTTAGATTAGATTAGCTTGGCGTCACAGCAGTGTAATTAGACAAATTACACAATATGTACGTGATAACATGTATAATAGCATAAGAGTTTACATAACAGCAGCAAGAGGTCAGCAGTTTGAAATGGGTTTCATAAATATTGATCGGTTAACGTCACTGACACCAATATTTGGGGTTGGAGTTGTTGGCTATCTCTTCCTAAGCAGATCAATATGTAACTGTCAGAATAGTAAACATTATTGAAGCCGAGTGGTATAAACAGTAAGTTTCGGTTGCAGCCAAGTGGTTTACTGGCTGAAGGCCTGCTCTTCGATGCTGCTCCCCCTCTCTCTCTCTCCCTCCCTCCCCCTCTCTCTCTCTCTGTCTTTCTGTCTCTCTCCCCCTCTCTCTCTCCCTCCCCTCTCTCTCTCTTTCTCTCTCTCCCCCCTCTCTCTCCCTCTCTTTCTCTCTATCCCTCCCTCCCCCTCTTTCTCTCCCTCCCTCTCCTCTCTCTCCCTTCCTCTCTCTCTCCTTCTCCTCTCTCTCTCTCTCTCCTTTCTCCCTTTCCCTCTCTCTCTCTTTCTCTCTCCCCCTCTCTCTCTCTCCCTCTCTTTCTCCCTCTCTCTCTCTCTATCCCTCCCTCCCCCACTCTCTCCCTCCCTCCCTCTCTCTCTCTCCCTTCCCCCCCCCCCTCTCTCTCTCTCTCTCTCCCTTCCCCCTCTCTCTCTCTCTCTCTCTCTCTCTCGCTCTCTCCTCTCTCTCTCTCTCTCTCTTTCTCTCTCCCCCTCCATTTACAGCCTCTCTCTCTCTCCCTCCAGCTGCAGCCTCTCTCGTATCTCAACTGATTCTTTTAGCAAAGAAATAACACACACCGCACTCACGAGCAAAGAAAATCAATCGCAGTAAAAGCGATACAGTAGCTACTACGGTCAGCCCCAAATATTACGCTTTCCGGTAGCAATACATTGCACGTTGCATCGTATATGACATCTGAGAAATTCCTTGAATTTTGCAGACTTAATTAAATTAAAACGGACAAAAGAATGTGATAACGTAATACTTAAAATAAATTATGTTGGCAAAGAGATGCGTTAAACTACATAACCGCCTAGTTCCCGTATTTCCTAATGCGAAAGTTCAAGTTTTTGGGAAGCACCACACTTGTGTTCACAAAAAACGGAAAATTCCAATTCTGTTAATCCAAACTGAGACAGAACATTACAGTTACATAACAGGAAATGACAAGTCATTTAGCACGTTGGGTTCATTTTACTGTTCTCACTTAAATTTAGAAAAAAATAACAAAGAAATTTGCAAGCGCGCTGAATAAACTACATCAAAATTCTGCAAAAATGTCACAAAATTAGCTATCTTATTTTTCAAAAACGTATTATACTTTTAAATCGTGCAGTGCTTCTCTTCAGCAGATGGATGACGTCATTGGTGGAAGAATGGACGTTCAAAATGGGAGCGCCCAAGCGTGAAATGATCGCAACTTTTAGATGTTTTTACTAGTTAAACGAGGCGCTTATCACGCTCTCGTTATTAAATCCTTCAACATTTTTCACGAACATTGAAATAAGCCTAACTTCCCAGAAGACTTGACTTTTCCTTTAATAGCAGAGATACAAATAGGTTGCAGCCTC
>JAQGDQ010000818.1:22593-27593 GCA_030141605.1 Tubiluchus corallicola
TATAAACGTATGTCGACTTTCGTATTTCTCATGGCTATGTAATGTTAATGTTTATTTTTTACTAATGTATAAACACATATCTTCGTGCCTAATAAACAATAACTAAATGTTTACAGTGTGATTCGCTGTGTGAACCCACCTTAACAAAAACCATTCTCGCATTCCACTCTGTCGTGAATGGGATTCATTGTGTGAACCGGCCTTAACAAAAACCATTCTCGCATTCCACTCTGTCGTGAATGGGATTCACTGTGTGAATCGACCTTAACAAAAACCGTTTTTGTTACAGCAATTCTTGCATTCCATACGTTTGCCTGTACGTTGAACATGTGTAGGACGGTGGCCAGAAACTATCATATTACACGTACAACTAACTATACACAGCAGCTGCTGTACATAGCTATGTCTTCCTGGAGAGGAGTGTTTCAAGTCTCCCTCGCTTAGACGTTCTTCAAAATATTCTCAAATGTTTAAGTGCGATGTTGACAAAACAGTATAAAGTGCAGAGGCTGGCGCTTGGTTGATGAGTGGTTTATGGCTTTAGAAAACAGAAAAAGAGAGAGTTCGTTCAACATCTGATAATTTCTTCGCTAAACTTTGCTAACGCCGCGTTAGCACGTTCCATCACTACGCGTATTACGTTCCTCTATAACAGTCTAACTATAAGAGCACTGACACACTACCAACTTTTGCCTTTCGACTGCGTTTACCAACAATAATCGTACGTGTGCGTAGTCGTCATTTGTTGTTGACTTTCAAAACCGATCAAAATTCATTTAACAAAGTGTACGTACTCTTAAATTGGTTGGCATCCTTCTGTCTCGGAAGACAATGGATTGTGCGCCAAGAGAGTCAGTTATTGATCACATTGATGGAGTTGCAGCGCCGACTGTGGCTGAGCAGTGCGATCCTTGAACGTCTCCAGGGCGCACGCCTGGGCAAGGTGTATGGAGATACTGAGTTGCCCAGACAACAGGAACACCCTCTCTTCCTCCCTGGTGTAGTCCAAACGAAAGTGGAGCGATACGTGTGGCACCAGTTGGCTGCCGGAGTCAGTGAGCATGCTCCACTAGTCCGCCTTCGGGGCTCCACTCCTGATTTAGAAGGTTTACTCCTCTACACATGGCCGTTGGGTCACTTGAGCTCCTCCGCCTAGTGTTGAAATACAGTGTGGGCATCCCGTAAGCCTACAGCACCTGGTATTCCTAGGCGGTCACCCCCATCCAAGCATTAACCAGGCTCTACGTTGCTTAGCTTCGGTGATCAGACGAGAACCGGTGTTTTCAACGTGCTTTGGCCGCAGTCACTCTTAAATGGTAGTTAACTTATTCATTAGAAAATTATGATGGTGGTTTAACACTTAAAGCATATTAATTGATACATTAAATAAAATCCACAAAAATACATTAACTTTTGCTGCAAGACAGAAAAGTAGCACAAATCTATTTTCAAGCCAGAAGCCGGAATGTAATATCCACAAGTCCCAAAGTCCCAAATGTAAACTTGCTAAGAGGAGCCATCTGTCTGGCTGTTCTTCGTGGGCCAGATAGTACAATGAGTTCATCATGTGCTTATTCAACGCATGGCCTCGGGTTCGAATCGCCAGTTGGTCACAATTTCTACACGTCTCCCTTTTCATCTGTCATTTTTCACAACTTCAGACCCATTCAGTTCCTCCTCACAGCGAGTTCATGAATACAAAACCATATTTCAATCAAAATTTAAACTAACAACTATCAATGTGAATGTGTCAATAGCGAGTATCATATTACAAAATCAATCTTGAAAGAAATTTTCTTAGTGTAGAAATTAAATGCTGAAAAAAATCTGAATATTCATAAAAAATTAAGCTTATTGTTATCAAGCTTTCACATTTAGAACTGGAAATAGATATAATAGTAATAATAATAATAATAAATCTAGCCACTGGGGGGGGGGGTGCAAGCCAGCCCAACTCAGTGCCGGTCCCAAGCCCGGATAAATAGGGAGGGTTAGGGTCAGGAAGGGCATCCGCCTGTAAAAACTGCGCCAAAACCTTCAATGAATGAGTCGGTGAGACTTAAAGGGAAAGTCCACAAAGAAGTGGTCAGACCCGCTCTAATCTATGGGCTGGAAGAGAAGAAAATGGGTGTGGTGGAGATGAGGATGTTGAGATGGATGGTGGGAATAACAAGAGATAAAATTAGAAATAATAATATCAGAGGAACAGTAAAAGTAGTGGAAGCCTCGCAAGATTGCGATGGTATGGACACCTGAAAAGAAGAGTCGGTGAAGATCTTGTTGGAAAGGAAGACATAAATGAAGAGATGGTCAACAACAGGAATGCATGGAGAAGACTCATTCACAACGGCGACCCCGTATAGGGAAAAGCTGGGAAGAAGAAGAATAATAATAAATCTTTATTAAAGAAATGAACATATGTAGAAAAAGGTGCCTCTTTTTGCAGGCTCAGATCAACAATTTACATTTTCATACAACAAATCTTTTAAATATTTCCAGTTTCATACTATGTACAACGAATAACATATTATACTTAAATTAGATTTAATTTCAAATGATTCACAAGTATTATACACATGAATTAACTTTATACACATACATAATTTATTTTTGCATACTCGAGCGGGTCTAAATTAACAATTATTTAGTATAAAACTATCTCTGATCAGGTTAGTAAAAGCCATTATTAAATTTTTATCAGATTGAAGCATAATATTACTTGCATAATTGGCATCAGCTATTTCTATGAAACGCATTCTTTTTGTATTATCTACTTTATTGCATCTGAATAAAATGTGCTGAGGCGTTTGCTCTTCTTCTCCACATGGACATAAACTAGTATCACTCATATTAAGTCTATAAATTTATGGAAATAGACAGAAAATAGAAATTTATGAAACAACAGTTGCCACCAACTTTGCCTCGCATTAGCAGAAAAGCAAGTTTCGTTACAGTAGAACACTGTTGCTAAACAAGAAATAAAACAACAGTTGCGACCAACTTTGTCTCGCATTAGCAGAAAAGCAAGTTTCGTTACAGTAGAACACTGTTGCTAAACAAGAAATAAAACAACAGTTGCGACCAACTTTGTCTCGCATTAGCAGAAAAGCAAGTTTCGTTACAGTAACACACTGTTGCTAAACAAGAAATAAAACAACAGTTGCCACCAACTTTGCCTCGCATTAGCAGAAAAGCAAGTTTCGTTACAGTAACACACTGTTGCTAAACAAGAAATAAAACAACAGTTGCCACCAACTTTGTCCCGCATTAGCAGAAAAGCAAGTTTCGTTACAGTAAAACACTGTTGCTAAACAAGAAATAAAACAACAGTTGCGACCAACTTTGTCTCGCATTAGCAGAAAAGCAAGTTTCGTTACAGTAGAACACTGTTGCTAAACAAGAAATAAAACAACAGTTGCGACCAACTTTGTCTCGCATTAGCAGAAAAGCAAGTTTCGTTACAGTAGAACACTGTTGCTAAACAAGAAATGAAACAACAGTTGCGACCAACTTTGTCTCGCATTAGCAGAAAAGCAAGTTTCGTTACAGTAGAACACTGTTGCTAAACAAGAAATAAAACAACAGTTGCGACCAACTTTGTCCCGCATTAGCAGAAAAGCAAGTTTCGTTACAGTAGAACACTGTTGCTAAACAAGAAATAAAACAACAGTTGCGACCAACTTTGTCTCGCATTAGCAGAAAAGCAAGTTTCGTTACAGTAGAACACTGTTGCTAAACAAGAAATAAAACAACAGTTGTGACCAACTTTGTCCTGCATTAACAGAAAAGCAAGTTTCGTTACAGTAGAACACTGTTGCTAAACAAGAAATAAAACAACAGTTGTGACCAACTTTGTCTCGCATTAGCTGAAAAGCAAGTTTCGTTACAGTAAAACTGTTGCTAAACAAGAAATAAAACAACAGTTGCGACCAACTTTGTCTCGCATTAGCTGAAAAGCAAGTTTCGTTACAGTAAAACTGTTGCTAAACAAGAAATAAAACAACAGTTGCGACCAACTTTGTCTCGCATTAGCAGAAAAGCAAGTTTCGTTACAGTAAAACACTGTTGCTAAACAAGAAATAAAACAACAGTTGCGACCAACTTTGTCCCGCATAAGCAGAAAAGCAAGTTTCGTTACAGTAGAACACTGTTGCTAAACAAGAAATAAAACAACAGTTGCGACCAACTTTGTCTCGCATTAGCAGAAAAGCAAGTTTCGTTACAGTAGAACACTGTTGCTAAACAAGAAATAAAACAACAGTTGTGACCAACTTTGTCTCGCATTAGCAGAAAAGCAAGTTTTGTTACAGTAGAACACTGTTGCTAAACAAGAAATAAAACAACAGTTGCGACCAACTTTGTCCCGCATTAGCAGAAAAGCAAGTTTTGTTACAGTAGAACACTGTTGCTAAACAAGAAATAAAACAACAGTTGCGACCAACTTTGTCCTGCATTAGCAGAAAAGCAAGTTTCGTTACAGTAGAACACTGTTGCTAAACAAGAAATAAAACAACTAGCAACTATTAAGAAAACCCAATAAAACCGACTCATCATTCGGTCAGTGACGCTTAGCAGCCATCAATGGATGACTGGATGGTGACCAATTCAGGCTGCAACAAAATAATGCAGCTATACGCATCAGGCGGCAACAAAATAATGCAACTGTACGCTTCAGGCGGCAACAAAATAATGCAACTGTACGCTTCAGGCGGCAACAAAATAATGCAACTGTACGCACCCACAAAAAAAACAACTTACGCTTCAGGCGCAACAAAATAATGCAACTTAGTTCAGGCGGCAACAAAATAATGCAACTATACGCTTCAGGCTGCAACAAAATAATGCAACTATACGCTTCAGGCTGCAACAAAATAATGCAACTATATGCTTCAGGCGGCAACAAAATAATGCAACTATACGCTTCAGGCGGCAACAAAATAATGCAACTATACGCTTCAGGCGGCAACAAAATAATGCAACTATACGCTTCAGGCTGCAAC
>JAQGDQ010000818.1:32593-50093 GCA_030141605.1 Tubiluchus corallicola
AATGTGAACAATGATGTGGACAATGATGCGAACAATGATGTGAGCAATAATGTGAACAATGATGTGAACAAGGATGTGAACAATAATGTGAACAATAATGTGAACAATGATGTGAACAATAATGTGGACAATGATGTGAACAATGATGTGAACAATGATGTGGACAATGATGTAAGCAATGATGTGGCCAATGATGTGAACAATGATGTGAACAATGATGTAAACAATGATGTGGACAATGATGTGGACAATGATGTAAGCAATGATGTGGCCAATGATGTGAACAATGATGTAAGCAATGATGCGGACACCATAAACAATGATGTAGGCCTGTGGTAATTACATAACAATCAACTAATCAGATCCAAGTCAGTGAACCCCTGAGCTTCTGTTAACTAAGCACTCTGGATGGAGAGCCTTTTTGACACCATTCAGTTTACCTGCCAAACTCAAAGGAAGACCTATTTATGTAAATCGCAGTGGCAGAACTGCAACCTAGCTGTTTGTTACGGATAAACTCATAAAATGAGACAATGAATACACAGAGGTGTTACAAACCAGATGCACATTTGAAAGTGTGTAAAGTACAAGCTTTACAGCAAAAGTAAATAACCATGGACAGCATGCTAGATGAAACTATACAGAACAAGTGTTGAACTCTGACAACACTCGATTCACTAACCAAACTTGGTGTTGCTTAACTTTGGTTGCTGAGCAATCACTTGATACACACTCGGCTATTCATCGTTGCCAAAAGACAAGCCATCAGGACAGTTAATTTCAAAATGTAAGAACACAAAACTATTAATAACCGAGAAAAAAACTGAAAAATCTCAAAAACTCGAAAGTCAACTTGCTGTCCAGAATTTGCTCTACAGAAAAACGAATGCAGTGTATTTGATATGCACACAAATATAAAAACAAATAACTAGACACATTGGCTTGGAGAAACGGTCAATGCAGCAATTGTATTAAATGACTTTAATTGTCTATTATTTGATGCAGTATATTTGTGGAAGACCCTGGTTAGTACTTGGATGGGTGACCGCGTAGGAATGCCAGGTGCTGTAGGCTTGCAGGATGCCCACACTGTATCTCGACACTAGGCGGAGGAGCTGCACAAGCAGCCAACGGCTAGAGGGTGGAGGAGGTCAAGTGACCCAGCGGCCATGTGTAGACGAGTAAACCTTCCAAATCAGGAGTGGAGCCCCGAAGGCGGACCAGTGCAGCATGCTCACTGACTCCGGCAGCTCCAGCAGCCAAGCTGGTGCCAAACGTATCGCTCCGCTTTCCTTTGGACTACACCAGGGAGGAAGAGAGGGGTTCCTGTTGTCTGGGCAACTGAGGATCTCTATACACCTTGCCCAGGCCTGCGCCCTGGAGACGTTAAAGGGTCGCACTGCTCAGCCACAGTCGACGCTACAGCTCCATCAATGTGATCAATAACCGACTCTCTTGGCACACACTCCATTGTCTTCCGAGACAGAAGGGTGCCAACCTAAATACTTGTGGAGAAATATCTTACATATCATAAGAAAAGTGCTGAACAAAAAAATACTACAAATCAGCATTTGAAACACAGCAACAAAGTAGCCATACTTGGATATCTATTTCACTAGCTTATATACATTGCAATTAATACTAACTGTATGTTTTACAGGACATTGTCTACCTTATCTACATTGAAAACCTCTAGGAAAACAAGTTTAAGTGTCCTTTCCTCCAACTCTTAAACACCATCTGTGTCACCGTGCATATTTTGTGCAAGAACTGGTCCTCCGAATCATCAAAGTCACCACCACAATGGAAGCAACGTTGAGAGGAACTCAGATGAGAGAAAAAGACCCGATGACTGAAAAGCGTAAGTGTGAGTATCATCATCGCCAGCCATTTCTCATATCCGAGTTCTTCCCAATGTCGCTCCTAATCTGATATCGTAGTAAATTTTACATATTTTAGCTTACTGTGCCTGCAGTAGACAAAATATTTACACTGATATCTAGGTACAGAAAATCAGCATTAGAAATTCTAATGCTGTAGAATAAAGACATTTGATCTTACCTGATTTTCTGACTGAGCAAGCCTCAGCTGTTCGGACATCATCACGTATTTCGTTGCTTCCTCTTTTCGCATCGCCCGCTCCTTTTTCAGCTCCGGGCTCCAGAAGGTCTTGATGCTGTTCATGCTGGAACTCAGCTTCTGATTGGCTTGGTCCAGATCCTGGTGTAGAATGCTGCACTCTCGCTGTAGCTCACAGATCTGCGCTTGGAGGTCCAGGATGAGTTGAGAGTCGCGGTAACCGAATCGTTCGGCGTACGACGATGCTTGACTGTGTGACCGTTCCGGCTCCATGTCGTGAGGGTCAAGGTACCACCGGTCACTGGTGCTGAAGGGTAATCCGTACTGGTCACCGCCACGCTCCAGAGAGCGACCCCGCGGCAGAGCGTGTCGATGGTTGCGTAGAGTGGCGTACTCTCGCTCGTACACATCGCCGGTGCGATCGTATGATCTGTCCCGACTGCCGATGCGCACATTAGTGAGCGAACTCGAGCGTCCATGTAGAGTGGTGTGTGGTGGAGATGACGCCCGGTCGCGACCCTCTGTCAAAAATGTTTGACTATATGCAGCATTCACCGACTGCAAATTCTCCAATGTCAGAGGGCTGCCGGTCTCAGAGCGAGATGTGCCAGCCGGTTTCCGGTGCCGGCTGGGCGACATCATGCGAGTCGCGGGACTTGTCCGGGCCGAACTGTTGTGTTCCGACCGCCGAGATGGCTTGGGCGAATGCGCACTATACATGGTTACCAATTCTTATTATACACGGCTTCTTAAACTAACATTGGTTAGACGACACAACAACCTCTTCCTGCGAAACACGCAAATTCTCATTTTCACCGCACTGAGATGTATCCAATCTGCTTGAGATTCATTGTTGTATACAACAGCAATATGATGTCCTGCAAACAAAAAAACAACTGACGTAAGATAATAATTTCAAAGTCGAGTCCATAGGGAAATGCTGGCAGTCACATAATTCAATGTTTAGCAAAAACATAGATTTTGTGGGCTTTGCTCATTTGCCCTAAAATGTCAGTTTTTCTAAATACTAGTAGGATGCAAACAATACATAAAATACTTCAAGTGCCTAGAAACACTAGGTAATTTAGACATCTGTCGTTGATTTTCTAGGGTGCTCAGGCTAGCAACTACAAAAATTACTTTAATAACTCCCACGCATCGGTAAACTCGATACGCCGAACTCCTATAGCCGAACCTAATTACTCCATCTCCCACGCATCGGTAGACTCGATACTGCTGAGCTCCTATAGCTGAACCTAATTACTCCATCTCCCACGCATCGGTAAACTCGATACTGCTGAACTCCTATAGCCGAACCTAATTACTCCATCTCCCATGCATCGGTAGACTCGATACTGCTGAGCTCCTATAGCCGAACCTAATTACTCCATCTCCCACGCATCGGTAAACTCGATACAGGTGAACTCCTATAGCCGAACCAAATTACTCCATCTCCCATGCATCGGTAAACTCGATACCGCTGAACTCCTATAGCCGAACCTAATTACTCCATCTCCCACGCATTGGTAAACTCGATACTGCTGAACTCCTATAGCCGAACCTAATTACTCCATCTCCCACGCATTGGTAGACTCGATACTACTGAACTTCTATAGCTGAACCTAATGACTCCATCTCCCACGCATCGGTAGACTCGATACTGCTGAACTCCTATAGCCGAACCTAATTACTCCATCTCCCACGCATCGGTAGACTCGATACTGCTGAACTCCTATAGCCGAACCTAATTACTCCATCTCCCACGCATCGGTAGACTCGATACTGCCGAACTCCTAAAGCCGAACCTAATTACTCCATCTCCCACGCATCGGTAGACTCGATAACGCTGAACTCCTATAGCTGAACCTAATTACTCCATCTCCCACGCATCGGTAGACTCGATACCGCTGAACTCCTAAGGCCGAACCTAATTACTCCATCTCCCACGCATCGGTAAACTCGATACTGCTGAACTCCTAAGCCGAACCCAATGACTCCATCTCCCACGCATCGGTAGACTCGATACTGCTGAACTCCTATAGCTGAACCTAATGACTCCATCTCCCACGCATCGGTAGACTCGATACGCTGAACTCCTACAGCCGAACCTAATTACTCCATCTCCCACGCATCGGTAGACTCGATACTGCTGAACTCCTATAGCTGAACCCAATGACTCCATCTCCTACGCATCGGTAAACTCGATACGCTGAACTCCTACAGTCGAACCTAATTACTCCATCTCCTACGCATCGGTAAACTCGATACGCTGAACTCCTACAGCCGAACCTAATTACTCCATCTCCTACGCATCGGTAAACTCGATACCGCTGAACTCCTAAAGCCGAACCTAATTACTCCATCTCCCACGCATCGGTAAACTCGATACCGCTGAACTCCTAAAGCCGAACCTAATTACTCCATTTCTTTTTATGCTCACAGGCACTAGACCTATTTAACAGATGCTTGATGTAACCATTTCTTACGAGTTTAGGTATAAAGCTAGTCACGTTTAGTATTAACTACGACTGCTACTAATGAATTCCATGCATACGCGTTACATTTTGATAATTTTCAGCATTGGCCCTTTGTTTGAACAACTTGACATTATGGTCCGTGGTATTCAAAAGTAACGAGTTAACAATAACAAAGTAACTTTTCAGTAATAAGTAACCTGGCAAACTACTTTCCTAAACAAATAATGTGGAAACTACACGTTACTACAGTAATTGGTACATTACACATTACTACAGTAATTGGTACATTACACATTACTACAGTAACTGGTACATTACACATTACTACAGTAATTGTGGTATGTGTTCTATGGAATGAGTGCATAATTAATTTCTAGTGAACAATTTGAAATATGATTGTACTACACCTTCAAAGTACAATGCACAACACTTGTCCTTGGCTATGCTTTGCTAGCCAGACAATAAGTAGACATGCTGCTTTTATGCCATTGGCTGTTTGAACAAGGCTGCTCTTCACATGATTTAATTGACTTATATATAAATGGCGGTGATGCATTAAAATGGTACAATGTTATAGACAGTGGTACAATGTTATAGACAGTGGTACAATGTTATATACAACGGTACAATGTTATAGACAGTGGTACAATGTTATAGACAGTGGTACAATGTTATATACAACGGTACAATGTTATAGACAGTGGTACAATGTTATATACAACGGTACAATGTTATAGACAGTGGTACAATGTTATAGACAGTGGTACAATGTTATATACAGTGGTACAATGTTATATACAATGGTACAATGTTATAGACAGTGGTACAATGTTATATACAATGGTACAATGTTATAGACAGTGGTACAATGTTATAGACAGTGGTACAATGTTATAGACAGTGGTACAATGTTATATACAATGGTACAATGTTATATACAGTGGCACAGTGTTATAGAGAGTTATATACAGTGCTCAGAATTACATTGTGCTACCACAACAACTACTCAGTAATAGAACACAGCAAAGAGTTGATCTTAACTTTAGATTGTCCTTTGAGTAGTGGCGTCGAGAACTACGCCAGTATGGCACTTCTCGAGTAAAAGTGTTTATTCATGTTTGCTTGGATCTGCCCTTGCAAATCTGTTTCATAGTATACATTTAACTCTATGCAAAGCTTAAAGTGTGCAATTTGCCTAAACTAAGTCATGCCCAATTGGCCATGTAATCATTTACACATAAGCTCCCTTCTCGCTCGGAATATATATATATATAGTTGTAATCTTGCCAAAATTTTCCTAGCTAGCTTGGGGGTGACATAACTGTTGTGGAGATCCCCGGGATCTATTAGAATTATTACATAGAACATTGTAGAATGTTCCGACGGAATGACCGTCTCGCCGTCTGGAATGTTCTGGAACATTAGTTCTGGAAGTTTCTTCAGCGCGCTATATAAGGCGAAGCAGGCCGCCGACAAGAGATCGCACAGAGCACGAAGATCTCGCACAGACGTATACTTACACATTCTCTTGTATACTTACATTTTCAGATATACTTAAACATTTTCCAGATTTTCACGTTTAGTGTAATCATTTCGTGTTGTAGAATTCTCGCATAATAAACTAGTTTAATTTAACGACGTGTTTTCTGGTGTTCTCTACGAGTCTTCCGAGAGAAACAAAACAAAACAATAACACTGCATCATGTCGCTCCACCTCCTCATTATCGAAGATAGAGGGCAAGAACTAGGTATGTGGTTGTTACATTGTATTTAATCTTATAATTCGTACTCTTTTCACTCATGTTTATTTGCATGTAACACTGTCATAAAGTAGCAATGGCTTTAACTTTAATAATGTAGCATTGGCTGTATATCTTTCCTAATGTAACATCAGCTGTATTAAATCATGACATTTCCATTGGTTATGTATCAATCATTGTAAATACAACATAACTCAAATGTATATGTTAAATCAGGGGTGTGCAAATTGCGGCCCGCGAATAGATTTGTCAACCTAATCAAAGTGCGGCCCGGGCGATTAATTGAGTGTATCCAGCTGAAGTCCGTGCCACGATCCCAAAGATAGTACGGGTAGTTTTTTCTACTAGATCGGATGCCATTAACCCTTACAAGACGGTTGTAGCTTAATAACACTGTACTACACAGACTGTGTGCCCCACATTACTAATATGCATTATAATGAAATTACCACTATCTGTCCTGAAAGTAGAAATATATGGTTTGTAATATAAATTTTAATATCTTCTAAAATAGTTTCTTGAATGTAGTAGTAATGATGTATGCAGGTCGGATGCAAAAAAAATCGTTATTGGGCCTTTCTGTACTTGGCTCCTTGATCAAACTGCCTGTGGCCCGCAGGAATTGCGGGAAAGTTTAATGTGGCCCGGCTAGTCGGATAATTTGCACACCCCTGTAGTAAACAGTATATTATTTACCTAGAATTTTGCTATCAACAAATTCAAATCGCACACATTTTCCACCTCACGAAATGGGGAAATAAACATAAACTAGGGTTTTCACTCACCAAATAATCGTATTCCCACCTATATCTAAAATTACAACTTTTTACTAAGAGCTAAAAGGTTAAAATTAAATTTATTTACAAAATAGCAAATAAAATAACAAAACATCGTTCGCGACAAGTTGACTTTGAAATAATGTCAAGTTAACATTAAACAGGAAAGACGATTAACAGAGGTTCTACTAGTGTATAAAAATCAACCGTAAAAAGCTGGAACCTTTTAATTTAAAACTTCGATTTCTGACATCGTAACATTTCACAGTTACTACAAAATGTAATAATTTCTGCCGCAGAAGCTTGATAGGCTAGAGTTAAGCCATAAATTAAAACGTAAAAAACTGCAAAACAGTAAATTCCATCAACAACAGTGTGTCTTTCCTAGACCTTATCATTTCATGCAGTCTGGCTCTTTGCCATCTTATTCATGTCTAAAATAAAAACAAACTGAAAATTCTGCTCAAACATCTTAGACTAAGTACACAAAATGTTTACCCATGTTAATTCAACTTCTGGATATACATGTAATCTTATAATGTAATCCGAGGAAAGAATTCCGGGATCGCTATCATGCTATAATTTATAGTAGTAATAGTATATTATAGTATATTAGACGTCCTATTACTACTAGTATTATTCAACCTAACTTTTCAATAACTATTTCCTTGGGCTTTTAAAATGTACATGGAATTTTTGCAACCGCTTTCAAACTTTTATTAGTTTAAATCTGAACATGTAGCTATAAGATACCCTACGGATGACATTTACAACGCATTTTTCTAGAAAACGTTTTAATTTTACGCTTTCATCAAGTGCACTTCTAAAATTTACGGTATAAAAAATAAAACTATTTACTTACTTTTGTTCGAAACGTAGAAGTCATCCTCTAAGTAAAACTATTAGCTAACAAACTGAAAACAAATAATTATTAACGTTTTATTTCCACCACACACCACAAACAATTTTGCAATAAGCATCAAGGATCAAACGGATTCATCCGATCCAGTGCAGACTGTAGATGCAAACAAATCCAACATCGCGCAAATAGCTAATGACTTCCAGTTTGATAAATCGCCGTCAGAGGACCAAAAAGCTTACCATGTGACAAAGCCATCATCTCAGTATCAAACCCACTAGAGTCATAATAACGTAAAAAGATTAGAAGGCGTACAGATTTCGAAACCTCAATCAATGTACATGTTGTACGGTCTTTATATATTTGATTAAACTATGTTTCAACTTATTATAAAGGGATTAGTTTTTTACCACCTTTTCCATTCCTACTTGTAGTACATAACGTGACCTTTCCTGCGAGGGGCTACAAAAACAACGAGTTATAGTTGTCGGGAAATCGCATATATATTTCCCGAAGATCAATTTAATTTTATGTGTCTATAAAATCCCCCATAAATCTCTAGCATTTTTTCTGATTAATGAATATTCCTTTAACTACAGTCTTATGATATAGCCTTGAATGTTAGACTTAGATTTGCCCTTAGAATAGGTCTGTAGGTAGTTTCAGACCATGCAAGTATGCATGTATGCATTGCATGAAGCCCAGTATTTAGATTAATTTATGAAGCAAAAGTTTATATAAGGCTGCTCGACATGAGCAACGAGGACGACTCACTTAGCTTTCACTGGCTAACAGAACAAGTCCCTCTATACAGGCCTATAGTGCTAAATTATAGTTAATATTATGGTGCACCTAACTTGAATTTATGTTATGCCTTATAAGGTGATTATTGAGCTTTAGTGCATTATGCTATTTGTGATAATATGCTATTCATGTAATTGGTAAAATGTAAGTAAACATTTATGATAGTTAACTAATACGATAGATTTGTGAAATTTGTAATGTGAACATCAAACTATAATTTGTGAAGTATGTATTGTTAATGAATTCAATGAATAATTATTTGTTTTGTTGTGGCCACATTTTAATCAAATCTTACCTTTTTTATTGTTGGTATATGAACATTTGTATGTAGATAAGTACGAATGACTAAAGGTGTGAGACACAAACAATTAAAGTAATACATATCGAGGTTTCCTTAAAAATGGATAATTGCATAACCTTATCTTAACGACAATCATAAAAAGATTTCTGACAGTTTCAGTCCTGTTACAAATAGATAACCAGGTTAACGTACCATAGGTTTCTCCCTTGAGTTTTATTAACGTAAAAATCACATACAATAAAATAAATTTTCGATAATAGTACAGAAGAATTTATTACATCAAAGTCATGGGGAATTTCCTGAATCAGGAAGGAATCTGTCGTGTCTTCAATATTTAATCATTATCATTACCCTTTACATCAATAATTTACGGCCAGGCAGAGTTCTGATATAAAAAACATGCTGACAAGATAGATAAGCACTTCAGTAATTCAGAGAACTAAACTAGATAGCAATATGCCAAAAGCTTGCTAGCACCACTTTTGGGCATGCATGTTGAACAGCCTACAATCTGAAGAAATGGAATTGAATTATTCTGAAATCCACCAGAACTCAAAGGCAAAGTGAAGGCATCAAAGAAAACGCCATCCAGCCAGCGGTATTAAAAAAACAAGATTGTGAGACATTTGCAATGTGTGAAATGATCTCTTCGTGAAATTTTTCAAGATTAACGGCTGTGCGAGACATATGAGGCCACCCAACTAAATATTGTAGTAGACGGATTATCTACTTATTCAGCAATACATTGATTCAATAAAATTTGTTTTATGTTCGTTGTTTTTTGCCCATCCTGCAAAATGTTAGGTTGCATCCTGTATCTTGGATGCCAATGATTTATTATTGTGTTCTTCAAATTTAAGGAGATAATTATACAGAATTATCTGCAGATCTTTGCTGCACCATTGTCAATGCAGGGCAACCTTTGCTTACAGTGTGTTACATTATTGATAAGTAATATTGATGTTAATAAGTATTTTGGCTAGCTGTCAGCTTGTCATTCAAAAGCGTGCCCAATTGGTCACCTCTATTACAGATCCATTGCATGCTGTTGAGTCTAGCCATGTTTAATCTTCAAAAATTTAATCTATGCTTGCTGACTGTCGTCCAAACTAATTTTAGCCGAAGTTGATAAAACCTAATTTTTAACATGAACGGAGTAGTCAGCAGTCATAACTGTAAAAAAATTACAGGTAGCAAATGGTTACAAACACTGGTTGCCACTCAGGTGTGACTTGTTTTAGAGTTTGAAACTTGTACTTGCTTGTTGCTTCTAAAATTCAATAGTAGCACATAACTGCTCTACAATATTTATTTAGCATGCGCATTGCTCTAGAGTGGTCATAGTTCCATCAGCACTTGCTGCTGCTTAAAACTCTTCAGCTCAAAGCACAATAATCACATTCTTACCAAAAAATGTAGGAAGCTGGGCCTCTCTCAGGTCGAGTATTACATGCCGTGCAGTTCGTAACTGACATGATACCATACATATTAAAACACTATAATGTAAACCCCATATCACCGAAGTTAATATTGATGACATGTATTGAGTGATTATATCATTAGATGATACTAGATATTCTGTGGTATTCAACACTAACTACTTTATATTTCCTGATACTAAGGATATAAACTCTTAGGGCTGGCTTTTTGTCTGTCCCGGATATGGATAAAGTTTACTTTATGATATCAAACCAACATCAGCGAATGTTGTCTTATGACATATGTTTTTCTTTCCCAGTTTCTTGTCCCTTCCATTTTAGATCCTGCCTTACTCTTTCCTGTCCTTTTATCTAACCTTAGCATTTTGTTTTACTGCATAGTATCCATTGCCCTACTTTTTTTCCTTGCCAGTCTCTTTCATCCTATAATATCTTGCCTTGTCTCAGTTGCTACGTCTGGCCTTATCCTGACAAGTCAATTATTGTTCTGCTTTTGTTTATTCTACAGAAAATTTTCAATTGTAAATATGCAGTATGTAAGATTATTTAGTAATATTGATGATAAAACAATAAAATTCACCACATTGTAAATTAATAGTATTATAATATATTATGCATTCTTTTAATATTGTAGACCATAAATCATTTTAAGCTACAATCTGAAACTGGTTGCCATTTGCTCTTAAGCTTAGTCACATAATTATTTTTTATAATTGTTGCCTACTTATGGTAAATACACAAGTTTTGTGTGATGACATTATAGCAACAACTGCTGCCATATCACTTCCATCAGCTTGTCAAAATCTGTTAATCCTAATTAAGGGACAGACTTGTCATTCAAATTTTCTCTTGGTATGGTGTCTCGTAGGTTCGTGAAATAAGTTCCCAGAAATTGCAAGCAGTTATATACTTCATAAAAATCATACTGTTATTATAAAACAAAATATTAGATTAAATTACATTTACTGGCAAAAATCACATTTATGCTTATACATAAAATAAAATATGTCTTATATTATTGCATTACTATTGCGTTACTATAATAATTATGATTAAAATTATTACTTATCAGTGATCAATGGTCCGCACATTCGTTAGTCGTTCTGGCAATAAAGCCAGAATGAATTGTCTGTAATAAGGGATCCACAGTGAATCGAGAGCCAAATTTACTCTACCTTAGCATTCCAATGTTTCAATATGGACGTTATGGTTTCAAAAACGACGTCAAAATCAGAAATATAATGCAGATAACTTAGTTTTCATTAACTTTGGTCATTTTTCTGCTTCCAGATAGAACTGTGAAGTCAGGCATTGGCTGTTACTCTTCAAGTTAAACTCGAGGATTGGCAGTAACATATCTAGGTTGGAACATACTTAAAACTAAAAGTAAGTAAGGCAGGTTATGGAGAATATGACCGAGTATTTTTTAACCTGATCAAAATAATAAATCCGCTGTTACCAATGGGCCATTGATAAAAAATACAGTATCCGTCGTAAAATTCCGTACGCTTTGATTCGCTGACCGTAAGAGCTCTATTGTGCGTTTTTATGTCATAAACTTACAGAGTATGACGTGGTGTGTCTTTTGCAAGAGTAGATGGAGTTGGCAATGCCATTATTGTGTTTTATAGTAGTTGTGCAATGAACTTCAACTAAAAAAATCTAAAATTGTTATTATAGCTCATCTTATAGTAGTTTAGTTTTTCTGTTCCAAAATAGTACTGCGAACAAACTGCCAGTGTCAGTAACAGCACAAAAGCAGTTGTCGATATTCGTAGTTACAGTATCTATATGATCATACATGATTATGGTTCCTTTCTTGTTAACGTCGAAGCAAAATTTATTTTACAGTTAGACTCATGCTTAAAGGTGAAGAAAAGGGAATTTTAAATTATATCCGAAAGAACTTTCCATACAAAATTTTATTACTTAGCATTACGCTTACCTGTTTGAAAGACTTGTGTAATTGAAAAAGAAAATTCTTAATAATTTAAAATGTCCACACCAGCTGGTAAACTGCACTGTTTTACTATCCGAATGTGCATCACTGATTTTCCAAAAAATGCATTATTAATCTTATTAACAATATAAAGTAATTTAAACTTCAATAATTGTAATATACATCAAGAGATTCATGAACTCCTCCATATTATTGAGAATACTGCTATTAATTGTGTTGTGTTTGATACTGTTTTCAAAGGCAGTCAGGTGATTTGTGTAATGCAGGGATGAGAATTTTCCGATGATATGCGGAATTCCGAGTTTTTGGAAGACCAGTAGTGCCATTTTTGTAAATCGCATAAATTCGTTGAGAAAATTTTTGGGGGTTGAACCTCGTTTTCGTTGAAATCGTAACCGAAACTTTCAGTAGCATTTTTTCGAGGTATTTATCTGGTTTACCTTTCATTTCTTAGATGTTAAAAATCGCTCAAAAATTTTGGCTAAAATAGTTCAAAAAAAGCGTAAATATCGTTTATTTGATAATCTGTACGATTTGTAGAATGCCTTTTATGGCAATGCGGCATATCTTCATTGCTGAAAAATTTGAAGCTTTGAGGCCTACAGATACAAACAACCAAAATACCAGAGCATAATTTGAATATAACCAAGTTTAATTTTATAATTTTAGAAATATAGGCAACAAAATATATGCAAAATCAAATTTGTTAATTTATTGAAGCTTCACGATCATATGTATCCTAGATAGTTGGGTATTTTAAATTATGCATGAAACAAGGTAACTGATGTTTTTAGTCCACTTAGAGGCTCTCTATGGTCACAAAATTGCAATTTGTTGCTACCCTCAAACCCCGGCCTGTTTCAGAGTTTTTTGCAATTTGTCGTGATCATCCCAGGTAATGGGTCAGTTCTAACTGAAATTTGATGCATATGCATGTATGAATGACTCAAAATGCATGTGACATATGACTGATGTGAGAGCTGACAAGTGTATTAGTTGCTGGCACTGCAACCCGTGTTTTGCTTTGGCTTTCTAAGAAATACATAACTGTCATATTCAGTGTTGATCTTACAGGCTGTGTTACGGACATAACATTACTTTTAGTTTCATTGAAATGGGCTGCTACGACAACAAATAATGTGATCATTTTCGTAGCTATGCTTTCTTGCATAAAAAATTCTTTACCTATAAATAACTTCAAAAGAAATCTTAAAAGTGAAATCTTTTCTAATTATACAGAATAAATCAATTTGATTAATTACGCTGCTGTCCCTGTCGGAATCCATCGCGTTGCTGGCTATGTCAATTTTTACATTTCTATAGTTCATGTTACTTTATACAGATACCATCACATCTTTCTCCTTCTTTCTATTCTTTGTTAACCTTTCTTTCTACTCCTTTACTGCTCTTTTCTGTTACACTCAGTCCACATTCATTTGGGGTGCTCTAAACACTAATTACTTCTTGAGTACCCCACGATATGACATCTTGGCATCTTGTGTACATAATAATAAATATGTTATTAAATACTTTTATGTGCAATGCTGTAATGATCGTTGTGGATATATTTAATAAATAAATAAATTAAATAAAGTAAATAAAAAATAAATAGAGTAAAATGCTTTTAAGGTTTTTTATTTTCCTTTTGAATATAGCACATATATTGACTTGAAGCAAGCATGCTTGTAAAGATGAAGAACTGTTCTAACACAATGTGTACAGCACATTGAGGCTGAAGTGAAAACCCCAGCAATTCACAATGAAGAAACTGCTGAGACTCTCCCGTAGCAAGTCAAACGTCGGCGAAAGTGAATCGCAGAACAGCGCTGCCGGCGACACCTCTGCTGTTCAGATTGGATACAGCGTGGATTTGAAGGCAAAAGATTTTAATAAGCTTCATAAGGCAGCTTGGCAGGGTGACATGGACAAGTTGAAACAGCATGCACGGAAGATTGACTTGAACTCAGTGGACAAAGATTTCAGGTATTGCCTTCTGCTTTGATTGAAAATTAGTTTTCAAAAATGGCATTATTGAATTTATTTGTTACAGCGAGTGTTTAGTTTAGATAAGAAAACTCGAAGAATTATGCATAAACATGTGCTGCACTCGTAATCTTTTATATTTACTTATCTATGTTTGGGAAATCTTGCTTAAGTTGTAATGTTCGTTGTAAATGTTTGAGAAATCCTGCTTAAGTTTTAGTGCTTGTTGTAAATGTTTGGGAAATCCTGCTTAAGTTGTAGTGCTCATTGTAAATGTTTGAGAACTCCTGCTTAAGTTGTGATGCTCGTTGTAAATGTTTGAGAACTCCTGCTTAAGTTGTGATGCTTGTTGTAAATGTTTGGGAAATCCTGCTTAAGTTGTAGTGCTCGTTGTAAATGTTTGAAAAATCCTGCTTAAGTTGTAGTGCTCGTTATAAATGTTTGAAAAATCCTGCTTAAGTTGTAGTGCTTGTTGTAAATGTTTGAAAAATCCTGCTTAAGTTGTAGTGCTCGTTGTAAATGTTTGAAAAATCCTGCTTAAGTTGTAGTGCTTGTTGTAAATGTTTGAAAAATCCTGCTTAAGTTGTAGTGCTCATTGTAAATGTTTGAGGACTCCTACTTAAGTTGTAGTGCTCATTGTAAATGTTTGAGAAATCCTGCTTAAGTTGTAGTGCTCGTTATAAATGTTTGAAAAATCCTGCTTAAGTTGTAGTGCTCGTTGTAAATGTTTGAAAAATCCTGCTTAAGTTGTAGTGCTCATTGTAAATGTTTGAAAAATCCTGCTTAAGTTGTAGTGCTCGTTGTAAATGTTTGAGAAATCCTGCTTAAGTTGTAGTGCCATTGTAAATGTTTGAGAACTCCTGCTTAAGTTGTAGTGCTCGTTATAAATGTTTGAAAAATCCTGCTTAAGTTGTAGTGCTCGTTATAAATGTTTGAAAAATCCTGCTTAAGTTGTAGTGCTTGTTGTAAATGTTTGAAAAATCCTGCTTAAGTTGTAGTGCTCATTGTAAATGTTTGAAAAATCCTGCTTAAGTTGTAGTGCTCGTTGTAAATTTTTGAAAAATCCTGCTTAAGTTGTAGTGCTCATTGTAAATGTTTGAGAAATCCTGCTTAAGTTGTAGTGCTCATTGTAAATGTTTGAGAAATCCTGCTTAAGTTGTAGTGCTTGTTGTAAATGTTTGAAAAATCCTGCTTAAGTTGTAGTGCTTGTTGTAAATGTTTGAAAAATCCTGCTTAAGTTGTAGTGCTCATTGTAAATGTTTGAAAAATCCTGCTTAAGTTGTAGTGCTCGTTGTAAATGTTTGAAAAATCCTGCTTAAGTTGTAGTGCCGTTGTAAATGTTTGAGAAATCCTGCTTAAGTTGTAGTGCTCGTTATAAATGTTTGAGAAATCCTGCTTAAGTTGTAGTGCCATTGTAAATGTTTGAGAACTCCTGCTTAAGTTGTAGTGCTCGTTGTAACTGTTTGAGAAATCCTGCTTAAGTTGTAGTGCTCGTTGTAAATGTTTGAGAAATCCTGCTTAAGTTGTAGTGCTCGTTGTAAATGTTTGAAAAATCCTGCTTAAGTTGTAGTGCTCGTTGTAAATGTTTGAGAAATCCTGCTTAAGTTGTAGTGCTTGTTGTAAATGTTTGAGAAATCCTGCTTAAGTTGTAGTGCTCGTTGTAAATGTTTGAAAAATCCTGCTTAAGTTGTAGTGCTCGTTGTAAATGTTTGAGAAATCCTGCTTAAGTTGTAGTGCTTGTTGTAAATGTTTGAGAAATCCTGCTTAAGTTGTAATGCTTGTTGTAAATGTTTGAGAAATCCTGCTTAAGTTGTAATGTTCGTTGTAAATGTTTGAAAAATCCCGCTTAAATTGTAATGCTTATTGTAAATGTTTGAATAATCCTGCTCAAATTGTAATGCTTATTGTAAATGCTTTTTTATAGGACGCCGTTGCATTTAGCATGTGCTAAGGGTCACACAGCAGCAGCAAAATTTCTGGTTTCAAACGGGGCAAGTCTGAACCTGTGTGATAAAGACGACTTCACTCCATTAATGAAGGTAAATCGATGCACTTTTGTACGTTTACTTTTCATTTTCAGTATGTTAAATAACGCCTCATTCTAGTTATTCAAATGCATAAATAAATAAGCAACTTTCACGTAGAAGTTTCAAATTTAGCTATGCAGTACAACCTGAAAAATAAGTTGTAAAAACCTGGATGACCTTATGAAAAATTCTTGCCTGGTATAATCTCTGTATGATGCATTGCAATAGTCTATTGCCCTGTTTTAATAATGATTTTGATATAAAATATCAACCATTTGTTGTCTGGCTGGCTTGCTATCTTTCATTGTTACATTTATCATATTAAATTTATACTAAAAGGTAAGTATTGCTTTCTTGTTCTGTAGTAACTATTTTCAGCAGGTTGTATTTATGCATTACAGTATGTTGCTTTGTATATATTAAGACGTTCTTCCACGCTTTATATAATTGTTTGTGGTGTGCTAAGTCGAAGCAGATATCTTTCTATGATCCTTGCAGTGCCCTTAAACAACATTTACGATGTTGTACTACACACTTCGTTGTACAATAAGAAATATACTATACCTGCCACAGTAAGTAAGTAAGTAAGTAAGTAAGTAAGTAAGTTTATTAGTTTATCGATGTATTTAAAATAGTAAAATGCACAACTAAGTGATTTATAATTGTGTACAACATACAATAATATTACAAAGTACAAAAGTAATTATTGATTAGTGGTGAAAGGGTGGCGAAAGAACTATCAGTTATCAAGGTCGGCCACCGTCTGAGGATTGTTACTAATATAATTAATTAATGTGCAGGTACCAAGTAAATAAAATTTTATCAGATTTTGCATTTAAGACGATTGTTGATGGAATTATTATCTATTATAGTTTTTAATGAAATAATGTTCAATAATGGGAAAGAAGAGACAAACGTGACTAGTTTTTTCATTGTAATTTTTTCAAATACACAATTAAATAAAATTCATTTAATTTAATTGTGCAAAAGTAAAATTATTTTTCGAAAGAAGCTCAATCTTGGCTTTATCAGCAA
>JAQGDQ010000818.1:55093-92283 GCA_030141605.1 Tubiluchus corallicola
ACATCCATAATGTAATTACAAACATATGCACTGTTTAAAAATTTGACTAAGAAACATATTTTTTATTTCAGAATTCAATCAGAGGCATAGTGGAGTTCCAAAAGGAAAAGGACAGCCGATATCAAATAACAAAAAGCAAGATATCAAAAATCTTAAAACTGAACCACTGAATAACTTTTACGAGCCTGCAAATGACTTAGGTAAAAGTGTCATTTTTTATTTTTTTATTTATTATTATTATCACATTCAGTATAATGACATTAAGCACACAGTGACATCAAAATTATTACATCTACTGTGTTAAATTGTTATATTTCATACACTACCGTTATCATAAAAGAATAATTGTACTGCAGTGGGCTAGAGAAGCAAAGGCTTGTATAAGCCCACTGTCATGTGAACCCGATAAAAAAAGAATGGATGAGTGAACAAAAAAGAACTGGGAGAAAGGTTAGATCACTCAGGAAGGGTAGAATATAGGCTTAGGCACACCAACCTCTGCTATATGAATGTGTTCAAAAACTGCTTGTGGTGTCTCAGATTTGCTGCGATGAACTAAAGTGTAACTGGGCTACTGTTTAATGTGTTTATCTCAATTATGCTCTGTCTGTATTCGTATCTTAATTACAGTAAAATATTTGTAATTCGAACGCCACGGGACCGGAAATTTCTTGAAATTATATCCATGTGCGAGTTAGACAATATTTGTTATCTCTCAAGCTAGCATGTTATCTCTCTACAGTGAAGCCAGGTGTGTTGATTCTAGAGCGTCATTATTCATTTTTGCATTACCTGTAGCGTTTGTTTGACATGCTTGACCAGTCTTGTGTGAGAGGTTAGATACCTTAGAATAGGAAAAGATCCTGTTTTAGTTGTATAGAGGCCAGTAGTTGTGTGGTCAGTTTGCCACTGTTGTAAAATCAGTATGTCTCTGTAGATTTCTGAAAACTGGCTTAAAGTTTTTTCTACAGATGCTCAAACATTTGTAAGTTCATGTGTTTCTTCATTTTTATGCAGAGCTTTGCAGTAATTTATTTGCCAGCTTAATAGTTTCTGATAGTGTTACAGTGATGCCTAATTATTGATTTTTCCAACTGCATATGATGTTTTTGTGTAGGCATGCATGTTGATTTGTGATATGTCAGGAAGTTTATTTATTAGTTAATTCTGGTTCAGTATGCTTGTTAATTTGCTAATGCTTGTTCCTTTTTTTGCACGTCTGTTATTGATTTATTTTTGTTTGATGTTCTTTTTTCTTCTTTCTATTGCAGTTTCACCTTTTTTAAAGTGAGCGGAAAATAAAATCTGCAAAACAAATAGCCAGTTTTCTACAGTAAGAAAACAAGATTGAGTCATTGATCAAGCTCGGACAATACAATGACAAGCTGAGTGTTTAATCAAATATCAAACAACAGTTTTTATGAATAATCAAACAAAATGACTGGTCCACTTCTATTGTAGTCTGATTGTCATGTGGCTAGTAGAATTCAACAATAATAATATTGTGATCTAGTTATTAAACCACGTCCGTTAAACCATGTTGTGCGCAGCGTTCCGCTAAGGTAGTGCAAGAAATCTTAGCATTTTTGCTAAAACAGGCAGTTAAAATCGTAATGTGGTGCACACCTTTGCGTCGGAGGTTGTTTGAGATGGGGGCGGGGAAATTTCAATTAGATTCTTAAAAATTGTACCGTGGATTTCGGTTTGAGTTACGTGTTAATTTGAGTTATGGATTTCAAAGTTATGCTCTATTTTTAAAGAGAAAAATGAAACAGGAAATCCGTTCGTTGAGAACTGTATGAGTTACGCAAGAATTTGAGTTATAACGGGTCGACTTCTATATAGGTTCCTGTATTCCTAAATGCTGCATTTTAATTTATTATACCCTGGTCTTCCAGGGATGAGATTTTTCCGCGGATACGCGGAATTCCGAGTTTTTGGAAGACCAGTATAGTGCCATTTTTGTAAATCTCGTGAATTCGTTGAGAAAATTTTTACGGACCCAGTACATTATTTAACCAGCTGACCGCTAGTTGGCAGGCCGTCACTTTGTTTACATCACGTACATCAGTGTAACGAAGTGTATATCTCTATGTATAAAAATATAGAATCAATTGTGTGGAGTTATTTGAGTCAATTGCAGACAGTTTTTATATACTTTTGCATAGGAGTGGCCAGTACTTAGGCATTTTTGAGACAATTAGGTATCATGTATCCTTGATAGTTGGCTATTTTAAATTATGCATGAAACAAGTTAATTGATATTTTAACTCTATTTAGAGGCTCTCTATGGTTACAAAATTGCAATTTGTTGCTGGCTGCAAGGGTCCCCAAACCCCCGGCCTGTTTCACAGTTTTTTGCAATTTGTCATTCTCATCCCTGCAAACAGGTACGCAGTATGTGACACAAACATTGGACTATGTACAACTCAAACTGGTTTAACTCAAATTCTTGTCAGATCTCGTGGATTGTATTTTCCCTGTCACTTTTCCCTTTAACAAACATCGTGTAACTCGAACCAAATTCCCAGTGCAATTCTTAAGAATCTGATTGAAATTACCTCGCGTATCTGGAACAGCCTTCCAAGCGAGAAATCCTACATGAAAATGTGCACCACATTACGATTTTAACTGCTAGTGTCAGTAAAAATGCTAAGATTTCTTGTATTACCTTAGCAGAATGCTGCACTCAATATGGCTTAACGAGCGTGGTTTTATAACTTGGTCTTATCACAATTTTTATTACTGAATTCTATTAACCATTGCTATTCAGAATACAATGGAAGTGGACCAGTCATTTTATTTTTGATTATTCATAAAAACTGTTGTTTGATATTTAATTACAGGTTCAGTTCGCCATTTTCACGTAGGCTGTCGTATTACTGGCATATTGTCAGATGTTCATGAGTGACTCAAACGCGTTTTCCTTTGAACACTGTCGAACTCGAACGAATTTGCTAGTACCGTGGTGTTCGTGTGGTACACAATTTACTGTAATTCAAAATCTAAATCGATGTCATTTCTACAGGTGGCGCTAACGACAACGGCGAAAGCGATGATCCGGAATCTGCAAAGCAAAGTAATGGTGGAAGTGATTCGTGGGACGACAGCGAACTCTCTGAGCACGTAAAAGTGGAAAAGGTAATTCCTTGAAGAGAAATGTGCCGAGTTTAGGCAGCTACACATTTGAAAGTGGCGACATCTAGCCTAACTTTTGTCAACAACTTTGTACGCAATTTCATTTATATGCAAAAACAGAATTAAAACTCTTAAAAAAATTAAAATATTTTTGTAACTTGATTTAGAGCGCCTATCGGCATATTTGGCAGAATGTTAATAAGGCACTTATGTCTGCCATGCGGTTGGCTTCAACGGAAATAAATAATTTAAAAATTATCATTTTATTGGACAGATTTTTTAAAGTAATCTTAGATTGTTTCGCTTGTTTTTCAAGGTGATTTTGGAGCCAAGTGACAACTTTTAGGTTGCGTAAAAATAAAACCATCTAAATCTGCATTAAATTACTAAATTTTATTAACCCTTTCAGTCCCAAATTATTTTTTTAATAAGAAAAAAATTTTTGGCTTGGTACTTTTGTTCAGTATGTCCATCTTGTTTACACATAATAATTATTTTTTTCTACCTGTGCCCGTGTGCTAAATACAGCCTGTATCCCACGGGATACATTGGGATTCAATGGAAGCATAAAATGTGCTTCATTTTGCAACTGTTGATAATTTTTTAAAGCATTTAAGACATTTAGTATGCATGCTATGCTGATCTGTACAAAGTCATCTCTAAAGTACTGTACCTTGCGCAGTTTTTTATGCTATGTAGATTTTCTAGTTTGCCATTTTATCACCATTTTTAGTCTGTTGTTATTGGCTTAAGTGAAAATAACTATTAACAGATCAAATAACTCTCAGTTTTAAAGTTTTATTAATTTTAAAGGCAGAGAATATTCTCGTATCCCATGGGATACAACAGGTATGAAAGGGTTAATTGCCGTCATGAAGAATTAGCGTCCATTTTTTTTGCTTCTGCACCGTATTACCTAAGTTTGTATTTACTTTCTTAAGAAGCAAACACAGGAGTCAAGTCACAACTTACAGTTAGACCAAACTGGCAGACCAAATTCTAATACAAATAGTGTAATGTATAAAACTCAAGATTGCATGTCCTGTTTCGAAAGGCACTAGTTTATAATGTTTCCTTTTAGAAATGGTTTTTGCACGTGCACCTAGTCTATTTTAATCACACTTGCTTTTTGTGATTTTTCTGACTCCCTGTTGCATGCGAAATCATACAAGACTAGCAAAGGCCCCGCAAAAAATTTTGCGTATAAATACACTTATAATCAAAAATATGCAAACAACCTACATAGTCCTCATTTACAACGCAAAGCCAGTAGCAGCTTTTACTGAATTAAAGTTATAGACAGAGTATAATGGATGACGTCAGAACAATGGCATTTTCTAAGCGAAAATTGCCGAAAATAGAACATCTAATTTACTCGTTGGAACTCCTTTTGGTGTACCTGTCCTAAAATATAGCCCACATCATCGTGTAGCCCTGTTCTTCTTCTTTCTAAAGAGCTATATATCTCCTTTCGAGAGCCATAGCCAGCACCACCCATGGCCCATTCCCATTCTCCAGATCTCAGACGTATAACTTTTGCAAAAAACGGCCGAAAAATGGCCATTTTTGGAGGTTTTTCACCCCCCGTCCCTCGCGGTGGGCCCCAATGAGATGACACTAATTTGAGACCTTTCGTTTGATGTATAGATCGCCACAAATGGTGCCGTCGTCGGAGCTGTAGCCTCGTATCTTATATATATATATATAAATATATAACATACCAAGAGAATTAATATATGCGATATATAATATATCTATATATATATATATATATATCTATATATATATATATATATTATATTATATAAATATATTAAGTCCATACCAGTAGAATTAATATATACGATAGCTCATCTCTACGTGACATATCCATATGCAAACATTTAAATAAGTAATTAAAGCTGATTTGGCAAGCACAAAGCAAGAAAGATCGTTCATACTTGCACTGAATGTGTCTTTGTAGAAAATGATTTCCAATTACCCGCTTTGATTGTTAAGTGTGTCACCATTGTTCAATTACCCGCTTTGATTGTTAAGTGTGTCACCATTGTTCAATCACCCGCTTTGATTGTTAAGTGTGTCACCATTGTTCAATCACCCGCTTTGATTGTTAAGTGTTTCACCATTGTTCAATCACCTGCTTCGATTGTTGAGTGTTCCACCATTGTTCAATGCCAGTAGTTAGTTAGTACGAAATCCCAAATGTAGATGTCATGTTGAATCTTCTCAGCACTTTTAATTTTACTCGTTTCTTTCTGGTGTTTTTAAAACTTGAATGTAAACACTAGAACGATTTGTTCCATAATAATTTTTGAAACAGCTCTCTGATATATTAAAATTGGTTTATGACAGTAGTCCGATGTTTAGTGGTGATTTTTTTCTGACTGAGTCTCCAAAATTCAGAGTGATTGTTGTTGTTGCTGTTGTTGTTATCGCTGATGCTGTTGTCATTGTTGTCGTTGCCATCGTTGTTGTTGTTGTCGTTGTCGTTGTTGCTGTTGTCGTTGTTGTTGTTGTCGTTGTTGTTGTTGTTGTTGTTGTTGTTGTCATTGTTGCTGTTGCTGTTGTCGTTGTTGTTGTTGTCGGTGTTGTCGTTGTCATTGTTGTTGCTGCTGTTGTTGTTGTTGTTGTTGTTGTTGTTGTTGTTGTCATTGATGTAGTAGTTGTTGTTGTTGATATCGTTGTTGCTGTCGTTGTTGTTGTTGTTGCTGCTGTTGCTGTTGTTGTTGTCGTTGTTGTTGTTGTCGTCGTCATTGATGTAGTAGTAGTTGTTGTTGTTTTTGATGTCGTTGTTGTTGTTGTCGTTGTTACTGTTGTTGTTGTCGTAGTCGTTGTGTTATCGTTGTTGTTGTTGTTGCTGTCATCGTTGTTGTTGTCGATGTCGACGTTGCTGCTGCTGCTGTTGCTGTTGTCGTATTTTACACCTAAACACACTTAGTGTGTGACAGCAAGCTCAGCATTCAACTCAGAGTGAATTTTCTACAGTTTTGTTCATTTTTATAATTTTATGATTTTATGATTATTGTGCTTTAAAGTTAACTTATGCTCTTTGCTCAGTTGCCCTTGCAAGCTGTCAGCTTACGTTACATTTTTTCTAACTTACTCTTTCATTCTTTTATCTAGGAAGCATCAAAAATATCATTGGCTCAGTTTGTGCCTTCATCGGATGAGGAAAGTTTAAGCAAGAAATCTTCTAAATATCCGACTAATGAACAGCAACGAAAACAGGATACTGGGCAACAACAACAACAACAGCAGCTGCAGCAACAACAACAACAACAGCAACAGGTTAAACCGGCATCAGAAAAACAAAAAACAAAACAGAATTTGCAAAAACAGCTTCCACCATCACCTGAACAACGTACCGATTTTGAATCTCAAACATCTTCTCATAAAGGTATTACCCAACTTCTTTTTATCTTTATGCTTATTATATTACCGTATTTATTCGAGTATAACGCGCAAAATTTTACCTAAAACAGAACTCAAAGTTTGGGTGTGCATTATAAACGAGGGCTGTGGTGACACACTTAGATGCATCAAACGAATAGATGTGACAACAATAACAACAACAACGACGATGACGACGACGACAACAGCAACAACGACAACGACGACAACAACAACAACAACAACAACAATGATGACAACGACTACGACAACAACAACAACGACATCAACAACAACAACTACTACATCAACGACAACAACAAAAACAACAGCAGCAACACCAGCAGCAGCAACAACAACGACAACGACAACAGCAACAACGACAGCGACAACGACAATGACAACAACAACAACGATGACAACGACAACAACAGCAACAACAACAGCATCAACGACAACAACAACAGTAACAACAACAATCACTCTGAATTTTAGAGACTCAGCCAGAAGAAATTCACCTCTAAACATATATCAATATATTATTTGTGCAATGACTCATTAGTCGAAGATATTGCTGACCACAATCGCAAAACATCGAATGCAGCCACACCTCTCGACCCACAAAACGCCTATTGTCTATTTTTAGTAACAGTATCCAAAGCATTTGCCGTGGACTCACTGCAGAGGCGAGGCAGAGCTAAGGAAATGATCAATTACATTTGCGTCATCGGCAGACTTTGTTTCTGCAACTCGGGGTATCAAGAGAAAACGTTCTGCATATGACGCTTCATTCAAGCTCAAAGTTGTTGATTATGCTGAAATTCATGGAAATCGAGCAGCTAGCCAAGAATTCACTGTACCAGAGACGAAAGTTAGAGACTGGAGTTGTTCAACAACGTTAGGTGTGCGTGCTATACACGTGCGCGCGTTATAGTCGAATAAATATGGTAGATATTTTGAAAGAGCCAGTGACCCATTCAAAAGACTTTTAAAATGGTTCAGAAAATGATCAACTTGTTGATTTATCAAGTTAAAATAGAATAAGAATTGCTGTATTTACTGTTAAAGCGTATGTCTGTTATCAATTGATTACTGATGGCAAAAGTTTGTCTTTAATATAATTGTTGTTGTTGCTGTTGTTGTCGTTGTTGTTGTTGTTATTGTTGTCGTTGTCATCCTTGTTGTTGTTGTTGTTGTGGTTGTCGTTGTTGTTGTTGCTGCTGCTGTTGCTGTTGCTGTTGTTGTTGTTGTTGTTGTTGTTGTCGTTGATGTAGTAGTTGTTGTTGTCATTCTTGTTGTCATTGTTGTTGTTGTTGTTGCTGTTGTTGTCGTTGTGGTTGTCGTTGTTGTTGTTGTTGTGGTTGTTGTTGTTGTTGCTTCTGCTGTTGCTGTTGCTGTTGTTGTTGTTGCTGTTGTTGTCGTTGTTGTTGTTGTTGTGGTTGTTGTTGTTGTTGTTGTTGTCGTTGATGTAGTAGTTGTTGTTGTCATTCTTGTTGTCATTGTTGCTGTTGTTGTCGTTGTGGTTGTCGTTGTTGTTGTTGTTGTGGTTGTCATCGTCGCTGTTGCTGCTGCTGCTGTTGCCATTGTCGTATTTTACACCTGCACACTTAGTGTGCAACAACAAGCTCAGCATTCAACAAAAAACTATTAAAATTAGAAAAAACAGCAAGAGCTTTTCTGCATTTGCAATGTTGCAATTCCAGAAAAACTTACTACATCGTCTGACAGCAACCAAGATGTCACTTCAGTAGCTGACGGAAACAGTTTTCCCAAAAATCCAGTGATCGGATCAAAGGCTAACGATGTCCCAGCAAAAGCTGCTCTAGCAAGCAGTAGCCCTCCCCCTGTTGTGAATGGCTGTGCAGATCTTGCCATTGATGAAAAAGAAGAAGCCAAGTTGCCTGGTATTATATTTCTATAATGTTACTTCGTAAAGAAATAACTGCATTTTTGTTGAAGCTTCGCAATTTTACCTGTGGCGAAATTTTTGACTCGGGGCCAAAAAAAAACTATAAACTACCACCACCAAAATGGCAAGTGACTAAAAATGATATTTTTAAGCGAAATTTAGAAAAATATGAAGCCAAGGAAAAGATAAAAATGTCAAGTTAAGCAATTTTTGTTTTCAAGCGTTGGAAGTGTGCCAGCTGCATTACTGTACTATTGATAGACTATGCTGACTATACTATAGTAATTATTCTATAGTTAAACAGGCTCTAATCAGCTCTTTTTAATCGCATAAACGTTTCCTCAATGCTTTTGACTTTTGCATTGGAGCGGCCAGTACTTAGGCATTTTTGAGACAATTAGGTATCATGTATTCGTGATAGTTGGGTATTTTAAATTATGCATAAAACAAGGTAATTGATATTTTAATTACACTTAGAGGCTCTCTATTTTCACAAAATTGCAATTTCTTGCTGGATACAAGGGGGGCTAGGTGACCCTAAAAACCCCGGCCTGTTTCAGAGTTTTTTGCAATTTGTCATTCTCATCCCTGGAGATAACGTAGAGCTTGGTGTGCTACTAAGTATGTAATGACAAAGGACTGGGCACACATTATAAAGTTTTCACAACAAGCCTATTAAAGTCAGTATAATTAGATGGCTGCAGCAAGCAGTTTGGCACGATGCCAAATATTGCTTATCCTACAGGATTCTATGTTCATTCATAAACTGTTTGACAGGGCAGATCCAGGCAAACAGGGTAGACACGTATGAATACTATAACTCGATATATGTCATAGTGCCGTATTTCTAGACAACTGGTTTGAAATTTAAACTTAGAAAAATAGACCATAGTTAGGTGATATTGATTTGAAATATAAACTTAGAAAAATAGACCATAGTTAGGTGATATTGATTTGAAATATAAACTTAGAAAAATAGACCATAGTTAGGTGATATTGATTTGAAATATAAACTTAGAAAAATAGACCATGGTTAGGTGATATTGATTTGAAATATAAACTTAGAAAAATAGACCATAGTTAGGTGATATTGATTTGAAATATAAACTTAGAAAAATAGACCATAGTTAGGTGATATTGATTTGAAATATAAACTTAGAAAAATAGACCATGGTTAGGTGATATTGATTTGAAATATAAACTTAGGAAAATAGACCATAGTTAGGTGATATTGATTTGAAATATAAACTTAGAAAAATAGACCATAGTTAGGTGATATCGATTTGAAATATAAACTTAGGAAAATAGACCATGGTTATGTGATATTGATTTGAAATTTAAACTTAGGAAAATAGACCATAGTTAGGTGATATTGATTTGAAATATAAACTTAGGAAAATAGACCATGGTTATGTGATATTGATTTGAAATATAAACTTAGGAAAATAGACCATAGTTAGGTGATATTGATTTGAAATATAAACTTAGAAAAATAGACCATAGTTAGGTGATATTGATTTGAAATATAAACTTAGAAAAATAGACCATAGTTAGGTGATATTGATTTGAAATATAAACTTAGAAAAATAGACCATAGTTAGGTGATATTGATTTGAAATATAAACTTAGGAAAATAGACCATAGTTAGGTGATATTGATTTGTAATATAAACTTAGGAAAATAGACCATGGTTAGGTGATATTGATTTGAAATATAAACTTAGGAAAATAGACCATAGTTAGGTGATATTGATGTAAAATTTACTGTTGACAGATTAAAATGGTTGGCCAAAGAAGTTTTTCTAAGTGATTATTTCTGTACTTCACTTAAGGATAACTGTGATTTAAATTTGTTTTTTCATTCATAGATGGCGATGCTGAGAGCGAATGGGATAGCAGCGATGCTGACATTTCTCTAGGTTATGTTCCATCCATGACCTCTCTGCGGGAGGGTGGCAGCCGGCAAGAGAAGCTGCAGTCTGCAAGCCAGAGCGCCCTCTCTATTGGATCTGTTGTTCCCGATAATCAGGTTGAGACGTCAGTATCGTTACCGCAAAGTAAAAGCGAATCAGGCAGCAATGCAAAACCAAATGGTGTCAAAGATGATCGGCCTGAAGCAAGTGACAAGAATGACGTTGCTGAAAAAAGTGATAAAGACATTTTCTCAGTGAATGTGAACGGTTCGTTGGAGAGCGGGGACGTTTACGCAAAACCCGTGGCAACGCCTCGGAAACTTCAGACCGCAAAGGACGATGAAAGTGACACCAGCGAACCAGATGAGCTTTCGTCTGATGACCCAAAAATGAGTACAATAAAGAAGTCGCCATTTCAACTGGAAACCGGCACTGAATTGCTAGCAGAGGCGACACGTCACAGTGAGCTGCCACCAGAGATGTCACGTCACAGTGAGTCGCCACCAAAGATGTCACGTCACAGTGAGGTGCCACCAGAGGCGACACATTACAGCGAGTTGCCACCAGAGATGTCACGTCACAGGGAGTTGCCACCAGAGATGTCACGTCACAGCGAGTCGCCACCAGAGATGTCACGTCACAGTGAGGTGCCACCAGAGATGACACGTCACAGTGAGCTGCCACCAGAGATGACACGTCACAGTAAGCTGCCACCGGAGATGGCACGTCACACTGAGCTGCCACCATTAAAAGAACAACTAAATAAGAAAACAGACACAGTTAAAAAGAGAACTAGTGTTGATATACTTGGTTTGGATGATGCTGAGATGACTATTGGATTAGCTAAACCAGGGCAATCTGCTGAGAAGATTGAGAGTGATAAATCAGCACCATCTACTGGTCACTCCAAAAGTGATAGACCAGCACCATCTGGTGGGGAATTGGGGAGTGACTGGGATTCTCCATCTGAGGATCTGCCAATCATGATGTCATCTCCGTCTGATGCACTGCCTGCAGAAGATGCAGAAGGTTCTTCTCTAACTGGTAAGTGTTCACTTTTCACATCTTCTTTAACCCTTTCACCACGTAGTTGCTTTTTAACACGGCCGATTTGACTTTTTCACATTTGACAATAACTTCTTGTGGTGTGTTACTAAAACAGAATCTTATACATAAACGAATAGCCATTTGTTATTAAGCACTATTATTGAATATTAGTTTTATTTGTACATATGCACACACATCTGTGCACACATACATGCACTCACGCACGCATGCACGTGCACACCCTCACAAATAAGCACACACTTATATCTAGAAGCCAATTTTCGCAAAAGTCCATATTACTAATCCATAATATGCAATTATTTTATAAGAGTGCAGAACAATCAACTAAACATGCATTGCACCAACTATCTACAAGTGATTTTGCCTGAGAAAGAACCATACAGCACAGTAATCTGGAATGCACCTGGCTTTAGATGCTGAGTGGCTGATTAGCGTTACTTGTTGCGAACCAACCCCAATCCCAACTCTGTTAAACTTTTCTACAATGTTTTTACATGGCCGTAGCAGTGAAATAAACAGACACTGCGCTTAGTGTTGAGCTTGGGCGGCAGTTTGCCGCCTTCCGTAGTGAAAGGGTTAATTATCTAAACGGAATTTAGTAACGATACCAAGATGCTAGTTCGTTATCTAACCGAATTTCCGACACAGCATTTATAAAAGGGTTCAGTGAGTTTTTGTAATTTTTCTCAAACTCACTAAAGGCCTTGCTTTATTTTCTAACTAAAAGGGAGGAAAGGCAGCCTTCTTAAGTTTATGGGAGTTGTTGTCACGTTCATTTAGACTGGAGTCCCCCATTCCATATCACTGGGATGTTGGATCTCCTACACAGTACAGTGCAATACACAATTTACTCATTATGAATTCATCTCCGTCTGTTTTTTTCTTTGTTTTGCCCGGAATGTTGAAAATTGATGAAAACTGTTCACATTATCAAAAGAATTCCTATTTATTTTCTCTAGAATTTTGAAAATTACTGAAAACTGTTCCTTCATCAAAAGAATTCCTATTTATTTTGTCTAGAATTTTGAAAATTGATGAAAACTGTTCCTTTATCAAAAGAATTCCTATTTATTTTGTCTAGAATTTTGAAAATTGCTGAAAACTGTTCCTTTATCAAAAGAATTCCTATTTATTTTGCCTAGAATTTTGAAAACTGTTGAAAACTGTTCCTTCGTCAAAAGAATTCCTATTTATTTTGTCTAGAATTTTGAAAATTGCTGAAAACTGTTCCTTTATCAAAAGAATTCCTATTTCTTTTGCCTAGAATTTTGAAAATTGATGAAAATTGTTCACATTATCAAAAGATTCCCAATTGAAGTTATTTTTAGAACAAATGCAACCTTTTTCGCTTGTGATGTGTCTCCTTAAAAGAGATTGTCTCTGTGCAATTATTTCCTAGTTAATCAAAAATTGGGAAAATTTTCAGTATGACAGAAATTCGATAGGGGCTAGCTATCATGGAGTAGACCGAAACCTTAAGAAGATGGTCTTAAAAACTTTAGAGTTGTTCTACCCTATTGGGGAGCAGGTTATTATGTGGTAAATACCGTCTTCAAGTGCTTTTCCAGAAGTCAAAATATAACTCCTGTTGTGTTTTGTTTCTCCCGGAAGGCTCGTAGAGAAAACCAGAAAACACTTCGTCAAATTAAACTAGTTTATTAAGCGAGAATTCTAGAACACAAAAGTATGAAGGAACGCGAAATGTTTACAGTAAACGTCAAAATCTGGAAAACGTTTGAGTGTATCTGAAAATACAGGTATACAAGAGAATGTGTAAGTGGCGTCCGTGTGAATCAGCGTGTGTGTGTCTCAGCAGCCTGCTTCGCCTTATATAGGGTGCCCGGGAACATTCTAAAAGTAATGTTCCAGAACATTCCAGATGGTAAGACGATCATTCCAACAGAACATTCTACAATGTTCTATTTAATTCTAATAGTTGCCAGCGATCTCTACAACAACTCTAAACCGCAAAACGCTGGAACTAAACTCGACTCTTATAGTCAGGTGTGACTAAGCATTGTAATTGGTTTGAAGAAACCAAAAAAATTTAAAGTTTAATTTTAAAATTTTACTCTGAAGTAGTGTCTAGATAATCGCTGAGAGTAGTGACATGTTGAAAAGCAGGAAACATGTGATCAAAATTACAGGTGAAATTAGTTCAGGTGTGAAAACTGTAGAAGCCAATGAAATTTAAAGCAGTGAAGAGCAAGATTTAACAATTCTAACAAGTATGCCCAAAGGTGGCAGCACTAGGTAAAAGAGAAAAAGAAAAGCCTGATGAAAATATGATGTACAAATTTTGAATAATTAAAATAAGTTTCTTCTGTCCAGTAATATCAGGTGGGATTTCAGTGGAGCAGGTGCCTTGATCAAGGTCAAGGGCTGGATCAAGGTCAAAGGTCAAAATATAAACTGTAAAGAGTTAAACATTCAGAGATGAACAAGTTATAGTACAAGATGGGATACCGATTTTGGTGTAAAGTTGCTGATCTTGAGTGGGAAGTTCAAGGTCATATTTCAGTCCAACTCTAGAACCATAAGATTGCCGGTAGATGTTGAACAGGTTTTTAATAAAGTCGTTGTTGACCTTGAGTGAGCAGTTCAAGGTCAAATACCTCTTGCTATCAAAAACGTTTCAGAAGTTGGGCAATTAAACTTAGGAAACTTGTACTATCACATGGAAGATGTGGATTATATGTGGTATTTGTGGATGGTTCAGTGTTTTTTCTGTCTCATATTTTCTTTGTTTTTCTCTGTTGTGGATCTCTGGCGTCTATTAGAATTACATAGAACATTGTAGAATGTTCTGTTAGATTAATCGTCTTACCGTGTGGAATGTTCTGGAACATAACTTCTGGAAGCTTCTCGGGCGCGCTATATAAGGCGAAGCAGGCCGCTGAGACACACGCAGATTCACACTGACGCCACTTACACATTCTCTTGTATACTTACATTTTCAGATACACTTAAACGTTTTCCAGATTTTCACGTTTAGTGCAAACATTTCGCGTTCCTTCATACTTTTGTGTTGTAGAATTCTCGCTTAATAAACTAGTTTAATTTGACTGCGTGTTTTCTGGTTTTCTCTACGAGCCTTCCGAGAGAAACAAAACAGGACATTCTCACATTATTTTCTTTCTTCATTTTCTTCTTAATTAAAGCACTTTTTTTAACTTGAGATCAATTTTCAAGCAGTCAAAATAAACCAAGCATTTTTGTTATAGTTTGAGATTTTTACTCATTTTGTGCTGGAAATAGTAAGAACAGCTGCTTTATCTTGTACTAGAAGAGTGTGGCTACAAATGTATTAATTAAATTAACAATAATTTTTTATTTATTTATTTATTTATTAAATATATCGACAATGATCATTACAGCATTTTACATAAAAGTATTTAGTAACATATTTATTATTATGTGCACAAGATGCCAAGCTGAAAATGACCCTTGGGGTACTCAAGAAGTAATTACTTGTTTAGAGCACCCCAAATGAATGTGGACTGAGTGTAATAGAAAAGAGCAGTAAAGGGGTAGAAAAAAAGGTTAATAGAGAATAGAAAGAAGGAGAAAGATGTGATGGTATCTGTATGAAGTAACGTGAACTATAGAAATGTAAAAATTGACATAGCCAGAAACGCAATGGATTCTGACAGAGACAGCAGTGTAATTAAGCAAATTGATTTATTTTGTATAATTAGAAAAGATTTCACTTTTAAGATTTCTTTTGAAGTTATTTATAGATAAAGAATTTTTTATGTATTCATTGATGTTATTCCAAAGTCTAGGGCCAGTGTTAGTGATGAAGTGCCTTGCCGCGTCAGTCCTGCAATACTTAATACGAAATTCGTTAAATCTTGTTGAGTTTAATTAATTTAATTAATTAATAACATAAACTATTGAGAGATTTCTGTACTTTGTTGTTTTGATGCTATTGAAAAACTACTTATTGAAATTTAGATAAATTCGTGTCACAAGAAGTTATAAATTTTAGTATTTTTTTATATTGCTAATGCAAATTGAGGGCACAGTACCAAAGCCACTAGTGAGTTGAGCAATTAAATTTGAAAGGTTAAAAACTTGGCAAGTTTTAAGACTGTCTAATTAATGTGTTTTTTTTTGTTCGTTAATTTTATTGCGATTTTTCTTCGTCAAATTTTTATGCAAATTCTTCACTGTATCGCCTATACTATTATTCATATAGAAATGTGTCTACTGCCTAGTCGAAATTGATCAAAAATTTTATTTGATTTAACGTGTTAATAAAGTCGGATTGAATTGAATTTAGCATCGTCAATATTGAATGATGTCAAAGATGTCCTTTTAGGCGTGCAAGATTGTTGCTATGGATACGCACCAGATGTGTTATAACAAAAAATGCTGTCGCTTTTAATTGTTTATTATCGACTTGACATTTTATTTTAGGGGTACACAACTATTAAAGGATGGTGTTTTGTTCCTGACTTCAGCATTTATTGTGAATATTTTGAGAATTTCGAACAGTTTTTCATTGGCGTTTATGACGATGGTTTATCCCAGCTTTAGTTTATTGTTTATTTTGGTCTTTCTTTGATAGTACGTTCCTGTGACTGCTGGTCTTTGCAAGATGAATAGTTTGCTTTAAAATTAGAGACGAGTTAGCGTTAGAAGGAAAATTTTCTTTGTCTTTCGACAGCGTAGAAATTTGATCTTTTAGTTAGGTGTTTGCTTGTTGACTGTTGCCAGCTCAAGTTCAGCTCCTAACCTTGAATAGTTTCCATAAATGATTTTATGCTGTGTCGTACTTTGTTGGGTTGTCTGTATTTTGAACTTTTAATCACTTAGTACTGCTAGTGTGAGGCTGAACGAGTTAAAACTGAACACATCATTACAAGATCGTAGAATGAGAGGCCATAAGTCATTTTTAAGTCATAAGTCATTTATTTCACCTTACACATTTACAATGGTTACATATACAATATCTAGTGTAAGGGCATACAATGGATATAATACAAATAAGAAATACTGCACAGGAAAAGCCTCAAACACTGTTCACTTATACACGAAGGTAAATGTGTTGCGGGCAATCAAAAAGCAGGGCTTGTTAGATTGTCCCACACAGTGAAAGAAAAAAAAGTAATGGAGATAATCTGAAAATTTAAAGTGAATCGTGATAAAAAACATTAGTGCTTAAAATGGAGTGATGTAATGAACGAAGCTCATATATGGAAATCTCATTGAGGTCTTCAAGTTTGTTCAACTTCAAGGTTATAATAATGTGAATTACGAAACAATGTTCAGATTAAGAACTTACCCTGGCTTATGAGGACACAGTTTTACTTTTGAAACTAATAGGGGACATTATAATCTAAGAAAGTTCTTTTTTAGTAATAGAACTGCTAGTCTGTGGAACAGCTAACCTGAGTACATAGTGTTGGCCTCTAGTTCAATTGATTTTCAGGAAAGATATGACAGACATTATCGTAATTTTTTGTAAAGTAATTTGATATCATTAACGGCGACTGTAGTAATCAATTTTGGAAATATTTTAAAATTTATTTGTGAAAAATATTTACACTTTTGCCACACATTAAAATGTATTATGCATTATGTATTACTATTATATTTTAAACGAACAAATTAGAAAGGAAGAAAAGAAAAATAGTAAGCAGTGGTGCGGCTTGGACCTTGAACAAGTGAAGTTATATTGCATTGGTGTGGCTTGGACCTTGAACAAGTGAAGTTATATTGCAGTGGTGCGACTTGGACCTTGAACAAGTAAAGTTATATTGCAGTGGTGCAGCTTGGACCTTGAACAAGTGAAGTTATATTGCAGTGGTGCGGCTTGGACCTTGAACAAGTGAAGTTATATTGCATTGGTGCGGCTTGGACCTTGAACAAGTGAAGTTATATTGCATTGGTGCGGCTTGGACCTTGAACAAGTGAAGTTATATTGCATTGGTGCGGCTTGGACCTTGAACAAGTGAAGTTATATTGCAGTGGTGCGGCTTGGACCTTGAACAAGTGAAGTTATATTGCAGTGGTGTGGCTTGGACCTTGAACAAGTGCAGTTATATTGCATTGGTGCGGCTTGGACCTTGAACAAGTGAAGTTATATTGCATTGGTGCGGCTTGGACCTTGAACAAGTGAAGTTATATTGCATTGGTACGGCTTGGACCTTGAACAAGTGAAGTTATATTGCATTGGTGCGGCTTGTACCTTGAACAAGTGAAGTTATATTGCATTGGTGCGGCTCGGACCTTGAACAAGTGAAGTTATATTGCATTGGTGCTTACAAGTAACTAGATACTCACTGCAAATTGCTAGCCAAGGTGCAGAATGAGGTTCACAAAAATTGCTAAATCATTGCCAAATTATGCTTAGTATGAATTATGATACAAATAATAATAATAATAATAATCTTTATTTAAAGTTGACTTTTGCGTGAACAATTAACATTAGCTCAAAGAGCTATTATCGCCGACTGTAAATAACAACCTACAACTGCATAACAGAGACTATTATTACCCCACTTTTACCCTAAATACCACGTGTCAGGCAGGGCAACAGCAGGTACCATTTTTAAAGTCTTTGGTATGACCCGGCGGCTGGTTCGAACTTACGACCTCCCAGACAGAAAGCAGACGTGTTACCACTAGACTAAGACGTCTGGTATAAAGACTAAACCGTCTGATACAAAATGAAATAATGCATTTATTGATACATACCAGCTGTGTTGGTAATTAGCTTTATCTAAAACTCTAATCTGGATCTGGCTTACTTTTGCTTGTGTATTTGAATGTTTATTTTTATCGTTATTTGTTTATTATAAAAGCATTTATCTTGCATTGTGTAAACAAAGTCGTTCGTTATCAAATTTACGATTTTAGTACTAGAACACAAGTCTAAGAAATATTGCTTTCTTTCTTAGTAACATTTTAGGATGCGTATAATCATTTTAGTAAATACAAGAACTTCCTGTGTTTGGAATTTAATGGTGTTTTATTGATGACGTTTGTGTAGAAACATTCTTTCGTCTTTAGTTTATTTTACAAGCTGATTGATGCGTGAATTATTGCTTAAACTGTGGAACAGGGGTGTGCAAATTGCGGCCCGCGAAGAGATTTGTCAACCTAATGAAAGTGCGGCCTGCGGGACAGTTGCGGCCCGCGAAGAGATTTGTCAACCTAATGAAAGTGCGGCCTGGGCGATTAATTGAGTGTATCCAGCTGAAGTCCGTGCCACGATCCCAAAGATAGTGCGGGTAGTTTTTTCTACTAGATCGGATGCCATTAACCCTTACAAGACGGTTGTAGCTTAATGTCACTGTACTACACAGACTGTGTGATACACATTACTAATATAACATTGTAATGAAATTACCACTATCTGTCCTGAAAGTAGAAATATATGGTTTGTAATATAAATTTTATTTTAGTAACTTCTAAAATAGTTTCTTGAGTGTAGTAGTAATGATGTACGCAGGTCGGATGCAAAACAAATCGTTATTAGGCCTTTCTGTACTTGGCTCCTTGACCAAACTGCATGTGGCCCACAGGAATTGCGGGAATGTTTAATGTGGCCTGGCTAGTCAGATAATTTGCACACCCCTGGCTTAAACTGTAGAACTTTGAAAAGTATGGACCGTAAAACTAATGTCTCTATTCGTTTTTGTGAATTTTCGACACCATCAGACGAGAACCGGTGTTTTCAACGTGATTTGGCCCTTAGTTAGGTCAATTACTAGTAATCTCAAATTAATACGTAATTACGTGTACTCCTTTTTCAGATCTGTTCATTGTAGACACTTTTTAAAACCACTTTTGAAAACTATTCTGAATTGATAATATGGCTGCTTGTATCACCGTTTGTGTTTTTCGAATAGTTAACACAGAATAGTTTTGAGGGCGATCATGTCATTAACTTAATTGGTTAGTGAGTGTCTATCATCGATTTTTTCGGTTATCGTAAAATCAGTTTATTAGTTTTATGTTCTCGAGTTGTCGTCTCAACTTTTGTTGAGAATTTTGTGAAGCGGTAGGGTGAAATGGCAGAGTGGTTACACCGCTTACGTGCCGATCCAGGAGATGTGGATTCAAATATTGCTCGTATAGGAATTTTCGAGCGTATGCTATCCGATCAGAAGTTTCTAGTGACCTTCCTCAGATTCAGCCTTAGCTAAGTGCCTAGTCATGTATTGGGGAAGGAGGGGTGATCGAGTGATAGACTGACCATTCGCTATCCGATCAGAACTTTCTAGTGACCTTCCTCAGATTCAGCCTTAGCTAAGTGCCTAGTCATGTAGTGGGGGAAGAGGGGTGATCGAGTGATAGACTGACCATTCGCTATCCGATCAGAATTTTCTAGTGACCTTCCTCAGATTCAGCCTTAGCTAAGTGCCTAGTCATGTAGTGGGGGAAGAGGGGTGATCGAGTAATGGACTGACCATTCGCTATCCGATCAGAAGTTTCTAGTGACCTTCCTCAGATTCAGCCTTAGCTAAGTGCCTAGTCATGTAGTGGGGGAAGAGGGGTGATCGAGTAATGGACTGACCATTCGCTATCCGATCAGAACTTTCTAGTGACCTTCCTCAGATTCAGCCTTAGCTAAGTGCCTAGTCATGTAGTGGGGGAAGAGGGGTGATCGAGTGATAGACTGACCATTCGCTATCCGATCAGAACTTTCTAGTGACCTTCCTCAGATTCAGCCTTAGCTAAGTGCCTAGTCATGTAGTAGGGGAAGAGGGGTGATCGAGTGATGGACTGACCATTCGCTATCCGATCAGAAGTTTCTAGTGACCTTCCTCAGATTCAGCCTTAGCTAAGTGCCTAGTCGTGTAGTGGGGGAAGAGGGGTGATCGAGTGATAGACTGACCATTCGCTATCCGATCAGAACTTTCTAGTGACCTTCCTCAGATTCAGCCTTAGCTAAGTGCCTAGTCATGTAGTGGGGGAAGAGGGGTGATCGAGTGATGGACTGACCATTCGCTATCCGATCAGAACTTTCTAGTGACCTTCCTCAGATTCAGCCTTAGCTAAGTGCCTAGTCATGTAGTGGGGGAAGAGGGGTGATCGAGTAATGGACTGACTATTCGCTATCCGATCAGAACTTTCTAGTGACCTTCCTCAGATTCAGCCTTAGCTAAGTGCCTAGTCATGTAGTGGGGGAAGAGGGGCGATCGAGTAATGGACTGACCGCCTGTCCTTCTTCGTGCCAGGTCGCCATGAATCGATGCCATAACCTCTAACTCAGTGCCTGACATCTTGTCATCTTTCTTCTTTTAATTGCATCAGCTTCTCATATCATTCAGGAAACGTAAAATATTTTTTCCTTATAGTGGCCGAAATTAGAACAAGGGGTGATAATAAAAAATAACAGCAAAAATGTAGTTTGAGAATGGAACTGCCTGCTCAAAATGCTGTCTGAATCAAGTTTAAAAGAATGCAATGGGAAAACTGCTGAGGAAATTATTCTGCGCAGCAGGTTTGTTGAAATTTTCTTTTTTTAATTACGTTTTCATTTTTACGATAAGTATAATCTCATTGTGCTCACTAGTCAGATTTTTTTGTAGTTTTGTTTGGGTACCAAATAAACTTGCTTATCATGTCACCTACTTTTGGATACTTGATCATCTAAGTAGCGGTGGCAGTCAGCTTACGGAAACTGTCGCTGTCATCAACGAGGTTAATGAGATCAGAAAGAGATCGTCGTATCAACTATTTCGTAAATTGGCTCATTACTTGAATACATGCTTTGTGTTGTATTTTTTGTATATCATTTTCTAAATCAGGGATGAGAATTTTCCGTGGATACGCGGAATTCCGAGTTTCTGGAAAACCAGTAGTGCCATTTTTGTAAATCGCGTAAATTCGTTGAGGACATTTTTACGGACCCAGTACATTATTTCACAAGCTGACCGCTAGTTGGCAGGGCGTGACTTTGTTTACATCACGTACATCTGTGTAAACACGTGTAGATCTCTATGTATAAAAATATAGAATCAATTGTGCGGAGTTATTTGCGTCAATTGCAGACAGTTTTTATATACTTTTGCATAGGAGCGGCTGGTACTTAGGTGTTTTTGAGACAATTAGGTATCAAGTATCCTTGATAGTTGGGTATCATGCATGAAACAAGGTAATTGATATTTTAAGTCCACTTAGGGGCTCTCTGTGGTCACAAAATTGTAATTTGTTGCTGCCTACGACCTGTTTCAGAGTTTTTTTGCAATTTGTAATTCTCATCCCTGCTAAGTGCTACGCAGTCTAGTTAAGGGTAGTAGAGTTTTAAAGAATGCACTTAAATGTATCACGCGGGATGCTTATTTATTGTAATTGTAGCCCATTGTGTGTATTTCAAGCCTCACAACAGCCGACTCCATGAACTTCTTCTAAGCTCTTTGTCTCAAAGACGCAAACCGTATGAAAAGTTTTAAACACATTTAGCAACTTCTATATAAGTAAATGATGTCCATTTGTCCACGACACCCAAAAATAGTGTATCTACTTTATCCAAGTTGGCATAACAATTTTCTAGTTTTCCCGTCTATGTTCCCAATATCAAACCATCTTAAGTTTAGTGCGTAACCTGACCTACAGTATGAAATACTTACCCATTGTTTTAGTTCTTTACGGAACAGTGAGCAATTTGCAAAGACAGTGCACTTATTGCTTTGCATCTGAGGAACAAAAGCAAAACCGCTACTTCCTCAGAAAAATGAACACTGCAGAACACCCTACATATGATGGTGTTACATATGGCAAGAAAAGTTTCTCCTATTATGGAGCCACATTGTGGAATGAATTACCAAACTGTCTCCGAATGGTCGATAATCTTGGGGAATTTAAACGTCTAATTAACTCATGGACTGGTGTATCATGTAAATGTGCCATTTGTAAATTTTGTTAAGTCATAATTAAATGCTGAATGTGTTAGCAGGAAAATTTTTTATTGACCTAGATAGCTTTTTGTGTAAATTTTAGAAAATGTTACTGCCTAAAATTTTTACTGTCTCAATTCTTACTGTCTTCATGTAGTTATAAATTTTTCTTGCACCAATACCTCTGGTGGCATCCAAAAGATTTTAAGAAGTACATATTATTACCATGTTATCGCTCATATACATTATGTTTGATATCCGTTTACGAGCTTTAAGCTCATGTTTTACAAATATGTACTTTTTTATATCATACCGATGAAAATAAATCTTATCTTATCTTATCTTATCTTATCTTATCTTATCTTATCTTATCTTATCTTATCTTATCTTATCTTATCTTATCTTATCTTATCTTATCTTATCTTATCTTATCTTATCTTATCTTATCTTATCTTATCTTATCTTATCTTATCTTATCTTATCCTATCCTATCCTATCCTATCCTATCCTATCCTATCCTATCCTAACCTGTCCTGTCCTGTCCTGTCCTGTCCTGTCCTGTCCTGTCCTGTCCTGTCCTGTCCTGTCTTATCCTATCCTATCCTATCCTATCCTATCCTATCCTATCCTATCCTATCCTATCCTATCCTATCCTATCCTATCCTATCCTATCCTATCCTATCCTATCCTACCTTACCTTACCTTACCTTACCTTACCTTACCTTACCTTACCTTACCTTACCTTATCGTTTACTATTGTATGTGCAAATAGGAATCATCACTGCTGATGTATCATTTACTACTGTATGTGCAAATAGGAATCATCACCACGCATGTATAATGAAAGAATTAAAACTTTGAGCTAAACTTGCGTGTCTTTTTGAGTTTGTGGGCATTTTTTCAATTATTTTTTTTGTATTAATTAGGTGAGGATGATCAGGATCACCAAGTGACTCAACGCAAAAAACGTCCGACTAAACGACCGCCTCCCCGAGACCGTGCCAGATCTACTCGCCGAGCTCCGCCGGAGCCAGAGGAGGAGCGACCGGCTTCTGTAGAGAGAACATTGTCGAAAGAGTGGAAGAGGCGACACATAAGAAGTTACGTGCCACTTCCGTTGCGTCTCCACACGTCCCAGGTGGTTAAAGGTGACAGCATTCGCGATTTCATGCATGAGAAGAAGGCAGTGGAGGAGCATCGAGCTCAAGCCGAGCATGCAGACGATCACCCACATAGGGTATGTGTTGGTTGCTTAGTTTGCGAGTCAGTCAGTTAAAGGAAGATAGGATGTTTTTTCATATCCTACCCCAGGGGTGTGGAAATTATCTGACTAGCCGAGCCACATTAAACTTTCCCACAATTCCTGCAGGCCACATGCAGTTTGATCAAGGAGCCAAGTACAGAAAGGCCTAATAATGATTTTTTTGCATCCGACCTGCGTACATCATTACTACTACACTCAAGAAACTATTTTAGAAGTTATTAAAATTTATATTAGAAACCATATATTTCTACTTTCAGGACAGATAGTGGTAATTTCATTACAATGCATATTAGTAATGTGTATCACACAGTCTGTGTAGTACAGTGACATTAAGCTACAACCGTCTTGAAAGGGTTAATGGCATCCGATCTAGTAGAAAAAACTACCCGCACTATCTTTGGGATCGTGGCACGGACTTCAGCTGGATACACTCAATTAATCGCCCGGGCCGCACTTTCATTAGGTTGACAAATCTCTTTGCCCTACCCCATTTTCAAGTAGGAATAATGTCATTTTTGCAGAATGTACAGAGACCCGACTTCACCGAGTTGTGCTCAATAAATGATTTGGAAACTGATTTTGCATAAGGTGGTGTTGATGTAATTTCAGCTTCTGTGGGGGGGGGCATAGGTTTTTTTCAATCGACTGGCCCAAGAATGTTACAAAAATTCAGCATGTGCAAAGGCTAGAGATTATTTTTGATGCTAACTGGACATTGGAAATAAATGACCACGGTGTGAAAGTTTTGCGTAAAAAGAATGGGATTAATGCATCTCATACCTGACAGATTAGAAACTGTGTGTTTAGAGCAGTTGTTGATGTAGCTGCATTATGCCGTTATCCATTATTTTATTTGCTTTCAAGACACTATGCGGAATGTTCCTGCATTCTTGATAAATGTAAAAGTTTTGCGTAAAAAGAATGGGATTGATGCATCTCATACCCGACAGATTAGAAAATGTGTCTTTAGAGCAGTTGTTGATGTAGCTGCATTATGCCGTTATCCATTATTTTATTTGCTTTCAAGACACTATGCGGAATGTTCCTGCATTCTTGATAAATGTAAAAGTTTTGCGTAAAAAGAACGGGATTGATGCATCTCATACCCGACAGATTAGAAAATGTGTCTTTAGAGCAGTTGTTGATGTAGCTGCATTATGCCGTTATCCATTATTTTATTTGCTTTCAAGACACTATGCGGAATGTTCCTGCATTCTTGATAACTTGTGGCCAAATCTAATGATATTTCAGTGTCATGATATTTGAAAATGCAGATTTTACACTCAGTACTTTTGCAGGGTTCTGTTGTCCATTATTTTATTCACTTTCAAGACACTATGCGGAATGTTCCTGCATTCTTGATAACTTGTGGCCGAATGAAAATTTTACACTCAGTACTTTTGCAGGGTTCTGTTAGTTATTGTATTAAATGTGGATAAAGTAAAATGCTTTCTAATCTCTTCTATTCTTCAAAGTACAGATACTACTCACCCTACTTGTGAACATTCAATTTACGAACAGAAAGCAGCGCAAGTTAAAATCATGTTCGCAACAGTTCCTCAAGCCCGAATTTTGAGTTGCATGCCTTTTGCGTCGTTTTTCCGCAACCCATGCCGGGCCGCACCACACGCCGCCTGAGACCAGCAACGTTTTTCCGCAACCCATGCCGGGCAGCACCACACGCCGCCCGAGAGCAGCAACGTTTTGCCGCAACCCATGCCGGGCAGCACCACACGTCGCCTGAGAGCAGCAACGTTTTTCCGCAACCCATGCCGGGCAGCACCACACGCCGCCCGAGACCAGCAGCGTTTTGCCGCAACCCATGCCGGGCAGCACCACACGCCGCCCGAGAGCAGCAACGTTTTGCCACAACCCATGCCGGGCCGCACCACACGCCGCCCGAGACCAGCAACGTTTTGCCACAACCCATGCCACGCAGCACCACACGCCGCCTGAGAGCAGCAACGTTTTTCCGCAACCCATGCCGGGCAGCACCACACGCCGCCTGAGAGAAGCAATTTGGTAACGAGCTTTTAGTGGTAACACGTTGTTTTAGTTAGTCCATTAGAAAATTAATCCATCGATCATCGCTGACGGCAAGCGTAAAGCAGTCTCCATGGAAACGAAGATTGCCATAATTAAGAAATTAGATTATAGAAGAAAGAAGGCAAACTTTGCATGAATCGGTGTTTTGCGTTTTCGCAAAATAACGACTTATGATCAATTCATTGTACGAACAGTCTTCCAGAACGTAACTTGTTCGTAAGTTCAATTCATTATACGAACAGCCTTCTGGAATGTAACTTGTTCGTAAGTTCAATTCATTATATGAACAGCCTCCCGGAATGTAACTTGTTCGTAAGTTGTTCGTAAGTTCAATTCATTATACGAACAGCCTTCCGGAATGTAACTTGTTTGTAAGTTCAATTCATTATACGAACAGCCTTCCAGAACGTAACTTGTTTGTAAGTTCAATTCATTATACAAATAGCCTTCCGGAATGTAACTTGTTCGTAAGTTCAATTCATTATATGAACAGCCTTCTGGAATGTAACTTGTTTGGAAGTTCAATTCATTATACGAACAGCCTTCTGGAATGTATCTTGTTTGTAAGTTCAATTCATTATGCGAACAGCCTTCCGGAACGTAACTTGTTCGTAAGTTCAATTCATTATACGAACAGCCTTCCAGAACGTAACTTGTTCGTAAGTTGTTCGTAAATTTAATGAGCTAAAATTATTATAGCGAATAATAATTTTAACTCATTAGACTTTTGCTTCGTAAGCCATTTTTGCAGAATATTCATGTACATAGCACAGCATGCAACACAGTAGCACAGCATGCAACACAGTAGCACAGCATGCAACACAGTACATAAAACTTCCAAGACTGCTAGTATATTTCCGCTTCAGTTTTTTTGTTCGCTAAATTGTAATTAGAAGATTATCAATCTGTTGTTCTAGGGAAGACGACATATATCTAGAGACAGAGAAAGCCCTATAAAAGAAATCTGGACTCGCCCTAGAAGAGACAAGGGTTTTGGTGGGCCATGTGAGAGACCCTATGATTCCGACACTTCTCCTGAAAGGCCACGCAGCACTTCGCCCGACAGGGCTTCCAGAAGAGCGGAGAAACCCGAATTCAAGGAGTTTCCCGGAAAAGCCATTGAGTCATATCCGGGCGACGAACCTGGAGAAGCTGTTTTGCCCAGCAGTTACTGCCACTCGCCCGGGGGGAGCCGTAGACGGAAGCATCCAATAGGGGAACCCCATGCAGTATTGGATATGGTAGCTCAAATTGAAGAAGTAGGTCCATTTTGTTATCCACAGGTACCTCTTTACTGATGGGGAAGTAGTCAGGATAGGGAGTTAAGACATTTTTACCTGATAGACTTTTGAGGTACTCGATATATATATTGCAAACCTTCCAAAAATATGCATTTCAAATTTTTCTAACAATAAGTCTTTTCACAGTTCCAGCGATTGATGATGATCGTGAAAAGGTCAAAGTTTAAGTGTACCAAACGGCGCATTCGCGCACACTTGACAACACCTCGCAGCCAATGCTGTTGTAAGAGTAACAGTTTTAATACGTTTTACTAGCTAGCTAGAACCCTATCTAGTTCATTTTTTCTTGTTTCCAAGAAAGATCCTGCTAGTAAAGCACTCTACACACAGACTAATGCAGTAATGTAATGTCCACCAAAAGCAACTGACGTTACTGAACTGATGCCACAGACAGCTTAGCTTTACCCACACGTCTCTTGCACAACGAACCTGTGAAAATGACTCGTTATACTAACATAACATAGCTCTTCGTCTAACTGATGTAAGACACCTGGCACACACCACAGGTGAATTCTTCATCTGGTCAATGTAAAACACCTGGCACACACCACAGGTGAATTCTTCGTCTCACCGATGTAAGACACCTGGCACATACCACAGGTGAATTCTTCGTCTGGTCAATGTAAGACACCTGACACACACCACAGGTGAACTCTTCGTCTAACTGATGTAAAACACCTGGCACACACCACAGGTGAATTCTTCGTCTGGTCGATGTAAGACACCTGGCACACACCACAGGTCAACTCTTCGTCTGATCAATGTAAGACACCTGGCACACACCACAGGTGAATTCTTCGCCTGACTAATGTAAGACACCTGGCACATACCACAGGTGAATTCTTCGTCTAACTGATGTAAGACACCTGGCACACACCACAGGTGAACTCTTCATCTGACCGATGTAAGACACCTGGCACACACCACAGGTCAACTCTTCGTCTGATCAATGTAAAACACCTGGCACACACCACAGGTGAATTCTTCGTCTAACTAATGTAAGACACCTGGCACACACCACAGGTGAACTCTTCATCTGATTGATGTAAGACACCTGGCACACACCACAGGTGAACTCTTCATCTGATTGATGTAAGACACCTGGCACACACCACAGGTGAACTCTTCATGTAACCGATGTAAGACGCCTGGCACACACCACAGGTAACCTCTTCGTCTAATCAATGTAAGACACCTGGCACACACCACAGGTGAACTCGTCGTCTAACCGATATAAGACACCTGGCACACACCACAGGTGAACTCTTCATCTGGTTGATGTAAGACACCTGGCACACACCACAGGTGAACTCTTCGTCTGATCAATGTAAGACACCTGGCACACACCACAGGTGAACTCGTCGTCTAACCGATATAAGACACCTGGCACACACCACAGGTGAACTCTTCATCTGATTGATGTAAGACACCTGGCACACACCACAGGTGAACTCTTCATCTGATTGATGTAAGACACCTGGCACACACCACAGGTGAACTCTTCATCTGATTGATGTAAGACACCTGGCACACACCTCAGGTGAACTCTTCGTCTGATCAATGTAAGACACCTGGCACACACCACAGGTGAATTCTTTGCCTGACTGATGTAAGACACCTGGCACACACCACAGGTGAACTCTTCGTCTGATCAATGTAAGACACCTGGCACACACCACAGGTGAATTCTTTGTCTGACCAATGTAAGACACCTGGCACACACCACAGGTGAACTCTTCATGTAACCGATGTAAAACACCTATCACACACCACAGGTAACCGCTTCGTCTGACCGATGTAAGACACCTGGCATACACCACAGGTGAACTCTTCATGTAACTGATGTAAAATGCCTGGCGCACACCACAGGTGAACTCGTCGTCTAACCGATGTAAAACACCTGGCACACACCACAGGTGAATTCTTCGTCTCACCGATGTAAGACACCTGGCACATACCACAGGTGAATTCTTCGTCTGACCGATGTAAGACACCTGGCATACACCACAGGTGAACTCTTCATGTAACTGATGTAAAATGCCTGGCGCACACCACAGGTGAACTCTTCGTCTGACCGATGTAAGACACCTGGCACACACCACAGGTGAACTCTTCGTCTGATCAATGTAAGACACCTGGCACACACCACAGGTGAATTCTTTGTCTGACCAATGTAAGACACCTGGCACACACCACAGGTGAACTCTTCGTCTGATTGATGTAAGACACCTGACACACACCACAGGTGAACTCTTCATCTGACCGATGTAAGACACCTGGCACACACCACAGGTGAACTCTTCGTCTGACCGATGTAAGACACCTGGCACACACCACAGGTGAACTCTTCGTCTGACCGATGTAAGACACCTGGCACACACCACAGGCAAAGTCTTCGTCTGACCGATGTAAGACACCTGGCACACACCACAGGTGAACTCTTCGTCTGACCGATGTAAGACACCTGGCACACACCACAGGTGAACTCTTCGTCTGACCGATGTAAAACACCTGGCACACACCACAGGTGAACTCTTCGTCTGACCGATGTAAGACACCTGGCACACACCACAGGCGAAGTCTTCGTCTGACTGATGTAAGACACCTGGCAGTCACCATTGACCAGGCATTATTGTTGTTATGTTATTATTAAGCTTCGTGTTTTTCTGAATAAAATACGTCATTTAGACAGTGGCAGGCAATATAGAAAAAAACCTGTGTTTTCAAAGAACCTTGATTTGTCAAATGATGTCCAGGACCTATTTTGCACATGCAATTTTCAGTGACGTTGATTTGATTTTCAGACTTTTCCACCTGGCGGGCTTCCAATCGAGATAAGACCCTCACCAGTCGAAGCAGATGCTAAAGGAGAAACCAAGGCTCCTAAAGAAGAGGCTCCACGGGAGGTCACAGGTTAGTAGTGTGTGTATTCAAAGCCTTCATTCTGGTTAAATTGAATGCTGTTTGATGTGACGTGAATTACATGTTGTGTGTTGTGTTTACACGCCTCTTGTCGTCTGCTTCGTGTAAACCGTTATTTTAAAAGTAGAAATGATTCTGTGGATACGTCCAAACCAATATTACAATACACTGTTCCCTCACTTATCCGTTCCAGGCCCACCCGCGATAAGTGAATTTCCACAGAGTAGGGACGCTATACTTCAGGGATGAGAATTTTCGCGCAATTCCGAGTTTTTCGAAGATCAGTAGTGCCATTTTTGTAAATCGCATAAATTCGTAGAGAAAATTTTTACGGACCCAGTACATTATTTCACAAGCTGATTGCTAGTTGGCAGGTCGTCACTTTGTTTACATCACGTACATCAGTGTAACCACGTGTATATCTCTATGTATAAAAATATAGAATCAATTATGCGGAGTTATTTGAGTCAATTGCAGACAGTTTTTATATACTTTTGCATAGGAGCGGCCAGTACTTAGGCGTTTTTGAGACAATTAGGTATCATGTTTCCTTGATAGTTGGGTATTTTAAATTATGCATGAAACAAGGTATTTGATATTCAAAGTCCACTTAGAGGCTCTCTACGGTCACAAAATTACAATTTGTTGCTGGCTCCAAGGGGGCTCCCTTGAACCCCATTGGGGGCTTAGGTGGCCCCAAAATCCCCGGCCTGTTTCAGAGTTTTTTGCAATTTGTCATTCTCATCCCTGTATACTTATTGTGCACGTTATAACACTTATAACAAATTGCACGGTACCAATCGTGTGTTGTGTACAATCTGACGTCGGCAAGTAGCATCTCAAGCGGCCGCAAGTACTACATTTCATTTTTGGTGTGTATTCATCTGCCGAATAAATACACTATTTACTGTAAATGATAATTTTTTATGATTTATAATATTCTTTTAATGTTAGAATTAATATTTCTAATATATTTTTATACATTTTGTGTTTTTTATGCAAAATTCATCAAATCTATACATTACTGTACAATACGTACAACGCATGTGCAAATATACTTTAGACGGAGTACCGCAAAAACCCGCGAAACAGCAAAAATACCGAGATAAATATTTCACATTAATATTTTTGAAAACCCGCGAAACAGCGAGTCCGCGATAAACGAACACTGTATCTCTCAACTTTGCAGAATGTTTCTGCATGGATTTTCATACGGTACATCTGATTCGTAAGCATGCAACTGGAAACGAACATATACCTCGATCTTAATAGCATTTTACGTGAAGCAAGTTGCACTATAAGCATTCTGTGGAGTTTAGGAACTAGTTTTGTCCTATTAACAACAATATGCAACTTTGTTTCAAAATATCGACTGTTTTATTTAAAGACAAGAAAACGCCCTTGTTAAATAAAGCTCAGAAAATTGGTTTTGATATTTTGTATCACTTACGTCCTGTGGTATTGCTCACAGAACTTGTATTTGCACCAATGCTGGATAAAACTTGTAAATATAAACTGCCCCATTTTAACTCCCCCTTTGAAACAAGTTTAGATAAAAGCTTCAAACTTGCATTTTGCTTAAAGCTTCAAAAAATAATCAGAGCATTTGTAGCACGCATATTACTAAGTAAAAGTATAGATTACTTTATGTTGTCAACAAGATTATAAATGTGTTTCTCGTGAATCAGTGGTGCATGTTGGGATAGTGAAACAGTGGTGTTTACCAATTGGTGCAAACATATTAAATAATTACGAATTTTCTTTTTCAATTATATGTATATTTATATTATGTATATATATCATAATATAATATTATATTATATTGTATTGTATTGTACTGTACTATACTATACTATACTATACTATACTATACTATACTATACTATACTATACTATACTATACTATACTGTACTATACTATACTATACTATACTATACTATACTATACTATACTATACTATACTATACTATACTATACTATACTGTATTATACTATACTATATTATATTATTTTATACTATATTATATGGCATTACATTACATTACATTGCATTATATAATATAATATGTTATGCTATGTTACGTTACGCTATGCTACGCTACATTACGTTACGTTACGTTACGTCACATTACATTACATTATATTATATTAAACATATATATATATATATATAAGTTTTTCAAACAGGTGAACTTAATGTTAAATAATATGAGTTGGCAATGTAAGTTTTTTGGGATACACTTTAAAATTCCCTTTTTTCCCCTTTAAGCTGTAACAGGAAAATGTAAATTTCTCTATTTTGAAATGTCTCATTAAAACTTGATGTTTAGAGCTTATGATTATTTATTTTAAGGAGATGCAGAAGAGAAGGAAGTTCCTCCTCAAACCGTTACAACAAGTTACTCTCCTGCAACCGACGAAGGCTATGTCACTGCAGCTAGACCAAGAGAGGTCACCACCACCACCGGCAGGGTCACGCCCACAACCGCTCCGTTGTGGACTGACGAAAGTCCGATGTACGTGACAACCTACAAGCAAGAGGTGCCAGAATCTCCCGTCAGTCAAGCGGGGAAAGTGTACGATGCGACTGCTGCGGCGGGCACGCCGGTGCATCCGCCATACACTCATGATGTTGCTGATGCGGTCGCAACGAGTACGCTAGTGCATCCAGAACACGCACAAAAACCCATTGGTCAAGTCCAGGTCCAGTTGCCTGCCGATCAGCTTTATCAGATGGGAAAGAAACGTGCACACTCGCCAAAACGCAAGATCTTAAAGGGTCGTCTGTCACCCCGAGGCTCCTTGCAAGGCAGCAAGTGAGTACTTCATCATTATAATAATCGTTATCTCGTGTTTGTCACGAGCACGACAGTTTCGTTTTATCATTTTACTAGCTAATTTCACACGTCATTCGAGCTAAAACAGAGCAAGTGTGCACGACATGCGCTAAATACAAGTCCAACCGTCTTTTAGATGTAATTTATGATTTTTTATTGTCCAAAATGGGCAGTCATCGTCTCATCCCAAAATCACTATCACATCATGGCATATTTGACTGACTGACCGAATGACTGACTGACTGACTGACTGACTGACTGACTGACTGACTGACTGACTGACTGACTGACTGACTCACTCACTCACTGACTCGCTGACTGATGACTCACTGACATATTATGAGCGACTCGACTTCATTTTATCTGAAGCAAATAAAAACGTTTTCTGCTAATCCAATGTTAAAAGGATAATTAACTGCTATAATGAAAATGTATAATAATATTATGAACTATGAAGAAATGAAACTTACATCTTTGCCGCAACTTACTAACTTTCTAAAGAGAACTCGACTGACAAAATTTTGTGATAAAACGACACGACGTGCTGAACAAGAATGACTTCTTTCCTATCCTGTCTGCAAAATGAGGCCAATGGCCTATTTCCTGTCCTAGCTCACCTGTCTATCAACAGCCTAAATTTGCAAAAAACAAACACAAGGAGGCACCACGTGCTTATATCCAAAACAGCAAGCTAAGCTACGAAAGGGAGCTGTTCAACTTGCGTTGTTCAACTAACCTCAGGCAAACTGGTGATTTGACTGCTGTCTAGTTTTCCAGTTTTTGTAAACGGTTTTCTCTGCATTCTGATCACAGTTAATTCAATTCAGTTTATTTATTAACTCTGCAAGAATTATCAAAATACAGTATCAGGAATATGTTTGAAGCGAAGGAGAAGGGCTGCAAAGAACCCGCAGGTTATCTAGCTAAACTATCGTATTTCTGTTGCCGAAATGATGTAACAATATTATTACAATAATCTCGCTTTTCTGATTTTGACACTAGTCTGATAAGTATTTACAAGTAAACATGAGGCCGGCCACAAAAAATGTGTTTTGCTCTTACCACACGGGCTCAAAAAATTATAGTAAAGAAAGGAAAAATTCTTTGAAGCTTTGCGAATGTTTAAAGCAGAATCGTGGAATATTTGAAATCAAAGTTTGCCTGTCTCCCACTGGATGGCAGTAAATGTCCTAAATTTTTTCAATATACGTTTTTTCACACTGTTTTTTAGTTCCTGGTTTCTACTTACTAAATTATCGTATAACTACCGATTATTGTATAATTTCTTTTGTCTACGGTATGAAGCATTAAGTCAGGGGTGTGCAAATTGCGGCCCTCCGAGAGAATCTGCACGGCCCGCGAAGAGATTTGTCAACCTAATGAAAGTGCGGCCCGGGCGATTAATTGAGTGTATCCAGCTGAAGTCCGTGCCACGATCCCAAAGATAGTGCGGGTAGTTTTTTCTACTAGATCGGATGCCATTAACCCTTACAAGACGGTTGTAGCTTAATAACACTGTACTACACAGACTGTGCGATACACATTACTAATATACATTGTAATGAAATTACCACTATCTGTCCTGAAAGTAGAAATATATGGTTTGTAATATAAATTTTAATAACTTCTAAAATACTTTCTTGAGTGTAGTAGTAATGATGTACGCAGGTCGGATGCAAAAAAATCGTTATTAGTCCTTTCTGTACTTTGCTCCTTGATCAAACTGCCTGTGGCCCGCCGGAATTGCGGGAAAGTTTAATGTGGCCCGGCTAGTCAGATAATTTGCACACCCCTGCATTAAGTTATTCTGTTCCGACCACCGTGATATAAACAGCAACGCTGGTCGGCATGGATGCCCATCTGGGCTGTAAAATCCGGGGGTTAACTGTAAAGAAACATGGCTGCCCCTCACGGAAACGACAATGTTATAATAATTATTGCCTTTTACTTTTTAAATTAAAAAACCGACTCCTACATGACTGCGCCCTTACAAGTATACGAACGTGGAAAAATTATTAAAAAATTACCCGGTGGCCTAGACGGAAAAAGAAGTGTTTTTATCGTCGCCCTCTAGTAAGTATTTGCAAGTAAACTTAGGCGCAGTTGAATACACTGTATCTATTTTGATTACAGTTTCGCTGCTTCTTGCTAGATAGACACTTACTGATTGCTGAGATTTTGCGTGTGTTGTAATTAATGTAGCAAATTCTGTTACTATTTATCTAGGTCTAAGTTGAAGTCGTGTTTTTCGCAAACGTACGGTGATTCTTCAAGCATAGATGGTGAAGAAACAACAGACATGCTTACAAGTACACGGTATGCATATTGTAGAACTTTGTAATCTGTTTTCTATGGAATTAAATTTAAATTATTTAAATTACTTGGCTGCTACTTGTGCTACTGTTTTGCTTATGCCATGTTACCTGTGTTGCTATGTTACTTGTGTTGCTATGTTACTTGTGTTGCTATGTTACTTGTGTTGCTACGTTACTTGTGTTTCTATGTTACTTGTGTTTCTATGTTACTTGTGTTTCTATGTTACTTGTGTTGCTATGTTACCTGTGTTGCTATGTTACTTGTGTTGCTATGTTACTTGTGTTGCTACGTTACTTGTGTTGCTACGTTACCTGTGTTGCTATGTTACCTGTGTTGCTATGTTACCTGTGTTGCTACGTTACTTGTGTTGCTATGTTACTTGTGTTGCTATGTTACTTGTGTTGCTATGTTACTTGTGTTGCTATGTTACCTGTGTTGCTATGTTACCTGTGTTGCTATGTTATTTGTGTTGCTATGTTACTTGTGTTGCTATGTTACTTGTGTTGCTACGTTACTTGTGTTGCTATGTTACCTGTGTTGCTATGTTACTTGTGTTGCTACGTTACTTGTGTTGCTATGTTACTTGTGTTGCTACGTTACTTGTGTTGCTACGTTACCTGTGTTGCTATGTTACTTGTGTTGCTACGTTACTTGTGTTGCTACGTTACCTGTGTTGTTACGTTACCTGTGTTGCTACGTTACTTGTGTTGCTATGTTACCTGTGTTGCTATGTGACCTGTGTTGCTACGATACTTGTGTTGCTATGTTACCTGTGTTGCTACGTTACCTGTGTTGCTACGTTACCTGTGTTGCTATGTTACCTGTGTTGCTATGTTACTTGTGTTGCTATGTTACTTGTGTTGCAGCAGACATTCATTTAGTGTTGCATTAGATTCTCCAGCACTTTTGTTTAGTAATGTGCTACTTAAAATTGCTTTTGAGTATAAGTTCTTACAATAATAATAATCTTTACTTAAAGTCGGCTGTTTGGCTGAACAATTAACATAATCTTCAAAGAGCTTTTGGGCAGACTGTAAATAACAAGCTACAACTACATAACAGGGACTATTATTACCCCACTTTTACCCTAAGTAGCCGCGCGTCAGGCAGGGCAACAGCAGGTACCATTACTAAAGTCTTTGGTATTACCCGGCCGCTGCCGAACAATCTTAATTTGTACTTCGTTGATCGTTTTTCCTGTAACTCTGTTCAGCAGATGCTTCTCTTGGCTTTATAGCAAGCAGGCAATCGATAAAATAGTGTGCACGATCACACAAGTGTACACCAGACTAAGCTACTCGATAGGCTAAATAGGAGTGCCTGAAAAGAGCTTGTTTTTTTGTTAAATTTTATTCAACTAAATGACTTGTAAATGCTTAAACGAAATAGCATGATTGGATAGCTGTGATTTTCCTGAATAGAGCAGTACTTAATTTGTAATCATTTAGTTATGCCTGTGCTCATATAGTAGTAGAAAAGTCATAGGTCTTGTAAGACCTATTTTAAATGGTGAAGTCCTGATGGAGTTAACCAGTATTAATCTGCGTTTTGTTATGAAAATAGGATGCACAACCTCATTTAAAAAAAACTACTAACGAAATAGAGTATTCTTAGTTACCAAATATTATTATATTAATCCTTGACAACACAATGCTGATGCTACTGTTCACTGATCTGTTGATGTCATAACAACAGTCATGCTTTCTTCTTCTTCTTCTTCTTCTCTTCTTCTGTTGCTCTAAACATTTACTGTAGACGTTGATTGTACAGGTAAGGTGCATTTGCGAAGTTTAATGCTAATCTTACTGGTGTTGTTTCTGGCAATCTCATTTAATGTTCTACCCATCTTAGTCTTCTGATTCTGATTTTAGTGCTCCAATGTTTAATGCTAATCTTACTGGTGTTGTTTCTGGCAATCTCATTTAATGTTCTACCCATCTTAGTCTTCTGATTCTGATTTTAGTGCTCCAGTGTTCAATGCTAATCTTACTGATGTTGTTTCTGAAAATCTCATTAAATGTTCTACCCATCTTAGTCTTCTGATTCTGATTTTAGTGCTCCAATGTTTAATGCTAATCTTACTGGTGTTGTTTCTGGCAATCTCATTAAATGTTCTACCCATCTTAGTCTTCTGATTCTCATTTTAGTGCTCCAATGTTTAATGCTAATCTTACTGGTGGTGTTTCAGGCAATCTCATTAAATGTTCTACCCATCTTAGTCTTCTGATTC
>JAQGDQ010001467.1:0-39441 GCA_030141605.1 Tubiluchus corallicola
ATTTGTGTCGTGAAGCTCACGATGTCATATGTCATTATTTTTTATTATTATGTCATATTATTGCATTCTGTGGTTAAAACAGTTAAAAATCCCACACAAGAAATTTCAGCTGTAAAATAGGTCTATTTCTTTATATACAGTCTAAACTTTCATCCTTGAACTATGTAGTATACCATTTACCTTTCATTGAATTTCTGGCTTCCTTGCTTCATAGAAAACTTACCTGGGCAGTTGGCTGTCCAGAGATCATTGAATAAGCATGTGCTGTTACTGATTTGTATAAATAAACTCACCTGTGTTCTACCTTTGTCTTAGCTATTTTACCTTCAGATTTCTTCATAATTTGTTTGAATAATTAAATGTTTAAATTCTTTTGATTGGTTGGTTGGTTGGTTGGTTGGCTGGCTGGCTGGCTGGCTGGCTGGCTGACTGACTGACTGACTGACTGACTGACTGACTGACTGACTGATTAGTTGGTTGGTTGGTTGGTTGGTTGGTTGGTTGGTTGATATTACAATGTAGTATTTCAGCCATTAGTCGTAATTGATTGATTGAATTATTGATTAGTTGATTGATTGATTGACTGACTGACTGACTGACTGACTGACTGACTGACTGACTGACTGACTGACTGACTGACTGACTGACTGACTGACTGACTGACTGACTGACTGACTGACTGACTGACTGACTGACTGACTGACTGACTGACTGACTGACTGACTGACTGACTGACTGACTGACTGACTGACTGACTGACTGACTGACTGACTGACTGACTGACTGACTGACTGACTGACTGACTGACCGACCGACCGACTGACTGACTTACTTACTTACTGACTGACTGACTGACTGACTGACTGACTGACTGACTGACTGACTGACTGACTGACTGACTGACTGACTGACTGACTGACTGACTGACTGACTGACTGACTGACTGACTGACTGACTGACTGACTGACTGACTGACTGACTGACTGACTAACTGACTGATTAGTTGGTTGGTTGGTTGGTTGATATTACAATGTAGTATTTCAGCCATTAGTCGTAATAATAATGCCTCTAGACCTAACTGAATGAACTGTAAAAAATGAACAGGTTTATGAGGTGGTTTAATGAGAAACGTAGCTTAGAGTTCTGGCAACTTGTCGGTAGCCATTTTCAAGTATTATATTCCAGAAAATGACTGTTGTTACCTTGCCGAAATATTGATTTCTGTTTTGCATTAAATCACCGTTTAAACCGTTTTGTCTGATGCATTTCACTCAATGATCTAAATTAAGTTCATTATTGTATTGTAGAATTTCTTCCTTTATACTTTTCTACAGATAGTACCAGGTGATCCTCTGGACAAAAGTATCGTCATCAGACCTCTTGAGCCTCAGCCAGCTCCTCATTTAGCCAGAGAATTCATGATTAAAACGCGGCGAAGAAAGGTAAGTGTTATCTAGCAGGTAATTCTGCAAGTATTTTGTAAATACCCGACAGAAACAATAGCAGATGTACCAGGTTGCTGCATGTTTGCAGGTCAGCACATGTTGGCTTTGAACAATAGGTAATGAATATTCTAGAATAAGCCCTTTCACAGTTCCAGTGATTGACGATGATCGTGAAAAGGTCAAAGGTTAAGTGTACCAGACAACGCATTTGTGTACATTTGACAACGCCTCGTAGCCCTTGCCATTGTAACAGTAACTGTTTTAACAGCTAGCTGGAACCTTACCTAGTTCACTTTTCTTGTTCCCAAGCAAGATCCTGCTAGTAAATCATTGTATGCCCAGACTAATGCATAATTAAGTAAAGTCTGCGTAAAAAACCGACGTTACTGAACTGATGTGGCAGACAGCTTATCTTGTCTCATCTTTTTTACTTGCATTACATTATGTCGTAGTTTTCATACGGATACGTCTGTAAAGCTGATCTTATAGACCAAAGACTTCTAGAACTTCTGAACTTCAACAAGAGTTTGTTTGACTTGATTTTGCTCAAATCTGTCAGGCTATTTATGAAAATTAATTTTAAAATCTTGCAGTTTGTTTTTGTACAAGTAATCAGTGCTTAAATTTAAAATTCGACAAGGTATGATAGGATTTATCACGCGTTGTTTGTTTGTTTACAGGGTTTGAGCGAAGACGTCAGCATAAACAAGTTCTTCGATGATCCCATGTTACTGGAGCTTGCTCGTCAAGATGTCATGCTTAACTACCCCATGTGAATTTCTGTTTGTATTTTATCTCATTCTTCCCATTGTGTCGTAATAATTATAGTGATAAACAATTTGTACATAAGCTCCCCCGTAGAGCTGTGGTTGCATTAATTAATTTCTGATTCTTGTTAACCCTGCAGTTTTTTGTATTATATAAGTTTACATTACTGTTGCTAATGAACAGTCTTCATAAACAGTTCAGACATCTTTGTTTGTAAACACTTTTTTGTAGAATTTGTGCATTTGTTCCACCAGTGTTCTTTAAATCCATATTTGAGTCTGCATGTTAACCATATAAATTGCTTTCCAGAATCGAACTGCAACTTTTTCCTGATTTGGAAAAAACGTTATCTTTTATCCTGACATTAATTAAACGTTGTACTCTATTTCGTGCTTTGCTTCGCTATTAGCAAGAAGTCCGCACTTGTAATTATCGGTTTTCAAGAAGTCTGCGCCGGTAATTATCGGTTCCCAAGAAGTCTGCACCGGTAATTGTCGGTTTTCAAGAAGTCCGCACCAGTAACTATCGGTTTTCAAGAAGTCTGCGCCGGTAATTATCGGTTCCCAAAAACTCTGCACCGGTAATTACAGGTTTTCAAGAAGTCCGCACCGGTAATTATCGGTTTTCAAGAAGTCCGCACCGGTAATTATCGGTTTTCAAGAAGTCCGCACCGGTAATTATCGGTTTTCAAGAAGTCCGCACCGGTAATTATCGGTTTTCAAGAAGTCTGCACCGGTAATTATCGGTTTTCAAGAAGTCCGCACCGGTAATTATCGGTTTTCAAGAAGTCCGCACTGGTAATTATAGGTTTTTCAAAAAGTCCAAACGTGTAATTACCATTTTTTCAAGAGCAAGTTGTTTATAGAGATTTCATGTTCTACTTGTTGTATTTTTGCTTTTGTATCTGTGAGTGTAACACCATCACTATGCTGGTTGCTTAGATCTGTTACACTCCAGAGGGTGTTCATACGACAATGCTGCCAGGGTTTGAAGCCGCGCTTAGCTTAGCTGGTCTTCAGTAAACTGTAGACAAAATATAACCCAACAGTGAATAAAACTTTTCACACCTGTCTTAAGACACTCTCCCATTCTTTCCAAATACTATCTTTCTCCAAAAATGTTTTTTGTGTGTTGTGGAGTTTAAGTACTAATTGCATCCCAGTAAGGTAAGAAGTAACACTTTACTCAGTTGGAATGCTGGATGGTTGTTGCTGGGGTAAATAAAATTGTGTAAGAAATCATTTGTTTTTGGAATATGTGTTTGCATTTTGCATTTCCATTTTTAGTAGAATCCTATCTGTATTGTGTGCGTTCCTCAGCTTAAAGCACAAGAAAACGCTCTCCTTAATTAAACCTTAAAATATTCTTGAAATTTTATACTATTTACACCCTGTCTTATTGCATACAGAGCTTGTTTTAGCAGCAACACTTGTAAATTTAAACTCCCGCGATGACTGTTAGATGCAGCCGTTTGAAGTCAGTTTGGATAATGTAGCTTAAAGTTTAAAAAAAATAATCAGAGCATTCATAGTACATGCTTCACTAGCTAAGCAAAAAGTGTAAATTAGTCAACATTGTCAATAAGATCAATTTGCTTTTTGGTGAATCAGTGGTGCATACTGGGAAGGTGAAACAGTGACGTTTTACCAGTTATTGCGAACATCTTAAATTAAAAATTTTCTTTTGAAGTTACGTAAGTCTTTCAAACAGGTAAGTGTAATGCTAAGTAAAATAACTTTATATGGAAAATTCCTTGGGATTTACTTACACAGTACTTAGAAATTCCCTTTTCTTCCCCTTAATACCCCTGACATATTTGGCATAAGGTAACCAGCATTAGTTATAAATCCACATTCAGGATGCAACAGACAAGCAGCCTATAAAAAGAAATCAAGTATTTAGAGATGTAGTATGTAAAAAACCTAGCAAAGTACATGTTTATTAGTGTACCTTTTGGTTGTACTTTATGCACGTATGTACGAAGTATGTAAAACTGTTAGGATATTGAAGCTGTCCCGTTCTGCAATCTTTATGGAATCTAAATTATGTGTACATAAAATTGTGTGAAAATGTTGGTATGTAGTACTTGAATTGTAACTTTTTAATCTTAAATAGTTCAAAATTTTTATAGGGCGACGAGCACTTTTCACTTTGACTCCAGCTGGTTATAGTAGTTAGCACAATATAAAAATCAGTAATTATTAAGCAAAGTATGATATAACCTGAAAATTTGTATGTAAAATTATAAAATATAATAAATTTCTTTTTACAAAATATTTTACTGATACTTTTTAAGCAATTTTGAGTCAACTATTTTGTAGTGATGGGGGATTAATAGAGTAATCGAATTAACTGAGATTAGAACAATGTATAAATCGATACAATCGGCGATTGAACAGTAATTGAATTAATCGAGAGTGAAATATACGTTACACATTGACTAAAATGCAGTGTTTTAGTACAAATAAATGGAATCCTTGCGTTTTCTTCTTCGTTTTTCTCACCTTACACAATGCGCACAATTGCGAATTACAGTGTTGCAAACTGGGAACTTCATATTCGTTTCCGCGTGACGTGTGTAGTGTTGTAGTGACGTAGTAATGACGTGTAGTAGTGACGTGTGTAGTGTTGTAGTGACGTAGTAATGACGTGTGTAGTGACGTAGTAATGACGTGTGTAGTGACGTAGTAATGACGTGTGTAGTGTTGTAGTGACGTAGTAATGACGTGTGTAGTGTTGTAGTGACGTAGTAATGACGTGTGTGGTGTGTAGTGACGTTGTAATGACGTGTGTAGTATGTAGTGACGTAGTAATGACGTGTGTAGTGACGTAGTAATGACGTGTGTAGTGACGTAGTAATGACGTGTGTAGTGTTGTAGTGACGTAGTAATGACGTGTGTAGTGTGTAGTGACGTAGTAATGACGTGTGTAGTGACGTAGTAATGACGTGTGTAGTGACGTAGTAATGACGTGTGTAGTGTGTAGTGACGTAGTAATAGAGTGATTAATGAATGTTCGTGTCTCTAAGAATATTTTTTGCGAGTACAAAAATGGCAGACAGTGACGAATGCTGTGAAGAAGTCTACAGGCTGCATTTCAGTGTTTTGATAAATATGATTAAAACTAAAAAATAGCCAAAAATATTAATGGTGATATCGAATTACAAGAACAAGATTGTAGTCGAATTAGAAATTTCAAAATCGCCTATCGCTACTATTTTGTTTTATTATGTTTTGATTTTGCATTTTTTTGCTTTTTTATCATATTTTAGACTCGGGGAAAAGATTATTTCTAGTCTGTCTATACGGCAAATGATGCCAAAAAATTGGCTTCAATGTAGAACTATTGTAATGTATACGCTCAAATCAAAGTTCCGTTCCCATATCTATGTTAGTTTATTTTGCAAAAATACAAATTTTTTGTAGTCTACAATTACAACATCTACAAATCTACTGAAATAAGTGCTAGAAAATAAGTACTACAGATTACTACGTTACACTAAAAAGCTAAAATGCATACATACATTGTTGGTCCAATATTGAGTCGAGAAAAAGCCAGAATGTCAGTAAAAGGTAGCAGCATAATTACAAGTCAAATTTTAAATGTAACAGAGACGTGTGTACATAACAAGTTCCACCTATATAATGTCAGAGTAGAAAAAGTAGTCTAGCTTGTTGAACTACAGTCTAATATATTGTGGCTTCTAATGCATATACTACCTTGGGAAGGGGTAGTCTAGCTTGTTGAACTACAGTCTAATATATTGTGGCTTCTAATGCATATACTACCTTTTGAAGGGGTAGTCTAGCTTGTTGAACTACAGTCTAATATATTGTGGCTTCTAATGCATATACTACCTTGGGAAGGGGTAGTCTAGCTTGTTGAACTCCAGTCTAATATATTGTGGCTTCTGATGCATATACTACCTTGAGAAGGGGTAGTCTAGCTTGTTGAACTACAGTCTAATATATTGTGGCTTCTGATGCATATACTACCTTGGGAAGGGGTAGTCTAGCTTGTTGAACTCCAGTCTAATATATTGTGGCTTCTAATGCATATACTACCTTGAGAAGGGGTAGTCTAGCTTGTTGAACTACAGTCTAATATATTGTGGCTTCTAATGCATATACTACCTTGAGAAGGGGTAGTCTAGCTTGTTGAACTACAGTCTAATATATTGTGGCTTCAAATGCATATACTACCTTGAGAAGGGGTAGTCTAGCTTGTTAAACTACAGTCTAATATATTGTGGCTTCTAATGCATATACTACCTTGGGAAGGGGTAGTCTAGCTTGTTGAACTACAGTCTAATATATTGTGGCTTCTGATGCATATACTACCTTGGGAAGGGGTAGTCTAGCTTGTTGAACTACAGTCTAATATATTGTGGCTTCTGATGCATATACTACCTTGGGAAGGGGTAGTCTAGCTTGTTGAACTACAGTCTAATATATTGTGGCTTCTAATGCATATACTACCTTGGGAAGGGGTAGTCTAGCTTGTTGAACTAAAGTCTAATATATTGTGGCTTCTGATGCATATACTACCTTGGGAAGGGGTAGTCTAGCTTGTTGAACTACAGTCTAATATATTGTGGCTTCTGATGCATATACTACCTTGGGAAGGGGTAGTCTAGCTTGTTGAACTACAGTCTAATATATTGTGGCTTCTAATGCATATACTACCTTGAGAAGGGGTAGTCTAGCTTGTTGAACTGCAGTCTAATATATTGTGGCTTCTAATGCATATACAACCTTGAGAAGGGGTAGTCTAGCTTGTTGAACTACAGTCTAATATATTGTGGCTTCTAATGCATATACTACCTTGAGAAGGGGTAGTCTAGCTTGTTGAACTACAGTCTAATATATTGTGGCTTCTAATGCATATACTACCTTGAGAAGGGGTAGTCTAGCTTGTTGAACTACAGTCTAATATATTGTGGCTTCTAATGCATATACTACCTTGAGAAGGGGTAGTCTAGCTTGTTGAACTACAGTCTAATATATTGTGGCTTCCAATGCATATACTACCTTGAGAAGGAGTAAGGGACCAAAACATTTGTACCTGCAACAACTACGATCTGCTGCTATTATGATGACAAACAAGGGATTTAAATACTTGGATTAAAAAATCTTGTAGAACACCTACAGCATTTTGTAGTTTTTGCAATTCGCCATTTTAATTGTTAATCATTCCGGATTTCCACAGGTTTCAATATCTCACCTGTGTTTTGATTGGATTCACTGAAACGATATGATAATTTATTGAAAGCCAAGATATCCTGCAATAACGATATTCTACGTTTTACTTGACAAGTTGAGATTGTTTGTCCACTTGTTATTCCTCATTACATTTTACTGTTTACTTCAAGTACTAAATTGATTACAAAAAAATTAAAGTGATTATTCTACTGTGAGTAAATTAACGCTGAAAAATGCCAAATTGCTTGTTGAGGTATGAGAATTAAATTAGAACCCATCACGATCACTGAGACAGAGTTGTCTAATGGTCTAGGAGCTCACCTTGTAAGCGAGAGGTCCCTAGTTCAAATCCTGACTCTCCTGTGACTTTCTTACCTTGCCTTTTTTTGAAAAAGTTTGGTTTCAAAGTTTATTAATTGTGTCTTCAATCTATTATTCATGCTTGTGTTTTTTGTGTGTAAAATTTTTTTCGCTGTTGAGATACAAGAATTTGCATTGGACTGAAATCGTCTGCAAATTTCATCGAAGTGTTGTTGCAAACAGCATGTAACAATTTGTTGTCACCGTAGAATTGTCATCACAGCCGTAGACATGGTTGGTCAAACCATGCATTGTACACACGCTGCCTATACAGCATTCTCAGACATAAGATAAATATTTTTCTCTCTCCCTTTATAGCAAAACCGACCCAATCTTAAGCTGTAGGTCAAAACAATCTAGTCTTTAAAATATTGAAAGGAAACTCGCTATTTTTTCAAAAATGACTTTCGTGAAGAATTGTTACCGCACAAACACAATTTCACGTTCGCGCCTCTAGTTCTTCACTGTTACATGCATTTCGCCATTCGTTAGTAAGACGGGCACTAGCGCCTGCGTTTCGGAAACGCATTGCACAAAAAACAGGTGGTGTACCTCTCAGTTTGTGACGAGCTGCACACATTCGACAGTTCATGCGTGAGCACAGTGGTAAATTTGAAATTTGAATTTTTATCTTAAAACTTGTCCTAGCTTTAGTACAACACACTGAATATCTTACCGTAGCACTGTACTTCTATTTTTGATTCAACACGCTCGTGGAATATTTTTGCTGCTGAAAATTATGTTCGTTTGTGATGTCATCAATAGTTCGGCTTCTCCGCCGTTAATAAAGATTTCAATCTATCATTTAATTATCAGAAACGCTTTTGCAGCATTAATTGTGTTAAAATGTATACTTTTCATCGGAAAATGGGGCAGTATATGAAAAATCATCCTCTCTTTCTTTAACCTTTCTTCACTTCAAGTAGTGAAAAATACAGGTCATCTAATGATCTGTTTCCCAATTTTTGTCGCGAATCAGTGCGTCTCGAACTCCGCCACCCTGAATCATTTCTGTGATATTAAGACATCACTGCGTGGGCGGCGTTTGGAGTCTCAGCGTTGCGCTCTTACACCGGGAGGTCACCGTACCGCGTGTTACCTCCTCCAGAACAGGTGACTGGTAAATAAAGTCACAGTTTTGGCTAAGAAAAAAGTCACTGGAAAAACGTCACAGTTAATTTATGATGACCAGAAAAAAGGTACAGTTTTGACTTGCAAAGAAAGTCATGTGATCAAACAAAAATATTCAAGTCGGGTATAGGGTTAGGGTTATTTTTTTCCTATATCTTTCCTGTGACCTTTTTCTCTGACTTTTTAACCAGTGGTTTTTTTACCTGTGATTTTTTTACCTGTGTCTTTATTACCTGTGATTTTTTTACCTGTGTCTTTATTACCTGTGATTTTTTTACCAGTGTCTTTATTAATTGTGATTTTTTTACCTGTGTCTTTATCACCTGTATTTTCTGGATAACCATAACCACAGCAATGTTTGTGAATAGGATGTTTTGACGGTCCACATTTACATGTGACTGAAACGTTTGCTGACAAAATTCAGGTATAATGCCTAAAACGAACTGACATGTTTATTGATAAAGCTTATATAAAATATAAATTTGTTTATTTATCATTAAACAAAAGATTGAAGTACAGCACAGTATAAGTTACAAAATATAAACAAATGTAAAAGAATAATCGAGATCGAACATAAGGAGTAAGCACTGTTATACTGCTATAAGATACATGAACGAAATAAATTAAAATTAAATTAAGTCTAAACTTAAATTTTCAAATTAAATAAATCATATGAGATAAAACTGCTCGTAAATCTCTCTGTTCTGTGTCCAGGTATGGGGAATTTTGGATGGTGGCGAGTGCTGAATATGTGAGTATGGGCATCTGTCAGTAGAGTGTAGATTTAAAGCTTGAGACAAACATTGTGTGCATATTATACTCAGGTTATCAGAGAGGAGAGAGAGAGAGAAAAGAGAGAGAGAAAAAGAGAGAGAGAGAGAAGCAAAGAGGAGAAAGAAGAGAGAGCGAAAGAGGAGTGAGAGAGAGAGAGAGAGGGGGAGGAGAGAGAGAGTGAGTGAGAGAGAGAGAGAGAGAAAGAGTGTGAGAGAGAAACAGAGAGAGAGGGGGAGGAGAGAGAGTGTGAGAGAGAGAGAGAGAGAGGGAGGGAGAGAGAGAGAGAGAGGAGAGAGAGAGAGGGAGAGAGAGTGAGAGAGAAAGAGGAGAGAGAGAGAGAAAGAGAGAGAGTGAGAGAGAAAGAGGGAGAGAGAGAGAGAGGAGAGAGAGAAAGAGACAGAAAGAGAGAGAGAGAGAGAGAGAGAGAGTGAGTGAGTGAGAGAGAGAGAGAGAAAGAGTGTGAGAGAGAAACAGAGAGAGAGGGGGAGGAGAGAGAGAGTGAGAGAGAGAGAGAGAGGGAGAGAGAGAGAGAGAGAGAGAGAGAGGGAGGAGAGAGAGAGAGGAGAGAGAGAGAGAGAGAGAGAGAGAGAGAGAGAGAGAGAGAGAGAGAGAGAGGGGGGGGAATTATTCTCAAGATGTTACAACTAATAATAAGAACACGAACTTTATTCATCGTTTTGGCCTTTGCAGCTTTATTTCCCAATAGTTGTGGCACACGTTTTACTGCAGTATTTCATACGCAAGATTCCCGGCAGAATGCACCATAAAAATCAGCGAAGGCCAGTGGAAAGATGGTGGCAATGAACGCTTGTGGACAAGTCTTCGCGTTTATATCATAATGCCTGACATGAGCTGAACATTAATCGTATTGATTCTGACCAGCAAACTATAATAATCGACGCTATTGGCAGCCTTGAACCAGCGGCTTTTATCCTGGGTCGTTTTACCTTGTCCTAAAGTCTTATTCCGATTTTTCTTGGCGAGTTGAAAAGACACCGACTCGAAAATGTAGCCGGCAAATCCGACAAATTAGGAAAGGTACGGCGCTTTTGATATGCTGTCAGTAATCTTGTACGTTTGCTAAAACGAGTTTGTGTAGAGATTGTCAGCAGATATACCTGCCGATCCAGGTGCAGAGAGCTAGGTGTGCTCGGTGCGTCAGTCGAAAAAACTGCTGTCCTTGAAAAAGGTTGTTCTCTTATTTCGTACCTTCACCTTTGATTAAGTAAATACAAGAAGCGACTGACTTCCTGTGCTTTTTGCTGCAAAACAGGCGTTCTTGTCAGCATTTCCTTTATACGCCAGTTGAAGATATAATTTCTCTCTATTAAGTCACAAACACTTGCGGCAGACGTAGGAATCTTCTAAATCACAACGGCTTAATTCATCAAAATAATATTTGACGTATAAAATTAAACATTTCGAGGTTTTCTTTGATTTGAATTAAATCGATTTTACATGATTCATCGATTATAACAATATTCTGAGATCGTTTGCATCATCCCTCGCAGCCTCCGCCCCCTGCACTCCCTCCAAAACTTCTTGAATAAAATCGGATTTCGTCTTGAGACGCGGATTTAACTCAATTTAACAAAATACTGAGGCGTGAAATCGCAGGCCATCATTGTATTCGCGAAACTAACGAACTATTGTACCGGAAATGAATCTCTCTGTACGTATCCGTGTAAAATGTGAATGATTTGTGGAACCCCTTATTATTTAATTTCAGCACAAGCTATTATTCGACACGTGTTATTTACTTAATTACGTCTAAAGGAGGCGCTGGCGTCGCACTGTCTCGGTAATTATTATTACGCAGCTTCCTCGTTGACAGATGATAATGAATGGAATTACATTGTTCTGTTAATGGCACTATATTTAGCTGTGGGGCGAAGCCAACATTAGTACTATACTTACTGCACTGTCAAGGCTTCAGGATTTATTTGCGCTATGATATACGCGTGGAACATATTTTCGTAACCTGAGTATTGTAAGGCATTTTCATATGCTGCCCTATTTTTTTTCAGTCATTGTACTGTTTTTAATACAAACCTGTACAAAATAGTACAATGACTGAAAAAATTAGGTCAGCATGTAAAAATGCTGCATTACTGCTCCCTTTTCTTCTTTTTTCTTCTTCTTCTTCGCTTGGATCCGTCATTAAGCGAGATATGTGTAGTGTGCAAACGTTGTTCACAATGTACTTTAAAGGTGAACTATGTGAGGGAAGCCAGATTCAACCACACAAGCAAAATTTCAACTCAATCGGCAAAATTTCAACTCCGACAAAATTTCAACTCCGACAAAATTTCAACTCCGACAAAATTTCAACTCCATCAACAAAATTTCAACTCCATCAAATTTCAACTCCATCGGCAAAATTTCAACTCCATCAAAATTTCAACTCCATCAAAATTTTAACTCCATCGACAAAATTTTAACTCCATCAAAATTTAAACTCCATCGACAAAATTTCAACTCCATCAAAATTTAAACTCCATCGACAAAATTTCAACTCCATCAAAATTTCAACTCCATCAAAATTTTAACTCCATCGACAAAATTTTAACTCCATCAAAATTTCAACTCCATCCACAAAATTTCAACTCCATCCACAAAATTTCAACTCCAACTCCACTCAAAGCTGCTAAGGTAAGTTGTCTGCCTGACTGGACGGGCCAAGTCCTTAACCCTTTTTTCGATAATTAACGAGAGTAATTTAATAAAATTTCACTGCTACATTGACATTAACTTAATAAAATCGTTTTGCTGGTCCTTCCTCTCTCTTCGTCGTCACAACAAACCAGATTAGGAGGACCGTAATAACCCAGGTTCGAATCCTGGTCACGGTGCCAGTGTGAGGAAATTCTTGGTCGTGACATAGGCGTACGAGGCTGGGGGTACAGCCCCCTCTCCCCGATTTGGGTAAACACATTTTTTCGGGTAACCACTAAATAGGCCAGGTGATGAAAAAATAAAAGAATATTTTTCATAAAAAGAAATCTCGAAATTTCTCCATGCCGCCAAATGAAATGCCGGAAATCCGGTGCATTTTTTTATCATGGGGCGGGTGAATCAATTCATGATTCGAAATTGACCCTGATTTGTTCGGGCAAAAGTAGTTAGGCCCCTCCCCTGGAAAAATCGGCCCGTACGCCTGTGGGTCGTGATAGCACTATATAAACAATATAGCTGTGTATTGATAACGTATAACAAGCATCCACAACGAAGATGAGGAGTTCCTCAGCCACCATCGGATTAGGTGTGCGACTGATTTTAAATACCTGTGTGACGTCATACACACGTCACATATTTCGAAAAAGGGGTTCTCACTACAGTAATTATTGTCCTCTCCCGCGGCTGGATTTACCCGCTAAACTAACTCCACATGTATTCACTGACTGAGTGAAAGACCAAGCATCTAAGCTTCATCAACGCCCTAATTCTCAGCGAAGAAAAAACACAACGCCAAACATGATTTGTTTACAATGAACAAAACGCTTTTCCCATGATGGTTAAGCCGAATACGTTTACGCCTGCGCTTGGTGGACACGTTAGTGAGTCCACCGTATCCTATTCATGAACCGGACGAGATTAACCACATGGGTTTCTTAAAGTGCACAAATAACGCTAATGCGCAAAGAAAAGTCACGTTCACAATTTTCCTAACAAATTTATGGGAAGTAAAACCAACTGAGGTACCGCGGATGGAACTTCTAAACAGTTTGTTCGGTTGCACAAACCGGACGCTTGTTTATTAATGGCTGCCGACATAATTGGCCAACTTGAGTGTGTTTTACCTGTCCATACTTCAGTTGGACTCTCAATTTTATCTCCTCGTAAGCTAATAGGCAAATATGGGCTGGCGTAATTGCTACCCCACGGTTTACATTTGCTGAATGGGTGGGAGCTCTCGGGGACACATCGACCTGAGCTGTACAATAATTTACATACGAAAGCTGCTAATGTAAACTCTTTAAATAAGTTAACTTACTACTAGCCTTCAGCTCTAATGGCACCCAGAAAATTGGTTTTGACAACTTGTAATTTGCTTGAAATTAACGTTTGTGATTGAGCACACCGGATCCCGGATATTAAAACTTTCCGCTGAAAGCCAAAAGATGTTGATGATGATGATGATGATGATGAAGATGATGAAGATGATAATGAGAAGGAGAATGAGAATAATGTGGTGATGATAATGTTGATAATGGCGGTTATGATCATGATGATGTTGACGACGACGATGATAATTATATGATTATGATTATGGTAGTGACGATGATATGATGATGATGGTAATGATGATGATGGTGATGTTGACGACGACGATGATGATGATGACGACGACGACGACAGCCATGATAATTATGTGATTATGATTATGGTAGTGACGATGATATGATGATGATGATGATGATGATGATGATGATGGTGATGATGACGACGACGACGACGACGACGACGACGATATAATTATGTGATTATGATTATGGTAGTGACGATGATATGATGATGATGGTGATGATGATGATGATGGTGATGATGATAACGACGATGACAAAGATGATGAATAATGTAGAAAACTTTATAACAGACTGCATAAAAAGAACCACTTGCAGAAACTTTGAGCTCACAGCACAGAAGGAATGAATTTGTAGAGAAGATGAAGTATATTAGACTGAAGTTAGTGTAGACTGTTGTAGACTGGTTCACTCTGGTGGTGGAAACAAAACTACGAAATTATGTTGAAAGAAAGAATACACATGGTGACCATTCAACAGCAATGCTCAAGAACAAGAAAGGTCCCAGGCTGGCCTTGGCAGAGCTACCGTAGTCACATACACCCACTGAGCTTACCTGATTGGCTAGTAAAACACACTAGTAATCAACACTACCATATTTGGGAAGCCCAGCAGGTACAGGTGACTGAGCAGCACCGACCAAGGCCACAACCTGGATTAAACCTGACTCAGTTCAATAATAAATAAATGTAGGTGGCAGCACATGTTAAATTATTATTGAAGTAATATAAATTAAGAATCGAAAATGAAATTTGCGACAATTAGACTGTGTTGTGCAATTGTGGCACAACAGTACTGATCGTAAAATCTGGCAGTCAGTAGTTTATTGGTTATAACATAGCGACAATGGTTGTGACGATGTGGCAGAAATAATTCGGAGGTGATGATTGAAGTTTTGGCAGTTGGAAATAAATTAATGTTAAATTTTTTCCAGGATTGTAACAGCAGCATACGAAAAAATAATCTAAACTCTTGCGCCTTAAGCGGCAATATCTAAGCTTTCTTTCCGAACAATCGCTTACCGTTTATGGTTTTATCAGAATAATTGTCTCGTTCAATCAAGAGTTTCTGAAGACAATCAAGCTTTAGTTCAATGTAGTTCCCTCAGGGTGTTAATTCATTCTCTGAAGATATCGGTTACAGCCTTAAACAGTCGGTCAGTTTTATTTTAATACAAACTCTAGAGTCTAGACGCTCATTTTCAGACAGAGTAGGCCTACTCGTGTTCCCAAAGTGACATCTCAACTTGTGTTCCCAAAGTGACATCTCAACTCTTGTTCCCAATTTTTTACTATGTCTATATGTTATAGCTCAGCCTGTATAGAAGTGTTATAGATTCTCCTCTCGTTGTACCACTTTCCTGGAGAGGTACTTATATGCTTACACTATCTGGCTAGCTCAAAATCAAAACGTCCAGTTTCCACTCTCTTAGTTCAAAGCAAATTGAGCATTCCATTTATAAACAATCCCTTAGCATTCATTCCTGGTACCACTTTAAACAATAGAACACACAATTTAAAGCAAATTACAGTAAACAATAAATTTGGAAATAACTCTATATCAAAACAGGCCATACATTTATGGAACTTACTACCCAGTGAAATAAAACTAATAGAATCTCTCCACCATTTTAAAAAGAAATTAAAAGAATATCAATATAACAGGTTTCAACTTCCACATTGTGCATCTGATACTAATTACACAGACTCAACTTTCATCTACCCCCGCTCCTGACTCCATAAAACGATTAAATTAAATTTTTTTTAAAAATTATGTATTGTAACACGTGTTATGTTAGTTTTGTAATGTCAAATGTATAAATAGTGTAAATGTAATGAGTGAAATTTATGTAATGTAAAGCATGTTTCTGTTAATTGTGTCATGTCAAATGTATATATAGTGTAAAATTGGTCATGTACAATTTAATGTACTTTTGTAATATTGTTTTGTAAAAATATTTTAATATGGTGTTTGTAAATATGTTCATTTATTGTATATAATTACGCCTTAGTTTTGCACTTTAGTTTTTTTAGTCTGCACTGGACGCATTTGTCTTGAACAGTGTTGTTATTTTAACATTACGTTGAGGATTACTCAATTTTATTATAATGAGTGAACCATTTTAATGACAAATAAAGAATTAATATATATATATATATAATATATATAAGTATCTTATTACTTCAAACTTCTACCTGCTCCTTTTCACTTTCCCTACTTTATTTACACTTCACTCAGGGGTAAACGTTCTCTACCAGAAAGCGAATTCGAATCGAATCGATTTTTTGACTATCTGACTTTTTTACCTGAAGGTTTCGAATCCGAATCGAATTCAGTTTTAAGGATTTTCAAATAAATTTTCGAATGATTAATAAAAAGCGGCCTCGCAAAGATCGTGCATATTGCTTGATTTTGTTCTGCAGTAAAAACATTAATAATTTGTTTAAAGATTGCGCACGCGCACAGAAATCACAGCTAAATTACGCTGATTGCACGAAGTTTCAAACGTTTTATTGATAAAGAACGTAGTTGAAGTGCTAAATTATTCGAACCTACAATTTTAGGTTCAGGGAAAAAAACTCGTTCGAACGGAATTCAAAAGTTCGATGCTCACCTCTAATAACACTACCGGCTGCCAATCATCAGCAGACCTGGATGTTGTAGTGCTAGTTGAGTGGTAGTCTATACTGTCGGAAAAGGTATAAAATATGGAAACAATCCTGTTAATGAACAAAAAATAATAGTGTACGTATCATTGTATTATATACCATAGATATTATTGTTTCTTGTATATCAACATGATTATTTCTATGTTCAACTTCACTACATAGTCATATTAACCCTTTCATACCCGTTGTATCCCGTGGGATACGAGAATATTCTCTGCCTTTAAAATTAATAAAATTTCAAAACTGACAGTTATTTTATCTGTTAATAGTTATTTTGATTTAAGCCAATAACAATAGACTAAAAGTGGTGATAAAATGGCAAACTAGAAAATCTACATAACCTAAAAAACTGCTCAAGGTACAGTACTTTAGAAACGACTTTGTACAGATCAGCATAGCGTACATACTAAATGTCTTAAATACTTTTAAAAATTATCAGCAGTTGCAAAATGAAGCACATTTTATGCTTCCATTGAATCCCAATGTATCCCGTGGGATACAGGCTATATTTAGCACACGGGCACAGGTAGAAAAAAATAATTATGTGTAAACAAGATGGACATACTGAACCAAAGTACCAAGCCTTTTCTTATTAAAAAATAGTTTGGGACTGAAAGGGTTAAAGCCTAATTTAGGCCTAATCGAAAACAGAAAGGTCAGAGTTATCGAAAATTTTTAAAGGCAATGCAATTTGCTTTGTGAAGGAGATTTTCGCCTTGAAGCCAGTTCAGATGTAATTTATTTTCAATGATCAGAAGTTTTAACAGTGACAAGTGAATCAGTAATCGCTTTAGATGTTGAAGAAACGGAACCGGAAATTGAGCACGGCACTCGCTGGTGATTGTGCCAGTCGATTTGTTACATGATGTTGCCTCAGCCTCCTGAACTCGTGCTCTCTTAAACTCCTCATTAGCCCATTGTTTTCCACAAATAGATGCTGGACCCACCGTACCAGGTAAAGGTGAACGTCCAGATTGGATGAATTCGCTGATGGTAATTAAGCAACAGGTGTTGCAAATAGCCTACATTCGGAACGCTGTATGCGCTAACATTGTAGACGAACTCTAGTGTGAAATCTGATTAAGTGAGATTTGCGTGGTGTGAAGACTTAGGAGTCATACATGAGACTCTGATTTGTATTGAGATTAAGATTTCCTGACAGCTGTCGAGTTAGGGAGCACTTAGTTTAATCACGCTGCAAAATGAATGGTGCTAGAATTTAATTTATAAAGCAATCATGACCAACAACCCTGGCTAACTAACTGTTACGACCTTATAGCGCAAAGTACTGCTAAATGTTTAATATGTTTTATCGTATTATTAAGCAGTAATGTTGGAAAAACTGATTGATTATTTCCTCTGTGTGAGAAGGTCAGTCATAACGAGTTGGTGAAGGTGCAAAGGTGAAGACAGCGATGGCGATGATTAATTTTGTTAATAAGAAACAGTGAAAACGCAAAAGAAGTGTTATGATGAAGATGTTCACACTATTTCATATCCAGACGTGTAAATGAATCATAAAGTGCTATGAAAGTGTTCTACACTTTTATTCTCAATCAGGCTGTAAAAGTAAAACAAATATTCCAGTCATTGTTTAATGTTACTGCCAATAAAACCAATATTCCAGTCATTGTTTAATGTTGCTGCCAATAAAACAAATATTCCAGTCATTGTTTAATGTTGCTGCCAATAAAACCAATATTCCAGTCATTGTTTAATGTTACTGCCAATAAAACCAATATTCCAGTCATTGTTTAATGTTACAGCCAATAAAACCAATATTCCAGTCATTGTTTAATGTTACTGCCAATAAAATCAATATTCCAGTCATTGTTTAATGTTACTGCCAATAAAACCAATATTCCAGTCATTGTTTAATGTTACAGCCAATAAAACCAATATTCCAGTCATTGTTTAATGTTACTGCCAATAAAATCAATATTCCAGTCATTGTTTAATGTTGCTGCCAATAAAACCAATATTCCAGTCATTGTTTAATGTTGCTGCCAATAAAACCAATATTCCAGTCATTGTTTAATGTTACTGCCAATAAAACCAATATTCCAGTCATTGTTTAATGTTACAGCCAATAAAACCAATATTCCAGTCATTGTTTAATGTTACTGCCAATAAAACCAATATTCCAGTCATTGTTTAATGTTACAGCCAATAAAACCAATATTCCAGTCATTGTTTAATGTTACTGCCAATAAAATCAATATTCCAGTCATTGTTTAATGTTACTGCCAATAAAACCAATATTCCAGTCATTGTTTAATGTTAGCCAATAAAACCAATATTCCAGTCATTGTTTAATGTTCTGCCAATAAAACAATATTCCAGTCATTGTTTAATGTTCTGCCAATAAAACCAATATTCCAGTCATTGTTTAATGTTCGCCAATAAAACAATATTCCAGTCATTGTTTAATGTTGCTGCAATAAAACCAATATTCCAGTCATTGTTTAATGTTACAGCCAATAAAACCAATATTCCAGTCATTGTTTAATGTTGCTGCCAATAAAATCAATATTCCAGTCATTGTTTAATGTTGCTGCCAATAAAACCAATATTCCAGTCATTGTTTAATGTTGCTGCCAATAAAACCAATATTCCAGTCATTGTTTAATGTTGCTGCCAATAAAACCAATATTCCAGTCATTGTTTAATGTTGCTGCCAATAAAACCAATATTCCAGTCATTGTTTAATGTTGCTGCCAATAAAACCAATATTCCAGTCATTGTTTAATGTTGCTGCCAATAAAACAAATATTCCAGTCATTGTTTAATGTTGCTGCCAATAAAACCAATATTCCAGTCATTGTTTAATGTTACAGCCAATAAAACCAATATTCCAGTCATTGTTTAATGTTGCTGCCAATAAAACAAATATTCCAGTCATTGTTTAATGTTGCTGCCAATAAAACCAATATTCCAGTCGTTGTTTAATGTTACTGCCAATATTCGAAACACTCTTTCAAATATAGATTCTATCAAAAAGTTAATGCCCATTTTAATTATGATTAACTATCGTATCTAGTTACTAAATTTCTCACTTACATAGGCCTGCACGTTACAAAATGAGAGAGGCTAATGATAAAGAGATTAATGAAATTAAGTAGCTTTACAGGCTTATAAACGTTTTAGTACAGATGCAGATTTTTATTTGCTATATACACGCAAAGTACAATCAATGTGTGTCTCGTTTCGGCAACAGAAACATGGAAAAACTAGAAAAACACAGTAAAGCGAAGTGCCCAAAAGACGTCGCCATTAATCGACGGTGGCGGCATCTGTCCCGGTACAAACAAGTTAATACCCCGCATAAAAGTTACACTATCATTCTGGCTTAAAATACGATGTGTGTGTGTGTGTGTGTGTGTGTGTGTGTGTGTGCGTGTGTGCGTGTGTGCGTGTGTGTTCATACTGTTACTGCATTGATGAGTAAGTGTATACGGTGCAATAAAAAGAAGCACATCAGACATTCACCTAATTAACGTCTCCTGATGTTTGTTTTTATCGAGATCTATTTTGATTGGAACATATATTAGCTTGCTTGATTAGATCAATTAATACAGTGACATCGCCAAAGACAGGCTAGAATCACGGAGATAATGTGAATTGATAAGCAACTCTGGTTGAGCGTGTGCCGTAATCACATTATCTCTTCAAATATGACAATTAAGTCCCCGGAGCAGAAGCTGCTGCTACTGGATGCAGAGATAAGAGACGGGTTATACGGTAAGCTAAACTCATGGCACGGGTCGATACGCCTTCCATACTTAATAACCCGACAAATACAATAGAGACGTCTGCTCAAGAGTTCTCTCTAATAATACCTTATCTGCATCACAGTAAAGAGCAGCTTAAAATAGCCACGGGTCACGACGGACGTGTCGCTGCGGGCATCATATTACGATTGCGTCGCGTTTCGTCTGAAGAGAGAGAGAGAGAGAGGGAGAACGCCGAGGACCCCAAGAGAGTTTTGACCGGTGCTGCAGCTGCCTGACGAAGTGTTTGCACGAGTAAAGGATGCACATCTGCCTCCATTAAAACAATAAAATATATGGAGGTAATGTGTAAGACTATTAGGCCGTTTAAGAGCACAGGTATGAGGAAGCGAGGCATGCATATTGATTAGGATGGGAAGGTGGGGAGGTGGAATTATTAGACAACACCTGCTGCTCCTGTGAGGGCAATGGCACGTGCCCTTCATTTGCTGACGGTTTTGGCATTACCTTCAAATTTCTAGTAAGAAATTTTGTGCCAAAATTGGAACCAAATTACTTAGTAATTTACTTAAACTTTACTATATTTCATTACTCATGTTCCTAGATCACGTAAGGAAATATACAGAAAATTCCGCGTTACCATCGGTTCAACAAGCCATAGAACCAGCTAAAAAACCTGCAGGTGGACAAATGTTAACATACTTAGATTTTGCACAGAAAGATTTAAATACTTCAGCATTGATCCTTAGAAATAAATACACTAGGGGGGCATTGCGGCAAGCAGGGAGTCCTGGCATAGGGAGGTGAGCAGAATCATGTCCCTGGACGTGTGATTCATTGGATGATGATGATGGTTATACCAGATTGTTGCAGTTTTTGATATGAGAAATTTATGTAAGAATGAGAGCAAAGAAGATGAACTTCATTTTAGTGCAATGTTTATTGTCAAGAAATGATTGCGTTCCTAAGCCAAATGTCAGATATTTTTCCAGAATTCCCATCTATATCGATAAGTTTATATTTTTAAACAAAAGTGGGGATGTGGAAGTTACGAAATTGTTGATTAACTATGTGCATAAAATTTCAACTATGCGTGATTCTAAATTAAGAGACGCGAATTAATTTTGCTAAGAATTAATGTATTCAATCAGCACTGTAATATATATGTATTTGTGTTTTTGTCTTTCGTCAACTGCCCTTAAAAAAGCCCTGCAGTTTTAGGGCCGTGTTCCTGTATGCTTTGTTTGTTTAACTTTGTCATCTGTTAAATGTACTTGTATTTATGTTTGTGAAGTAAAGCGTTAATTATTATTGTTGTTGTTGCTGTTGTTGTTGTTGTCGTCGTCGTCGTCGTCGTCACCACCATCATCATCATCATCATCATTATTATTGGAACCCATTCTTCAACAGGTGACGTATTTAATACAATTACTACGTGACGCACAGCAAAAGATGTAAACGCTTCCGTAGTAACTTACGACATCATGCGTGCATTCGTTGCGACTCCAGATTCCAGTACTGCCGCACGAGAATCTGAAATATTGTACCGTGCATATAAACTACTATGTTTCTTTAGTGCATCGTTAAAAATCTTTTTACCGCTGTACAACTTTTTCACAGACTTGTGTTCAGCTTCCTCGTGATCAGTCATCTTTCAGTCATCTTTTGACATCTATTATCTCTTTAGGGAGGTCAATTACGAACCAATCTTCGTTTGACTACCAGCTTCCTACTTTCTTTAACTCCTGCTATTAGTGTAAATGAAATTAGCATAATTTATTAGCATTAGAATTCTGATCGGTAATTAATAAAAAAAACTTTTCACGACCGCTTAACACAACTAAAATACTTTATTGAACAAGAAACACGATAAAATGTAAAAAAAAAATTAAAAGAGACAGAACTGCGTCTGTAGCAACTACGACGCTCACAGCAATGAGGGATATCAAAGATGTGTGTAATTTCACGTGCAGCTTAAAGCCAATTACATTGACATAACAATTGTAAATATTGGTAATAACATTGATGCCGTTACTATAAGCTACTATAATAATTATAATTTTTAGACAGAATCTAACCGAGCTGGAGGAGATGTGAAAAAATCGGGACTAATCACGAATTTGAACCAGGGACCTTTCGATTGCAAATAATCTGGACCAATGTTTTTTATTATTCGCAGTTTCTTTCACATTATATTACCTAAGTCTCGTCTGATCACCGAAGTTAAGCAACGTAGAACCTGGTTAGTGCTTGGATGGGTGACCGCTTAAGAATACCGGGTGCAGTAGGCTTGCGGGATGCCCACGCTGTATCTCGACACTAGGCGGAGGAGCTGCACAAGCAGCCAACGGCTAGAGGGCGGAGGAGGTCAAGTGACCCAACGGCCATGTGTAGAGGAGTAAACCTTCCAAATCAGGAGTGGAGCCCCGAAGGCGGACTAGAGCAGCATGCTCACTGACTCCGGCAGCTCTTGCAGCCAACCTGGTGACAAATGTATCGCTCCGCTTTCTTTTGGACTACACCAGGGAGGAAGAGAGGGGTTCCTGTTGTCTGGGCAACTCAGGATCTCCATACACCTTGCCCAGGCGTGCACCCCGAAGATGTATAAGGATAGGACTCTCTTGGTGCACATTCCAATATCTTCCGAGACAGAAGGATGCCAACAGCATATTACCTAAGATTGTCAACTGAACATCGTTAATGTATGTAATAAATAAAACCGGGCCCAGTGTTGTGCCTTGATGTACTCCATTAATGAGGTTGCCCAGTCTGCACATGTTTTGTTTAAAAGACAGCAGTGTGATTTTTCACATCTTACCCCATCTTAGAAAGTTAACTAACGCTAGGCGTGCAAAATTAGTGATGACATCACAACTGAACATAATTTTCAGAAGCACAAACATTAATTCCACGAGTCCGTTGCACATGTTTGCGAAAGCGTGTACTAAGTATAGTACAGTGCTAATGTACAACATTGAATGTGATATAGAACAACCCGTAGAACTTTAAATTTAAAATAGCTCTCGAATACGTGTGTACTACGTCACAACTGAACGCCTCTGAGTTGAGAGGTACAGCACCTGCTTTTTGTGCAATGGCGAAGAACTGGCCGCGCGAACGCGAAATTACGTTTCTGTGGCAAAAATGCTTTCACGTAAGTCATTCTCGAAAAAATAGTATCTTTCCTGCCAACATTTTACAGGGTAGACTGTTTTGAGCTATGGTTTAAGACTAAATCCGGTTTTTTTTAATTTAATACTTTCTATTGGATAGGCAGTCGTTACATGAGGTTGACTGAATGGTTGTCGAATCTAGTAACATTTAATTTTTTAACGATGTACACGATATTACATAGTGCGTGATAGACTGTCAAAAGTCTTGCTTAACCCTTTCAGTCCCAAATTATTTTTTAAGAAGAAAAAATTTTTGGCTTGGTACTTTTGTTCAGTATGTCCATCTTGTTTACACATAATAATTATTTTTTTCTACCTGTGCCCGCGTGCTAAATATAGCCTGTATGCCACAGGATACATTGGGATTCAATGGAAGCATAAAATGTGCTTCATTTTGCAACTGCTGATAATTTTTTAAAGTATTTAAGGCATTTAGTATGCACGCTATGCTGATCTGCACAAAGTCGTCTCTAAAGTACCGTACCTTGCGCAGTTTTTTGTGCTATGTAGATTTTCTAGTTTGCCATTTTATCACTATTTTTAGTCTATTGTTATCGGCTTAAATCAAAATAACTATTAACAGATCAAATAACTGTCAGTTTTAAAATTTTATTAATTTTAAAGGCAGAAAATATTCTCGTATCCCACAGGATACAACGGGTATGAAAGGGTTAAGTCGAGAAAAGCAGAAGATGCGTGGTCATTGTTGTTCAAGAAGTAGCGTCATCTTTCAGTCGAATAAGTTATTGACGTCTACTGATTATGTTTCTGATTATTTCATATTTTATGGCTTAGCTAACTAACGTTTCAGTGAGAAGAAGCTCGTAGCTGAATTTAGGATTCGGTGCAGCGCGATGTGCGAAACTTCGTCAGAGTACTTTTGCCCCTCTGTGAGACACTCATCCCTCTCCCACAAATACATAAAGTTGAGCTGGTTTGCTGATGCTTAATAATTGCGTTATACATTTCTGCATAACAATAAGCCGACGCGGTGTGAATCGTGCATGCTAAGACTAAGATTGTTGGACGTGTGGAACCAAGAATACAGCAAGGAGGCTTATAAGCCAAGCTTTTATCGACATTATTAATATTGAAGTATGTGGAACATTGCACCCAGCGGCTGCGTAAATATGGGCTTAGCTAGACGCGTGCCTGCTACATTTAACTATTGTTCTCTTCGCGTCTGTTCCCATGCTTAATCATAGGCGTAATGGCAACCCAAACCCTTATCATCTGTACGCTTTAATCACCATCAGCGAAATTAGTTATGCATCACGTGACCCGCGGCGTCTGCCATACATCACGCTGAAGCTGCTGCGTTCCAAACCGGTGCCATTACGAAAATTATCAGTTTCGTACACGGGGGTTATTAAAGCGACCACCGAATTTGCACAGTAATTTGGAATTTTTGATGAAACGGTGATGACTGCGGATAGCGGGTGTAATAAAACGCGTTATAATGGATGACAGTGTTCCGTTATCTGCGATGACGCGCGCGTGGGTCCACGCGATTACGGGACGACAGCTGCCTTGCCCGTTCGAAACCACTAATGCATAACTGGCTTATTTACTATAACAATATAGCGCGTTTTTGTTACAAATGTTCATTCTTTTAAAACTGCTAGTTAAGCGTGTGGCCACCTGTTTTAAAACAGACAGAATAAACGCCCACATTTACAGCTTCTGTTAGAGTATTATTGCCTGAGACCTTAAGCACTTTATTGTATCATAATTTCACATTATTTTGAATTTTCATACCTTAAATTGTTACTTTCAGGTCGTCTGCATAATATAATTTGTATCTTGATTTGTTGCATTTGATGACGAATGAATGAATTATGAATTTATTCCACAGCAACACAAACATGCATACAAATTGTTATTACATTGAAAGAAATTATAAACTAAACGAGTTACTGTGAGGAGGAGGAAGGAGCATTGAGCTTTCGAGTCCTCCTCCAGATAAGTGAAAGAATTGACAATTAACATTACATTTTCATCAGTTATAATTTACATTAGAACAAAATAAGTTTTGTCAGTAACTTAAGATCAGGATGAGTAAAATTGTGAGTTAATTATACCGTTGTAGTAGGTAATTCTTTGATGCTTTTTTAAATTGATAAAGATTAAGAGTTTTCATTTCACGCGGAATTGATGACCATATTTTAATAGCATTATATTTTGATGACTGTTTCATTATATTTGTTTTTGGAAGAGGGAGTACATAGTTTTCGACTGAATATCTTGTGTAATGATCATGTTGATTTGAAACTGGACTAAAGTATGACTGAAAAGCTGGTGGAAGTAGTGAATTATGATACTGATACATGAAATGAAGACAATACGTGTCATATATTTCTTTCACTTTAAGAGTTTTAAAGTTTTAAGACTTTTTTGATTAAGAGAGTCGAGTTAGATATTTCAAAGCTTGACAACTACAAACTGATAATAATAAAACTAAGCGCGTACTTAAAATATAAACTTATAGTGTTAATTATTAATCCGTAGCAAGTGCTCTGCGACCGGACGGGTTTACGAATGTTTACGTTGTATGAAAGACATTTAGCAGTAAAAATAGCAATAATATAATAATAACGAGTAATACCAGTCTATGTCGTTTAATGTGTCTCATGCGTCGAATTCAAAATTATATATATATAAGTGAATAGGTTTAATACGTTGTAAATGCTTTTAGAATTTTTAAACATATCCCTACAAATAGAGGGAATGTATTCTGTACATAGTTTTTAAAAATAAATTAATAATAATAATAATAATAATAATAATAATAATAATAATAATAATAATAATAATAATAATAATAGTCAAATTTTATATTTATTTTTTTGTTTTAAGAATAAGCGACATTAGAAAAAGTCGATCAATAAAGATTTAATTCTTGAGCCTCGGGTTCTCTTTCTATTTAAACATTAAAATTCTTCCAGGCTATAACGACATTAAAATCAAGACGTACAACTGAGTAACAGCGTCTGGAACATACAAGCTTTGATTAGCATTAACTATGTATTTTCTAAACGATGTATTTCTTACATTTGGCCCAGATTAGCACAATTGCTTTGCTGAATTCAAGAGGCACGCGAACTTTCAAATTTCAATTGTGTTAATAGAGACAGAAGGCGGCCAGTATTATCACTAGTAACTATGGACAAGTGAGTAAACAAAAGTCTGTTTACTCCATGCTGATTGATTTTATTGACCACGAGGCTTGATTTGCATGCTGTGTTTGACCAATAAGCTCGAGTGTTGGCAAATTTCATGTCCTGCATTGTGATTCGTCGTCAGCATGTGAAGGGTGGCAGGTGTCTCTTAAAGTTCAAGCAATTAGAAAATTTCATTGTTTAACGCAGGACGCATGCAAGGGGGTCTTTGAATTTTGCAACAAGTGTTTAATTGGACGCCCCGCGTTGAAACAAAGAAAGCTAAATTACAAACTTATCTTCAAGTGTAGCCAGATTTCTGAATCCTTTTATACAAGCAGGTCTATAAGGCACGTTTAGATGGCTTTTAATCCACTAGCACGTGCATTGTTGGCCCATAAAGCAGTTGCAAGAGAGTTTATCTGATGAATGTAGGACAAAATCTGAAATAATTCTACTTAATCATTAACCCTTTCAGTCCCAAATTATTTTTTTCATAAGAAAAAAAAATTGGCTTGGTACTTTTGTTCAGTATGTTCATCTTGTTTACACATAATAATTATTTTTTCTACCTGTGCCCGCGTGCTAAATATAGCCTGTATCCCACGGGATACAGTGGAAGCATAAAATGTGTTTCATTTTGCAATTGCTGATAATTTCTCAAAGTATTTAAGACATTTAGTATGCACGCTATGTTGATCTGTACAAAGTCGTCTCTAAAGTACTGTACCTTGCACAGTTTTTATGCAATGTAGATTTTCTAGTTTGTCATTTTATCACCATTTTTAGTCTATTGTTATTGGCTTAAATCAAAATAACTATTAACAGATCAAATAACTGTCAGTTTTAAAATTTTATTAATTTTAACGGCAGAAAATATTCTCGTATCCCACGGGATACAACGGGTATGAAAGGGTTAAATACCACGAACAAATATATTAATTAAAGTGCAAGAAACCACTCTTCATAAATGCAGCTTAAAAATTCGTCTTGAGATTTCACATCGCTTATATGTTGTCATCACACCAGTACGACAACATACACACTAATTCAGAATTCATATATCCACGGCCATATTAATTAAATCATTATTTTTTCCATTTTTTTGTGCATAGTTGTAAATATGTTTGATTTTATTCGTCGTTACTTTCCATTACTGCACAGTAGTTTAGATTGCACTGACGCATTTGCCTCTAGCAGTGTAAGTTTTTATTAACCAACACTGATTGATCATCTCTGTAAAGTTTTTATCAGTGATTATCAATGTATTTAAATGGCAAATAAAGATTATTACATATTATATATATATATGGCCTACGGATTCGCATAGACGCTACAAACTTAAGCAAAACTTGTAAATTTAAACTCCTGCGATGACCGTTAGGCGCGTTTTAACCGTGAGGCGTTTGAAACAAATTTAGAAAAAATTAGAGCATTCGTAGTTCAAACAATTACTAACTAAGCAAAAGTATATATATATATATCTCGTCAATATAATTAATAATACGTTTTTTGGTAAGTCAATGGTGTACACTGGAAAGGTGAGTCAATGGTGAATGCTGGGAATGTGAGTCAATGGTGTACGCTGAGAATGTGAGTCAATGGTGTACGCTGGGAAGGTGAGTCAATGGTGTACGCTGAGAATGTGAGTCAATGGTGTACGCTGGGAAGGTGAGTCAATGGTGTACACTGGAAAGGTGAGTCAATGGTGTACGCTGGGAAGGTGAGTCAATGGTGTACGCTGGGAAGGTGAGTCAATGGTGTACGCTGGGAAGGTGAGTCAATGGTGTACGCTGGGAAGGTGAGTCAATGGTGTACACTGGAAAGGTGAGTCAATGGTGTACGCAGGGAAGGTGAGTCAATGGTGTACGCTGGGAAGGTGAGTCAATGGTGTACACTGGGAAGGTGAGTCAATGGTGTACACTGGGAATGTGAGTCAATGGTGTACGCTGAGAATGTGAGTCAATGGTGTACGCTGGGAAGGTGAGTCAATGGTGTACGCTGGGAACGTGAGCCAGTGACGTTTTACCAAGTTTAGTGAACACTTTAAAGTGCTAGGAATTTTCTTTTCCAGTTACATGAGTCTCGCAAACACGTAAACGTAATGTAAGGTAAAATAACTCTGTACGCAAACTTTATGTAACATGTTTTCGGGTTCTTTTCCTTTAACTACGTCTAACAATCCTTCTCTGATTTAATGGACAACAGAAAGAGATTCACAATCATTTATCAGTGCTCATTAACTTGATTTTTGCTCTTGTCTACATGTTTTTTTATGTTCGGTTGTCTAATTTATGGTTTTGAACCGTTTATGAGTTTACTTTGTTCAACTGTAATAAATATCATTACTCATTAGTTTCAGCGTAAACAGTAAAACATATCAACGTACTCGGTCAAGCCATACTAGCTCCAAGTATTTGTCTAACGTGACACGCAGAACATAAACTTTCAGAAACGAAGCTTTGCCACAAAATATGAACCTTTGTTTGGCCAGTTTTATAAGCGTATACAGGTGCTGTGGTATACACAGTGTATCTTGACATAGTGTATAAAGTTACAAGAACGTAGTCGTAGATTAAAGACTGTGGGAGAAACGGCACGTGCCTCTGTGTATGCAGGCAACGGAAAAATATTTGTTCCTACACTTTTCTATGACAATTCGTCTAAAGTTTATTAGCCGTCCGGGAAGAATAATTACCAGAATAAAGAAGTTTTGCCATGGGAACGCACGTGCTGCAAGGGCAGTTTAGTTGTCCATCGTTAGAAGATTTTTGTTTAAAAAACACCTACTAAGCGCACGGAAAGAGTTGCCGAGTCCATGGGGGATATCATTCCTAATATTTTAAACGAAATCCCTTTTTATTCGCTAATAAATAAATATTTCGCAGCCCACTGCGGTTAATCGTCATCATCATCATCATCATCATCGTCGTCGTCATCGTCGTCGTCGTCGTCGTCATCATCATCATCATCATCACCATCATTGTCGTCGTCGTCATCATCATCATCATCATCTTCATCATCATCATCTTGATCATCGTCGTCATCATCATCATCATCGTCGTCGTCGTCATCATCATCATCATCATCTTGATCATCGTCGTCATCATCATCATCATCATCTTCATCATCATCATCTTGATCATCTTCATCATCATCATCATCATCATCTTCATCATCATCATCTTGATCATCTTCATCATCATCATCATCATCATCGTCGTCATCATCATCATCATCATCATCATCATCGTCGTCGTCATCAATCTTCATCATCATCATATGCCTATTACGTTCGTTGTCGTAACATTGGGCAGGCAGACTTCAAGAATAAAAGAAATTTGTTCTCAAGACAGACAAACGCAACAGTAATCCAACATAAAAGTAGACAGTGCTATGCCAGTGCATTGTCAGCACCACTTCCAACTCTGCGGGTTGCATGCTCGCTGTAAACATTAACGATAAGCAACATTCTTCGAAATGCAAAATCGTTGAATAACCCTAACAGAATACAGAAAACTGTCCTCTCCATAACCGATGTTACTATTGCAGAAATTTTAGTGACCGTTATATTGATGATAATGGAGTAAACAGGTAAATAACGAACTAACTTCTGTAAACATGTTGTAAAATGTAAACAATCTCCTGAATTTTTGCAAATAAAGTAAACCAACCGTTGCAAATGTGTCGAGAATATTCCAAGTCTCTTTGATTACTAATCAGAGAACCACTGAATTTTTTTCTAGAAAGAGTTTCATTTATAAGCAATTTTGGGTTCTTTTACAATATCTATATACATTTTAATTACAAAAGTGCCTCTCTTTGTGTAAATGGTCCGAATGTCATTATTTTCTAAGCTGCGCTCGAGATTCACTCTTACGTCTTGTCCTAACAAACGGTAACGGACAATGAAAAATTAAATGTTCTGATCTTTGACTGCCCAGACCGGAAACACACAGATCTGAGCCAATTATTCCCCTCCTGTATTTAAACGATTTATTTAAATGCAAACATTTATTTAACATTTTTTGTACTTATGTGCCCTACAAATAGAGGGCTTATTGTATCATTTCGAATAAAGATTTTTGATGATGATGATGATGATGATGATGAGGATGATGATGATGATGATGATGATGATGATGAGGATGATGATGATGATGAGGATGATGATGAGGATGATGATGAGGATGATGATGAGGATGATGAGGATGAGGATGAGGATGAGGATGATGATGAGGATGATGATGAGGAGGATGAGGATGATGATGAGGAGGATGATGATGAGGATGAGGATGATGATGATGATGATAATAATAATAAGAATAATAATAATAATAAGAATAATAATAATAATAATAATAATAATAATAATAATAATAATATAACAAATTTACTCTCCCATTTGGATGTGTCTAATATCTTGACATTTCTAAGATTGACGTCATGAGATGTCTCCTGAAAGTGCCGAGACTGCATTATTTCCAAAAATTTAGTAGGTATCTTACAACATGTCTACTCTTAATTTACACTTTTCTAGATCATTGGCTAAAGATTCTTTTTGACGTCAGTTCTGCGTCCTCTAACGTTAAGTGATCCGTTACTAATTTCTTGGCATCTCATGTATTCTGATGAAACAGTAAACCATCTCCATTCCAATCTACATAAAACGAGAATGTCGTGGGTTACAGGGTCGCATAACCATCAAATGCCTATGCGCTGATGATATTACATGGATAGCAAGAAAACAAAGACGAAATAGAAGCCATCGAGATCAAAATAGCAAAAAAAACTAAAAGAATGGATCTCATATTAAACAAAGATAAAACAGAAAAATTAGGCCAGGTTCACACGCAGAGACTTCTCTCGCAACTTATCTCTGAAAATAAAGTTGCAACGTGTGAGTAGTTTGCCAACTTCTCTTGCAACTTGTAGAGAAAATATGAAATATTTAGGCAGTTTTCTAACATCAGATGAAGATAGTCTTGGCACTAGCAGCGTATTCCAAATTAACGAACATTTTTGAAAACACGAGAATCAGTCTAGAAGTAAAATTAAGATTCTTCGATGCACTTATGAAAACTGTTTCTCTATACTCAAAATTACGGACAATCGAAGCAGATCACACATCAGCATTAGATGAATCTCAAAGAAGAAACTGTAGGAAATTTCTAGGAATAACATGGCCAAAGAAAATATCAAACCAGGATGTGTATAATAAAGTCAAGCAGAGGAATGGACAATTAAAATCAAAAGAAGATTAAGATGGATAGGACATGTTACACGACTACCAAATAACTGACAATGCAGTATTACATCTGTAGTAGCAAATGATCATAACTGTTGTATTTACTATTTTGTACTAATTTCTTTCGTAAATTATTAATTACTTTATTTATTACGCATATTAGCCGTTTTAACAGTGTACATCTGGATAAGAAATAATGACCAGCTATTTTGACCAGACGATTTAGTCTACTGGTAATGCGTCTGCTTTTTCCGTCTGGGAGGTCGTGAGTTCGAACCACCGGCCGGGTCATACCAAAAACTTTAAAAATGGTACCTGCTGTTGCCCTGCCTGACGTGTGGTATTTAGAGTAAAAGTGGGGTAATAATAGTCTCTGTTATGTAGTTGTAGGTTGTTATTTACAGTCAGCGATAATAGCTCTTTGAGCTAATGTTAATTGTTGACCCAAAAGCCGACTTTAAATAAAGATTATTATTATTGTTATTATTATTATTATTATTATTATTATTATTATTATTATTATTATTATTATTATTATTATTATTATTATACAAAGTAAAGATAACAATATATGCGTGAAATAATTTTTAAATGCAGCTCCTCCAAAGTGTACAATAGCTGAAAAGGGCTGTCGCTATTTGCCCAAAACCAATGACGTTTCAGATTTTAAACAATGGTGGTGATTTTTTTCTTAGGCCTCGAATGAGAAACAAAGGCAGCCATTGTGAATGCAAATCAGATTCAGAATGTAAAACATTGATTTGGAAGGAAGTCAAATGCTTGGGAAAGGTTATAAAATCTGATAATTTCTTTAAAAAGGACATTGTTATAAATAAAAGCAAATTTTATGCTCCGTTGAACTCGATATTATCAACTCAGGGAAGATGTAATGAAATGGTGTCCAAAACGCTAAGAAATTCACATTGTTTACCAATTTTGTTGTTCGCAGTAGAAGTTAATTCATTTTCTTTCGAGCGAAGAAAATATTTTAAAAATTTGTTTTAGCACAGCCTGTAGGAAGATTTTTAATTATAGACGTAATGAGCGTGTCAAGGTTTCAATGACTTATTGTGGTACTTTGCCTGCAAACTGCCTAATTGATGGTAGAAAATTAAATTTCTTAAAGAAAATTCAAAACTCGGGCATTGACAATATTCAATTAACGTTATATTTAACTAACAATAGTCATTGTCACTTAAAGAGAAAGTATGGCTTCTCTTTAAGGTTTGTCAACATGAATGTCAAAAAACTAGTTATTAATGCTTTTGATGTGTGTTTACACGGATATGTGAAAACTAACGATAGTTTAACGCACGATCATTATTAAGCATACTTCATTATTATGTTCACTTTATGCATACTAATTTTTCCTTGTTATATTTTGTCTATATGAATATACGTGTTGTATCTGTGTGTAATGGTACGAAATCAAAGAATAATAATAATAATTCTGGTTAACGACAGTCACGTGTCTTAATTAGTATGGAAATTTTTGCACTGAAACCAATAATCTTAGCCGGAAGACCTAATCATTCAGTTGTTTACCTTGTCTGGAATTGTCCATCTGAACTGATGACTTTGGTTAGTTGTTGGAAGAAGTATCAAGTGTCAACAAAGCTTCGTCTGTTTCGCTCTGTTGAGCATACGTAATTTGTCTAATGTTCTCATTAATTCTAATGCGTCTGATGTAAATAAATTCTTTTGTATGCAAGAGGCGCCGGTCTATATTTACCTATTTATTCGCCTTCTCGGTTTCCTCAAAACACTTCTAATATTGCATTTTCTGAGCTCTTCTTGTGGGCGTCGAAAATGTAAAATGCTTCCCTTTTTTGTAGCGTTTCGGTCCTGTTGTGCACTTTAGGAACTGGTTTTGTTGCAATAAAACGAACGTCAAGGCGAAGTGGACCACTGGGACTAACTGTAGAAAAAGCTATGAGAATGCATGTTATGCAATGTCAGCGTAACGACGAAATAAGATGCTGGCAAAATGTACTAGTGGCCAAATAACTATTGACCACTAACCAGTAGATTTCTGAGTAAATGCATCACTGACAAAAATACCCACTGATAAAATAGGTAGAACATTAGCAAAAATATGCTGTAGTGAAATGTATTACTGAATTGTTATTTTCCACTAATCAAAATAAACAACTAGAACTAATGGCGAATCTTGAAATTTTGGTTCTTTTATTTAACTGCAATTTCAATTTGGCAGCTGATAAACAACTAGAACTAGTGGCAAATCTTGAAATTTGGTTCTTTTATTTAACTGCAATTTCAATTTGGCAGCTGATAAACAACTAGAACTAGTGGCGAATCTTGAAATTTGGTTCTTTTATTTAACTGCAATTTCAATTTGGCAGCTGATAAACAACTAGAACTAGTGGCGAATCTTGAAATTTGGTTCTTTTATTTAATTGCTATTTCAATTTGGCAGCTGATAAATAACTAGAACTAGTGGCAAATCTTGAAATTTGGTTCTTTTATTTAATTGATGTTTCAATGTGACAGCTGATAAGCAACTAGAACTAGTGGCAAATCTTGAAATTTGGTTCTTTTATTTAACTGCAATTTCAATTTGGCAGCTGATAAACAACTAGAACTAGTGGCGAATCTTGAAATTTGGTTCTTTTATTTAACTGCAATTTCAATTTGGCAGCTGATAAACAACTAGAACTAGTGCAATCTTGAAATTTGGTTCTAAACACACAAAACACAAACACAACTGAAATTTGGTTCTTTTATTTAATGATTTCAATTGACAGCTGATAAACAACAGAACTAGTGGCAAATCTTGAAATTTGGTTCTTTATTTAACTGCAATTTCAATTTGGCAGCTGATAAACACTAGAACTAGTGCGAATCTTGAAATTTGGTTCTTTATTTAACTGCAATTTCAATTTGGCACAAAGCGAATCTTGAAATTTGGTTCTTTTATTTAACTGCAATTTCAATTTGGCAGCTGATAAACAACTAGAACTAGTAGCGAATCTTGAAATTTGGTTCTTTTATTTAATTGATGTTTCAATGTGACAGCTGATAAGCAACTAGAACTAGTGGCAAATCTTGAAATTTGGTTCTTTTATTTAACTGCAATTTCAATTTGGCAGCTGATAAACAACTAGAACTAGTGGCGAATCTTGAAATTTGGTTCTTTTATTTAACTGCAATTTCAATTTGGCAGCTGATAAACAACTAGAACTAGTGGCGAATCTTGAAATTTGGTTCTTTTATTTAACTGCAATTTCAATTTGGCAGCTGATAAACAACTAGAACTAGTGGCAAATCTTGAAATTTGGTTCTTTTATTTAATTGATGTTTCAATGTGACAGCTGATAAGCAACTAGAACTAGTGGCAAAACAAACCAACAACACAAACACTAGAACTAGTGCAAATCTTGAAATTTGGTTCTTTCATTTAACTGCAATTTCAATTTGGCAGCTGATAAACAACTAAAACTAGTGGCCAATCTTGAAATTTGGTTCTTTTATTTAATTGCAATTTCAATTTGGCAGCTGATAAACAACTAGAACTAGTGGCAAATCTTGAAATTTGGTTCTTTTATTTAATTGATGTTTCAATGTGACAGCTGATAAGCAACTAGAACTAGTGGCAAATCTTGAAATTTGGTTCTTTCATTTAACTGCAATTTCAATTTGGCAGCTGATAAACAACTAGAACTAGTGGCGAATCTTGAAATTTGGTTCTTTTATTTAACTGCAATTTCAATTTGGCAGCTGATAAACAACTAGAACTAGTGTCGAATCTTGAAATTTGGTTCTTTTATTTAATTGCTATTTCAAGTTGGCAGCTGATAAACAACTAGAACTAGTGGCAAATCTTGAAATTTGGTTCTTTTATTTAATTGATCTTTCACTGTGACAGCTGATAAACAGCTAGAACTAGTGTCGAATCTTGAAATTTGGTTCTTTTATTTAATTGATGTTTCAATGTGACAGCTGATAAACAACTAGAACTAGTGGCGAATCTTGAAATTTGGTTCTTTCATTTAACTGCAATTTCAATTTGGCAGCTGATAAACAGCTAGAACTAGTCGAATCTTGAAATTTGGTTCTTTATTTAATGCATTTCAATTGCAGCTGATAAACACTAGAACTAGTGCAATCTTGAAATTTGGTTCTTTCATTTAACTGCAATTTCAATTGCAGCTGATAAACAACAAACACAACAAACAAACAACACAAGCAACTAGAACTAGTGGCGAATCTTGAAATTTGGTTCTTTCATTTAACTGCAATTTCAATTTGGCAGCTGATAAGCAACTAGAACTAGTGGCAAATCTTGAAATTTGGTTCTTTCATTTAACTGCAATTTCAATTTGGCAGCTGGTAAACAGCTAGAACTAGTGGCAAATCTTGAAATTTGGTTCTTTCATTTAACTGCAATTTCAATTTGGCAGCTGATAAACAACTAGAACTAGTGGCCAATCTTGAAATTTGGTTCTTTTATTTAATTGCAATTTCAGTTTGGCAGCTGAGCTCAATTGTTACCCCCATTTTTGGTTTAATTGTATACAATTTGTTGTTATTGTCATAAGTTTTGTTAATCTATCCTATAAACTTAATTTCGTTGTTTTGTAAATGTATTGTATAAATTGCTTGAGTAAAAAATAAAAAACCAAATAATAAAACCAAATGACACCCAGTAAAGTAAATAAGCGAAAGACACACCGCGCCATCTATTGAGCAGAAAATACAAACTTGACGTAAGCTGCAATACTTTTAATTTTAACATGCGATATTAATGTACTAAGTTCAATTAGACTTACACCAATGTTTTCAATAGTAAAAATAATCAACATTACATTGACTACTCAGATTACGTAAAAGTTTTGTCATGCCATACACAACTGGGCTTATTGACAAAATAATTTCGCTGATTGCAACACCAATAACAAGTCTGGCATATTATATGAAGCCAATGTGTAACGCACATGAATCTGCTCACGTATCCACAGTTTCTTTCCTAATTAGTACTTATACACGCGTCCTAATATGGTTTCCGTCTAGATTTTATTGTCGATTATTTTATGGTTGATGTGATGTTATCTTCCTTGCGTCAGCTTCGTCTGCAGGCTGCTTATGAAACCACGTACGCAAATCTTAATAAGTATCTTATGATTTCATTTCATAATTTATGTATTTATTTAATTACATATAAGATGTGGGGCTACATCTTCAACTCAAGCATCAATATTGGCGATCTGTATATAATATGAAGGCTCTCGATCTAATTCAGTGACGGGTTTACTTACTTGTGGTCCCTAGGCAAAAGTCACCAGTTGAAGACCACATGTGCCCGACAGTCCGGGCCCTATGCTTATTGCACAGGGGTCCCGCACTCCGGGCCCTATGTTTATTGTACAGGGGTCCCACACTCCAGGCCCTCTGCTTATTGTACAGGGGTCCCGCACTCTGGGCCCTATGTTTATTGTACAGGGGTCCCACACTCCAGGCCCTCTGCTTATTGTACAGGGGTCCCGCACACCAGGTCCTATGCTTATTGTACAGGGGTTCCGCACTGCAGGCTCTATGCTTATTGTACAGGGGTTCCGCACTCTGGGCCCTATACTTATTGCACAGGGGTTCCGCACTCCAGGCCCTATACTTATTGCACAGGGGTCCCACACTCCGGGCCCTATGCTTATTGTACAGGGGTCCCACACTCCAGGCTCTATGCTTATTGTACAGGGGTTCCGCACTCTGGGCCCTATACTTATTGCACAGGGGTTCCGCACTCCAGGCCCTATGCTTATTGTACAGGGGTTCCGCACTCTGGGCCCTATACTTATTGCACAGGGGTTCCGCACTCTGGGCCCTATACTTATTGTACAGGGGTTCCGCACTCTGGGCCCTATACTTATTGCACAGGGGTTCCGCACTCCAGGTCCTATGCTTATTGCACAGGGGTCCCACACTCCAGGCCCTCTGCTTATTGCACAGGGGTCCCACACTCCAGGCCCTATGCTTATTGCACAGGGGTTCCGCACTCTGGGCCCTATGCTTATTGCACAGGGGTCCCACACTCCAGGCCCTCTGCTTATTGTACAGGGGTCCCACACTCCAGGCTCTATGCTTATTGCACAGGGGTTCCGCACTCCAGGTCCTATGCTTATTGCACAGGGGTTCCGCACTCCAGGCCCTATGCTTATTGTACAGGGGTCCCGCACTCCAGGTCCTATGCTTATTGCACAGGGGTTCCGCACTCCAGGCCCTATGCTTATTGTACAGGGGTTCCGCACTCCAGGCTCTATGCTTATTGCACAGGGGTTCCGCACTCCAGGCCCTATACTTATTGCACAGGGGTTCCGCACTCCAGGTCCTATGCTTATTGCACAGGGGTTCCGCACTCTGGGCCCTATGCTTATTGTACAGGGGTTCCGCACTCTGGGCCCTATACTTATTGCACAGGGGTTCCGCACTCCAGGTCCTATGCTTATTGCACAGGGGTCCCACACTCCAGGCCCTATGCTTATTGCACAGGGGTCCCACACTCCAGGCCCTATGCTTATTGCACAGGGGTTCCGCACTCCAGGCCCTATGCTTATTGTACAGGGGTCCCACACTCCAGGTCCTATGCTTATTGTACAGGGGTCCCACACTCCAGGCTCTATGCTTATTGCACAGGGGTTCCACACTCCAGGTCCTATGCTTATTGTACAGGGGTTCCGCACTCCAGGCCCTATGCTTATTGTACAGGGGTCCCACACTCCAGGCCCTATGCTTATTGTACAGGGGTCCCACACTCCAGGCCCTATGCTTATTGCACAGGGGTCCCGCACTCCAGGCTCTATGCTTATTGTACAGGGGTCCCGCACTCCAGGCCCTATGCTTATTGTACAGGGGTCCCGCACTCCAGGCCCTATGCTTATTGTACAGGGGTCCCACACTCCAGGCCCTATGCTTATTGTACAGGGGTTCCGCACTCCAGGTCCTATGCTTATTGCACAGGGGTCCCGCACTCCAGGCTCTATGCTTATTGTACAGGGGTCCCGCACTCTGGACCCTATGCTTATTGTACAGGGGTCCCGCACTCCAGGCCCTATGCTTATTGTACAGGGGTCCCGCACTCCAGGCCCTATGCTTATTGTACAGGGGTCCCGCACTCCAGGCCCTATGCTTATTGCACAGGGGTCCCACCCAGGCTCTATGCTTATTGTACAGGGGTCCCACTGGCCCTATGCTTATTGACAGGGGTCCCGCACTCCAGGCTCTATGCTTATTGTACAGGGGTCCCACACTCCAGGTCCTATGCTTATTGTACAGGTCCCACTCCAGGCCCAGGCCTATGCTTATTGTACAGGGGTCCCACACTCCAGGCCCTATGCTTATTGTACAAAGGTCCCGCACTCCAGGTCCTATGCTTATTGTACAGGGGTTCCGCACTCCAGGCCCTATGCTTATTGTACAGGGGTCCCGCACTCCAGGCCCTATGCTTATTGTACAGGGGTTCCGCAC
>JAQGDQ010000058.1:0-94387 GCA_030141605.1 Tubiluchus corallicola
AGAGAGAGAGAGAGGGAGAGAGAGAGAGAGAGAGAGAGAGAGAGAGGGAGGGAGGGGGGAGAGAGAGACAGAGAGGAGAGAGAGAGAGGGAGGGCGGGAGAGACAGAGAGGAGAGAGAGAGAGAGAGAGAGAGAGAGAGAGAGAAAGATAGAAACAGGGGGACTGACTTTTGCGGCCTTTAAGAGTACGATCTCAGGAGTTTAGTATTACTCGATGTAATTTATTGCAAGGAAAAAATACCTCCTGACCTAAATCTATCTACCCAAGTCACCCTCCACCGTCTTCACCAGTAAAACATTTCTTTTTTTAAATTTCGTTACTGACGGTTCGGCTACAGTCAACTTAACTGTGAGTATTGAAAATGTTTTAAAATGATATCGAAAAGGAATAGCTATACCACCAATATCTGCTGATTTTCCAACAAGAAGCAGAAATTAGCTGTTAAAGGCAAAAACATTACAATCAGTACAGTTTATGAATGGCTATGCTCTAGAACGTAGCCTCAATAAATCACAGTCACTTAAAGGCTGAACAGAGCTAGCTAGTAATTTTTAGAAAGTTCAAACCAGGCCCCAAGGCCAGTTACATATACGACAAAATGCCAGACAATAGAAACAGGTGTTCCATTTACAGAAATCAAAACAGCAGTTTAACTAGACCTATATATCTATGGAATGCGTTAACTAGATCAATATCTTTGAATGTTTTAAAAACACACTTAGCTACTCAGCTCTGCGTGGAGAGTTTTAAAATTTAACCTTATTTGTTAAAGCTTGTAAAACGATAATTTACCTTACAGCAAGTAAAAGAATTTTTATGTAGCTGTCTCTACATTCTACAGGACAATTATGGTTTAAGGAATAGGTGCGTCTAGCGCGGTTTTGCACTGTCCAGCAGCAATAATGATGATTAAATAGAAAATTTGACTGAAACCTCTTTGAAGGTTGTCGAGTAAAAATCGATAAACGGTCAACAAAGTTGATTAACCACATGCACAATTATTGGGGAAGCAGCATACAACATTACAAATGAGATCAATGCGTCACGCACTTATTAAGCACTGTCTGCATTTAATAATTAATACAGTACCTTAACTTGGAGCACTACAACTTTGTACTGGATCACAACGCATGCAAAAAACTGCTTGCATTAACAAACAATTGCGATATTAAACACTAACAAAATTAAGTGACGAATCTTATGTTTTCGTTATTGGCTGAACAAACTATAGCGATGAACGGGTTACTACAGTTTATTCTCTAATTAGCTGAAGTGTAATTCTTTTTGTGACAGTTCACAAGACAACAGATTTGAGATTTGCATTGTGCACAGATGTATACTTTTTCGTATACCAAACTTACGTGTAATACTTTTGACACGTAATTTCGCCAGCAATTTCTTCTAAAATAAGCATCAGTTTTTTTTTAAATTGTGTAACAAATTTTAATAAAAACTGACAGGAGAATGGTGTGTCCTGGTTTGAACTTTCTAAAATTACTAGCTAGCTTCTGTTCAGCCTTTAAGTGACTGTGATTTATTGAGGCTACGTTCTAGAGCATAGCCATTCATAAACTGTACTGATTGTAATGTTTTTGCCTTTAATAGCCAATTTCTGCTTCTTGTTGGAAAAATCAGCAGATATTGGTGGTATAGCTATTCCTTTTCGATATCATTTTAAAACATTTTCAATACTCACAGTTGCTTTTGGATTCGTAGCCGAACCGTCAGTAACGAAATTTAAAAAAAGAAATGTTTTACTGGTGAAGACGGTGGAGGGTGACTTGCAGATAGATTTAGGTCAGGAGGTATTTTTTCCTTGCAATAAATTTACATCGAGTAATACTTCAAACTCCTGAGATCACTCTTAAAGGCCGCAAAGTCAGTCCCCCTGTTTCTCTCTCTCTCTCTCTCTCTCTCTCTCTCTCTCTCTCTCTCTCTCCTCTCTGTCTCTCATTCTCTCTCTCCTTCTCTCTTTCTATCCCACTCTTTCTCTCTCTCTCTCTCTCTCTCTCTCTCTTCTCTCTCTCTCTCTCTCTCTCTCTCTCTCTCTCTCTCTCTCTCTCTCTCTCTCTCTCTCTCTCTCTCTCTCTCTTTCTCTCTCTTTCTCTTTCTCTCTCTCTCTCTTTCTCTTTCCCCCTCTCTCTCTCTCTTTCTCTTTCCCCCCTCTCTCTCTCTCTCTCTCTCTCTCTCTCTCTCTCTCTCTCTCTCGCAAATGATTCCTATACAAAATCTGTTTGTTTGATTTTTCTTTGTAGACTTTGTTTTATCTTTTTAATTACTAAAAGCTACAAATGCGTTTTCTGTGGTTGTTTTTTCTTGGCGTACTTGTAATTTGCAAAATTAGATGAATAGTTTACGAATAAGAATATTACTGTACTAATCTTTAAAATTATTCGTACTTGTAAACTATTTGGCCGATTTTGCAACTTTCTGCAAAAATAATGACTATGAAATACAAATAAATTTGAAAATTTTAGCTATAATAGTGCTAAAAACTGTAAACGCACATTTAAATACTTCGTTTGTGTGCTTGCTGCTTTCATTGTAATCCTAAAGTTAAGTTGCCAGTCTTACAAATCCTCTTTCACAGTACGCAAAGACCTGCTCCCTATCAACTCATCTACAGGTAGAAAGTTGTTATCTGTGTTATCACAGTATCACTACCTATCGATGCTGTAAGTTTGTCTGTATTTGCTGGGCTTATACATTATGAAACACATTCGTTATACAGAAGCGCATTCATTCTGTACCTACACCTTTAGGGAATTACACAATTTGAAACAAAGGCTAGGGCTAGAGATTTCGACTGACAAGTTGTCTATTAATCTTTCTACGTAAGTGAAATCTATTGACGTATTGTATACCAAAATTCACCCGTATATAATACATATTAGGCCAGTACTAACCCAGTGGCCTACTCATCTTGTCACTGTCACACATATACATGCGTTAACCACAAAGGTGGGTATTAATGCATTATTATAATTGCATACTCTGACCGATCCATTTAAGAATTACTCGGCTGTAAAAGAGAGTAGAGAGAAAGAAGGTGAAAAACCATCAGTTACTGTTGTGTGAAGTTCGCTGAGTTGTGAATACAAGTCTTGCATTGTGGTAATTTTAGGAGAGTTACTTTCGTCTGTTGTTAGTAGCTGCTGCTGTGTAAACTTCGTAGGCGTATTAAATCATTGCTTGAAATTTCGATCAAGTCTCTGTGATGCGTTTCCAAGATTTGGATAATAAGCTGGGTATGTCGTCAAGCCTTTTGGTAGTTTTATATGTTATTCGTAACCTTGCACTGTGATAATCACTATTACAGAAATTTAATTAATTATTTAATTTAATCGTCAGAGCGATTTTATCGACAACTATAGATGTTTTTTAATCTTTAGCTGCATTTGGTCTCAGTTTGCTGATATCTTCCTGTTTCCAAATGCAGACGCTAAAATGAAAGTCTAAGACTGCTAAGGTTAAAACTAATTGTGCAAATTTAGAACCAGAATGATGAACAGTAGTTCTCGTGAAGTTTTTGAGCTATGTGATACTCTCTGGTAACGTGAATTGTGTTGTAATTTTATACCTGACAAAGACTAGATATTAGAATTTTTCTTTAATACATAGTTCACTTCCTTTGAAACTATTCGACTATAGTAATTCATGTACGTACTGCTAATATGTTGTTTACGTGTTCGAGAATGACTGCTAACCCATAACATTTTGTTTGTGCTTTAATTAAGTAATAAATTTAAATTTTGTTGACTCCCTAGAATGAAGTCTCTCTAGTACTTGCTGTCATGCAAGCAGGATTATATTATGTATAGAATGGTTGTATTGTTAATTGCTAAGTTTATTTTTTATTTTTCTACAGATATGGACAACTTAAAATAATTTTACGCATACGAGTTCTCCTTGCATAAGTCACTTGTATTAAAAAATTTAATCAATGTGTACAAGTGTTTATTGTTACAGCTATCATATAATTCATGTGTAAAAGTGTTTATTGTTACAACTATCATGTAATTCAAGAACTTCTAACTTACATATTGCAAATTGTCTTATCCATCAAACCTGTTAAAAATATTTTTTATGTAAAAGCAACTTTTATAGAAATTATATAGCATTACTTAGGAAAGGGTTAAGTAAATCTAACTTGAGACTAAAACTCAGCAGTAATTAATTTTTACCAAAATTTTGCAACCTATTTTGTGATGAGTTTGAAACTAGTAACTGTCTAACTGCTGTCATTTTCAAATTAATTTATTAATTGCCGTGGCAGACGTGCGAAATTCATTTGTTACAACATTAAACCGTACTAGTACTTTGTTTAATATTTTAATAAAAGTTATCTAAACTATTTATGAAGGCGATTAATTTTAGACTATTTCATTAAAAAACAAAATGAAAACTGCGACTTTGATTTTTCAAAATCTCGGCATAATATTTGCCTTACTTCTTAGCCAGTTAAAATGAAAGTTTTGTATGCAGATGAGTTTAGAAAGAAAGCTATTCCTAATCAGATGATCATTTCTCTGTTCTGGAATTCAACCTGCTACTAATCTTAAGTAGTGTTTAGCACATAGGCTGATAGGTAAACTAAATGCTTATTCTGTGGTATTCTATTCTAAATGTGCCAGCACTTCTAAGTAGGCAAACTTCTAAAAAGCCTGCACTAGTGGCACAGTTTTTCAACGCTAATTTTTCGCAAAGGAATTCCTTCAATGCTTTTCTGTTTTGACAAACAGCTTTTCCATTGAAAAGCCCGTATTTGAAGATTTATACGTGGCTAGTTACCCAAATTAATGGTATTGTTTAGTTTTAGAATTTAACTAAGTATAAATTAGTTGCTTATACAGTATGTTGTTTGACAAATTCACTTCATTTTGACATTAGCAATAATGAACAGTCGCTTCTCGAAATTAAGTGTACAGTGTATACTTAAGTCTTAATTAAGTGAACATATAGAATGTCTAAAGTAACTGTCTGTCTTTCTCTGCAAAGTGTAAAGATGTGGAATAGCGTTCTATGAAACTGCTCAATTTTTTTTAAAAATCATGTCATGTTTCTGTATTGTTGATCAGTCTGAAGCTTTTGAGTTTACTCGTAATTTACTCTATATATATTGTGGTTACTTGTCATTCGGTCAGATCAGATCCGCCCCCTGGTTATGAAGTTTGCCAAGCTGAACCTCCATTATTTAATATGCTAACCAGCTAAGCAATCCATAGCCTTTCATTTAGACCGCTTAGTCCTTCTTGTGGAAATGATCTTCAACGTATTTTTATTAACGTTGCAGTTAAGGTGTACACCTTCCAATAATACTTTGAACATAAAGTAAATTTTGGTCTTACTAGTTTGTCCTAACCCACACTCGCACTGTGCTTGTTATCTAAAACTATTTGTAATCGTTAATATGTAGGGTCATGATAAGCTTGTGAAGCATCACGTTCAGTCATGTATTCAAAACTACATAAATAATTGGTTGAAATAGCCGAAATTTCTGTAGCGATAAATTATTGCTTAATCTGTTTTGCTGTGTTCAACCATTTTATGGTGTTAACTGGTTAAACACTACAGCTGAGTGATTTGGGAAATAATATAGAACCGGGTTATTGACATTGCGTAATTTGCATACATTGTTCATCTTATCACATCAAATCTCCTTGCTTTTGGTTTAAAAAATTGTAATTTTCTCTATTATATGCTGTATGTAAACGAGCTGACAATATAAGTAAGAAATTTTTTGGAGGGAGGATTAGCTCCAAACCATGGTAGTAATGCTTGTGGAAGAGTTCCTGTGTGGCTCAACATGTCCTATGGGCCTCGTGTTTCAAAACTTGGACTTTCCTCCTAGGCTTATCGTTTGCAGTTTGAAATCAAATTTGGTCCAGTAATCTCAAAAATTCCGAGTTATATTCTGCAATTTTTGCCTGACATCAGACAACATCTTGTTTTATGTTTTCTACAAGTCGATGGTACATATTCTCACTCACGCCTGTCCTTTGGGTCGTAAATTCACTCTTCCTGAATTCCATCCAGGTCGTTGTCAGATGCTAATAAGTGGGCTACAGGTGTCTGTGCCATCACTGATATTCATAGTGCGATAGTGAGATTGGTGCTGACTTAGGACTTCCAACAGTTATAGTACTGTTTTTTCTTAATTCAGAAAATCTGTTAAGCGATAAAAAAATTCATCTTTTTATGAGATATTACTGTTACTCTAGGTATGAAAAAATACAAACAGGAAAACTTGAAGCTGTTTGAAGGCTTTTAAATATGCATTGTTAACAACGGAAGACGTTTCCACAGTCGTGATGTCATATCGGTACCCATTTGTAATATTTGGGCCAACAAAATATCTTAACAAAGGGGCACGAATACTGTACGATTGTCAATCATCTACTTACTTTTTCTTTGCATTTTTTTTAAAATTTGTAATAAAATTGAAAATTACAATGCGTTATGTTGTAACCATTAGTCCTGCTTAGTACAGACATGTCAAATTAATGTCATGTTTAATTTGACTGATTCAAGATTTACAAGATTGTTTATCTCACATCAACACAAATACACAATTAATACATTAAAAGAAACAAAAAGTTTTCAATAATTCAATGAATACCAAACAGTAAGATACATAATAAGAAGCAAATTTTGGAAAAGATGATTTAGACTGTCTTTAGACGTAGGTGAACTTATGGTAAACAAAAATGGTGATATCGTTACTTCCTTTAATACTCGTGTCTAAACAACGGTATGTACAGCATTATTACAAATATACTAACTTGACTCTCAAAACACTGTGGGGTTGAAAGATAAACAAGAGAGTTATCGCTGTTGTATGTTACTTAGTAAATTCGTATACAGTTTACTTTGAGCACACAACTAGTTTAGATATATCATAGTTTAGGTTTGCTATATCAGGCAGTGACACATTATTGAACGCAGGATATCCACGTATCCTGTATATCTGCGTTAAAAGGCGTTCTCTGGATCCAATGACGAAGTTCATCACAGGATACGTTTGAATTTTCTGTTATTTGCTAAGCTAAGTTCGTGCTGAGTGCATATATTTGGACAATACATCGCGTTATAATATTAGGTTTTCTCACTGGTAGTGTTTTAATGGAACAAACTGGGCGTAGTTTAGAGGATTTGGCATACTGTAGTAAGTATCATAGCTCAGTGCGTGCATTAATTTGTGTTCAAGAACCAATACTGAATTTATAAGTTGCTTTTAGAAGCTTGGGACCATAATGGTTTTAACAAAGTTCAAAGAAGGAATTCCTATTTCCTACAACACAAAAGCAAAACCGAGTTATGGTATGTTTATATGCGGATTTATTTTATTTATTGATCTAATAATTTTCTTGTTTTTTTTTTCATGTCTTTCTCACCTGCCGTTTTCTTTGCTGCTGCATCTGATATTGATTTTTGGTTGATTTTTGAACATCGATCACTATAGCGGTAAGTGGACTTTGTTTCAATTACATATCATTAACATTTAAACAATATTTTTAGACATGTTGGGTTACTTCTTGAATTTTAGTATAAAATTTGTGCGTTAGTGCAATATGTACAGTATGTTAGTAGTTCACTTTTTGTAGCGTAGTTATTGTGTTTATAATTTTCTTTCAAATCGTGTTTTTAACTAAGTTACCAGGTAGATTAGTTGCTCTATTCTTCCTTTGGTTTTATACTTCATGGCAGAGCTTAGAGATTGAATTACTAAGAGAAAGCGACTTTGAGCTATTTTCTAGTCATTTGGCAAAGACATGCTCTTTTGTCAGAAAAAATCAGCTTACAAGTTGATCCCTTAGCAAGCGGTTCATCAGAAGGATTGATTTGCCGTGTTAAAAGGTTACTAGGACTGGCAAATTGTAATACTTAGTCTTGTATTAATAACAAATAATTGATAGAATCTTACACTTTAATCAGTTTCAAATGCAAGTGTTTGAGGTGAATATGGCAGTTGTTTGGTGCGTGTCGTGTTATATATTCAATAGTTGGACAATGGAAATAATTCCTCTTCATGCTGTCTGATATGAGCCTTCAATTGTGGGATTACCCACATTGCTGTATTTCTTTAGAGTACGTGTTTGTATCGCTTTTTGCAAAATACTACAGAAATTCATCCATCATTTGCACATGCTCAGTAATTATCCTCAATTTTATTTACTTTGATGTAAACCCATTGCTTGCTGCTCGCATTGTGTTTCAGTCCCAGTTTCGGTTGTTCATGTTACTCATGTTAGCTTGTTCTACAGACTCTGGGTCATCTGTGGCTTTCGTGAAAAGACGTAGATCGTCCTGCTGTGTTTACGAAATATTAATTAGCGTCTTAGAGAAAGGTGAACTGTTATTACCTGTTGGTAATGACTTTGCCAATGTTTTGGCGCCTGGGGCTATAGGTGGCATGTACCCCCTGTGAATGGTGTGTTTGCTTTTGCAGGTTATCCAAAGTAATTGCAGCGATAGGCCAAAGTTTTGTTTGACGTTTTTTTATTATGTGACAAGATAGATATAAATTTATTTTTAACGTGGAACCATTAAAATTGCATGTGAAAAATGTTTCCATATTGGCCCGTGCAGTTAGTGAAATTAAAAAGATACAGTTTTTCATAGGCATATTAATCACTTAAATTACACGTTACAATAACATACATTAGAATATTAAGAATAAATTCTGATTAACTTAATAGTTATGATAATAATGATAACAATTTAGATTGTGTTGTGACATTCCAAGAGATAAAGTTTCTCATTAAAAATTTTAAATGTACTTACATTACACAGGGTAAACTGACCGTTAAATAAAATAATTTATACACAAAATTTATAAATCAGACGTTTGTTTTAAAATTCAAATATTAGACCAATATGCAAATTTTTCTGTTACATAAAGCAGATTAAGCACTAAAGAGTACACATTATTTTACATAGTATAATTACAAAAGTAAGTTATGATTAAAATTGGCTGTTACAGAAAATAATTTGAATTACGACATATTAAAACACGTAGAGGTACTGAAGTAATTTACTATAAAAATCCGGTTTTTACTGAAAATTATTTAAACTATGACATATTAAAACATATAAAGTTACACTTTAAAGGGTTTTATATGCAACTACATTTAAACGGATTAAACTGAGTGTATGCAACTACATTTAAACGAATTAAACTGAGTGTTAAATTAAAATAATCTATGTTAATTTCCACTATTGCACTAATTTAGGAAACTGTAAAATCACTTGAACCTGTACTCTTTCCATAAAAGCATTTGTGAGTTGACATATTTGCAAAAAGTGTGGCAGAAAAAAAATGGAGAAAAATTTTTGTTCCAGTAGGGATTCGAACCATGGAATCTAATATACTAGGCATATGCTGTAAATACTGTAAGTTTCAAGCTCAGTGGAAGGCAGTCTTCTCGTATAAACCTCTCCTTAACTTCTAAGCATGCTCCCATACCAAAGTTGGGTAACTGCTATTAGTCAATTGTTCACCAAATGCTCAGACGTTAAATATTAATAATATTTAATTTTTTATTGAAGCGAATCCTTGGAAAACTGAAAAAGTCAAGTCTACGTGGTGTTAATTTAATTAAATTTTGTTGCTAAATTTTTCTTTTCTAAACTTCAAAAAAAAGTTTCTATAAACTAAAACAAAAATTAACAACTTTGAATTTTGACAATGTGCCCTTTATATGTTGTTCGACATGCATACAAATAAATTGATCTAATTCACCAAATTCAATCTCCAATGGTTAAAATTTGATTCCTTGTGTAAATATTCACTTTGATCGGCCACATGTTTGTAATTATGTTGTCAGTTGATTCATCAAATAATTTATAGCTTCAAAATTTTATTTCATACAATTTTGCTAACTCTTTGTCTGTAATTTAATTATTGACTAACGTAGGTATGGTATGATAGGTGTGACTATTTGACTGAGTGATTTCGTCTTGGGTTCAAGGTGGTAGTTTTGATTTTAATCAACAGGTAGCTCACAGGTATTTGCTAGCTTCTTTCTGCGTGTTCGGTTTGTTGTAAACTTGTCATTAAAACAAACTTAATGAAGTAGCCACGGATGTTCTCTACGTTTGTTATTTTTGCTTGACCTGTGAACATTAGGCTAGTAGTCATTTCAAAATGTGACTTGCTTTCTCTTGAACAGGGATAATCAAGTTCTTTACTAAAAAAACTTTCAGTGCCAGTTGCTTTGGACAGTAGCCTTAGTGCCTTTTGAATATTTATTATTTTCGTTTTACTTTTTTATTACCTATTCAGTGTAGGTAAGGATTTGAAACATTTATCCCACCACATAATCAGATCGCGACTTTCACGATTGTTTTTGAAAAAACATCTCTTCGGGTTACAAGTATAAACTAGAAGTGCTTTAAATACAATAATTTATTTGTTAAATTCTCCAAAACTTTTCACAGCTTAAATCTGTAAATCTAGAAGTGTTGCAATGCAGTAATAAGTGTAAGGTAAAAGTGCTTCAAATTCACAAAATTTAAGTATGTGTACTTGAAAGTAACTGTATAAACAATAACAAAAGAGGTGTTAGATTTTTGTCTAAATATTTTTTCTTCATACATTTGTTTTTTTTATATTTAACTGCCTGTGGTTTCTTACAGTCACAGAGTGCAGGCACCCATGTAGCGAAATCTAAATAATATGCTTTTTTGAGTTCTTAAAGTAAGTGTGATTGTAAGTTGAGTGTTTATTGTTGAAGGTGAAACCCTGACAGCTGTACCTAAAACTTAGTTTATTTCCCAGTTTTACTATTTGTCTATATCTATTTTCTAATCTGGATTAATAATATTTAGTTTTTACTTTACAGACACCAGCCTAGGCAAACATTTAATCAATTCAATAAATGGAAATTTTTTGTCATAAGCCTACAGTGTGTGCTATACCGTAGCTTCACGTAGAGAATGCTTCTGAAACATTTGGCACAAGTCGTTGATTTGTTGCTTGTTTGAATTAATTTTAAAACAACACGTTGAGATATAAATCATATCAGACCTGTCAGACCTGATAATCGCAATTAAACCTGTTACATATGTGCTGTTTCAAAAAGCTACAGCGTGACTCCATCTAGAGAATGCTTTTGAAACATTTAGCAGGCTGTAGTTCAACTGTTAATTCGGAAGCAAAAAAATGTAAGGAATGGAAAATTTTTAAAAAGTGAATAAAAAATATATGAAGTGCATGATTAAATTAAGCTTTCGCGCTTTACCGTTGAAGGCAGTGTGTAATTATTACTTTGAAAACATTATTCTATGGGTGCATTTACAGACCAAAAATAATAATTACGTTGTCGGTTTTATTACTAATTTTTCAACACAGTCATGCTGCTTTTTACGAATGAGCCGTTAGCTCATAAGTTAGTGTGCAGTGTGCACTCCTGTGACTCATCAGCTTTATTTACTACGTGATTTGTTTTGAGCAAGCCTTAACGTTTGGCAGAAACCAGACGTGTTGACAGCGTTGTTTAGACTCGTGTTCCTTTCGCAGAAATGCTTTAGGTGCACAGCTGCTCACAGTAGTAAGGACTGCAGTACTTCAACAAAGTACCAATAGTAGATCATGTGTTATTAATATCGCAAATGATTCTCCAGTGCGGTTTTCTGGTTTAATTTTGCGAATAGCAGAAAAGTTTTGCGCTGCCATTCAGTTTTGGCAGTTTATTAATTTTTTTGTGTGTAAAAACTACAAATGTAGTATTAAGTTTTAGTCGTATTTAGCTCCTTTGTCGTAGCATAGGTTTAATAATAATTTGCGTCTTTCTCGATTGATGGCGCCACATGACGGCACGCCGCTGTCATCTGCTGAACAAGCAAAGCAACTGCGCTCCTGTCACAGAGAAGTCTGCATGACTCGTGGCTGTTTGTCTGCGCGTGAGAGGAAGCTTGGAAGAGTGAATCATCCCAACCTTTCTTGTTCGCACACGGTGTTGCTGCAGCTGCAGCTGCTGTCTAGTAACGTTTGTATGCATGAGTAATTGTTTTACTGCATGACCATATCGTAGTATCGCTCTGCTTTAGCGTTTTGAAATTTTGGGATTTTAAACAAAATGTCGCGACCGACAGCTACCACATCTTCTTTGTTGGCCGAAGCAAGAGAGAGAAGATTTCGAAGACAGGCCGAAGCTAACGGCCTGAAAGCCGTAGACCAAGATTCGACCAAGGTTGATCAGAACAAAATCGCAACCTCTAACTATACCAGCAGCGTAACCAGCAAACCTCCTTTAGGCGCGGGGACAGATTATAAAGATTACAAATCAGCGTATTCTAAGTATCTCAGTGATCGTGAAAAATTAGCAGGATATTCAGCGACAAAATCAAAGACGGACGTGAGTAGTATGGATACGAATAGATCCGAGTCTCCACGTTCCGAACCGTCTACCAACCTCTCGTCAAGTGCCTCCACCGAGTCTGTAAGTTATCTTTGCTTTTTAGAGCAACATTTCATGCTCGGATTCACGTGTATTATTAAACTGTTGTGCTTTTTCTTCTCTTTTGTTCATTTTTGTAGCTGCACCAAATGAGTGAAATAAAATGTGTTTGGCAGTTACCTTATTACTTGTTATTATAATATTAAAATATTATTACGATACATGTAATATTATTAGTTATTTTAGTTAGCTAACTGTAATAAGTTGAAAGTTAAAACAAAAGTAAAACTTCTAAGGCTGGCAAGACTGAAATTCAGTTTAGTTGTTCAAAATTTTACGTTGTTGCCAGTGCGTTAATATGGCGTGCTAGTGTCAAAACTAATTAAATTCAAATTTGGCTCTAGAGTACTAATCGTATTGTGTCACTTTTTGCTCAACTTTAATGGATTTTTGTTGCATTGTGCTGGAGAGCCACTCCCCAGATTCATTACCGAGCAGTGGAAGTGCTGCTGTACCTAACCTTTTCCTCTCTTCCACCCTGTAGTTTATTATCAGAATTGACGTTTTGTATATGTATTATATTAGTGTTCAATAATGTTAGATATCTACCTTTGTTAAGTTCATTTGCAAAAATAAAGATTTATTGCCATTGCTATTCACGAGTAAACTGTGCTACAACTGCTGCTACAACTTTACAAGGTGCAAATATGATTTTATAAACTGTTACATAAACTCTTGATACAGTACCAAGATACTACATTAAAACCTGCGACTGTCTTGAGCTGATGTATTATTGTAAACCCTGGGGCACCACGGCGGGTTCTAGACCTGTTGGATTTGTTTTTCACACTTCTGCTGAGTAAAGTGGGGCTAAGGCTGTATTTTTACGATTTGTCTAACAAATCCAATATAGAACCCAATAATAATATTCATGACAGTCGCAGTGTTTTAATGTATCTGTTGCATCGTAATGTTTATGTCACATCTTGACCTGTGCTAGCAGTTAGTTGTAGCACTGTTTTCTTACTGCGAATATAACGGCAATAAACGGCGGCAAACCTAACAAAAGGCAGATATCTAACATTATTGAACACCAACAGGCGTGCCGACAGTATGAAAGGTTAGTACAGCAGCACTTCCAATTCCCAGATTCATTACCGAGCAGTGGAAGTGCTGCTGTACCTAACCTTTTCCTCTCTTCCACCCTGTAGTTTACTATCAGAATTGACGTTTTGTATATATATTATGTTAGTGTTCAATAATGTTAGATATCTACCTTTGTTAAGTTCATTTGCAAAAATAAAGATTTATTGCCATTGCTATTCACGAGTAAACTGTGCTACAACTGCTGCTACAACTTTACAAGGTGCAAATATTATTTTATAAACTGTTACATAAACTCTTGATACAGTACCAAGATACTACATTAAAACCTGCGACTGTCTTGAGCTGATGTATTATTGTAAACCCTGGGGCACCACGGCGGGTTCTAGACCTGTTGGATTTGTTTTTCTCTTGTGATGATAATTAGATATAAATCGTAAAAATACCAGCCTTGTGGTGCTTTTGATCCCCCACTTTTACTACTTACTTCCTTGAGAGTGTGAGAGAGAAAAGAGGACAGCCATTTTCAAATTTGCCCCTGTGCAAGGTTGTGCCAGGGCTACAAGTCTATCTGGCAGAAATGCAGCCTTGCAGTTTTTTAAATAAATCGAACATTATGGTAATCGTTCAGTGCTTATGACTATTGCGATAAATACGACTTCATAGATGGCATATGCATGTATTTTAGGCTACTGTTACACGCTCTCATTTGGTTGGGAAGACATTTCTTTCTTAGAAATGATTTTTTTTGTTACATGCAGGCTCTGAGACGCCACATAGTAGTCTGGATAAATAAGTTTATATAAAATTTAAACTGGAAAAGAAGGTAGTTTGTTGTGTAGCTCTTGTTTACTGTTAAACTAAGATACATCACAGCTGTGTATATTTTTTTTAGTTATTTTTCTGTTTTATTGTCTCTAATCAGACAATTTGGGTATAAGGGGTGTTACATATAGTGACGTGTGCAATCTGAAAATGCTTTTAATAAACTTAGATATTTGCACTTGACAGGTTCATTTGCTTGAGCACTTGAAGCTTGTTAGCGATATGCATATGGAACAGCTGGGCAAAAAACATTTATATCCATACAACCTAGTAGCAAAGAGACTAGAAACCTCCTAAAAGTGTTCGAATTTTGCACAGTTGCAAGCTGCATCGCTACTACCCTCATCCAAACACTGTAGCTGCTCTGTGTCTGGAAATGATGCTGTTTTTTCGCAGTTTGTATTCACACCATCCCAGGCGCAGATTAGTGTAACGGATTTGTTATTCTAGTGTAATGATGTTTTCATTGCTCGACACTGGGAAGATAAGTGTCGACTGACATTGGCGTACGGTTTGGTTTGGCTGTAATAAATTAGACGTAGACTAGCCCTAAACTTTTTTAAAGTTTAAAATTACTAGTGAACTTTTACGGACATAAGCTTAGGAGAATTTTTTTATTTATCTAATGTGACTTAGACGTTTGGCAGGCACTTACCTAGAGTGTTTTCCTGTGCTCCCATCTTTTTGTCGGGAATTACGGGTGCCGTAATCTTCCGATCAACAGGGCGTCTATTATATTCTTGCACCCTGGAGTTTAGGTCCGTCTAATTTTACAGGGTTTGTATGAACCAGTGGTCAGTTATTTCTGTATGTGAAGACCTGTAGGAACTCATTTGAATGGTATAGTAACTCTACGACAATGTTATAACTGGTTTCTACATTTACATATCTCCAGTTTTCCCTATAAAAAACTTGGCTATTTAGCTTCTAGCTTTGAATTGGCCTCGAGATCTTACAGACTTCATGTCACTCCAATTCCTAGCTTAAAGTCAAGGATAGACATGTCATAAGTAAGCCCCTCTTTTCTGACCTCACATTCACCTTAGTTAATCTCACATTTAGGATGCTTTAGTATTAAATTAATCATACATTTGTATGATTTTATTCTCATACGTTTGTCATCGAATCGAATTCATGTACTATACTAATACCTTTACTGAATTTGTAGGTTTGCTAATTTACTGTTCTCGATATGTAAGTTGGTTAGTCAATGGTTCTCCGAATATGTGATGGATTATTACTAACCTATTGTCATTAGCGTAGTCGATATCTTTGTAAATTATCATATCGTCATAATATATTTGATCGTGATTTTAATTTAATCTTTGAGTTCATTTTGTCACAGATGTAGGTAGACAAACACACACACAATATCTGAACATATTTCGCTTCGTGTTTTGGCTGTTCAATAAGTTTATCGAGAAAAAGATTCTTGTTCTTTTGCGACCAGTCATTCCAGTCTACCTGCCTCTCCCACAATTTTCAGAATTTTAACCCTTTCCTTGACATATAAAATGATGTAGCTTTGATTCTACGTGTACTGCAGTGGTTTGTCATTTCCTGCAGCTTTGCGTGATTTTATGACTCTTAATTAGTTACCAATAATATATATAATATATATCGGTTTAATTAAAATCCACAAGACCGCTAATTAATTAAATTTTAGCATTAGCAAAATTTCAGTCGCGGTCATTTTACAGCATTGTGAGAGTTGCGACACAGTTACTTGGCAAGAGTTCAACCTTCCACCGATTCATTGTCAATCATGACCTGGGAGTAACGACTCTTTTTAGTACTTCGCATCGTATAATTTCCAAAAATTATTGCCCCAGCAAAATTGCTGTGGAAGCACACGTTACAACCGTCACCTGACTCAGCTGGTTGTAATATACGTGATTACAATCGAGATTTGGAGATTTCAGCTTCTCTGAACGAGTTTACCGGCCGGAATTCAATGCTTGGGTGAAGGTGGGGATGTAGCAGCGCAGCGCCAATTCGAATTGGGGGTGGCTCTCTGAACTGTGACTTGAATTGTAGTTGGAAAGCAGTGTTTAGCAGACTCAAGCGTATACATAGTTCTGCTAGCAGGTCGTTCCCGCATTATCTTGTCCGTGTAAAAGTCATGAACTCGGTAGAGTAGATATTGGCATTTTTTGTCAGAAATTAGTTCCTAGTGTGTGCTGTTTGTGTACGTAAACTCGCTGGAAAATGAGTCGAACACCGTATAGGAACAAGTTCAAGACTGCTATACCTGTATCGAACAACAATAACGGCAGCGGCAATATTCCCAACGGTTTTGTAAATGGCGTCGGGAGTAACCGATTCGGAAGTTTGTCCAATGTTGTAAGTAACATAATAAGAATGGCTCATGTATTTGTGAATTTCTCATACAAGTAATTAAGTGACTGCTCATAACATTGCTTGCACACAGTGAGAGTAATATATTTTAGCTTGGTTACTACGTACATCGTATTTTTTCTGTCATGTTTCTTAAGCCATATATGCATTTCCGTTACTCACTGTTTATTTAAATTTTACTGGCATTTTCTCTGTAGTGAATTTCTGTTTAATGTCATACTATTCGTACAACATTTTAGTATTCAGCATTATTACAAATGGGCTATTCAAAACGAGAAAGAATGCATGTCGTATGAAACGTAGTATTGTTAATGTAATGTGAAATTAATATGACATTATTGAAGTGATTTACGTGCCCACAAGGTTTGGTTTAATTTTCCATTATAATACTTTCTTATTTTGTAATGCTATTGAACAAAATTAGTACTTACCTGTGTTAATTGTGGCTATTTATCATTTAAAATTCGTTTTTTATTGAAAGACTGTTTACTTTCTACTGGATGCTTTGGTGTAGTTCGACGTTGTCTTGCCTCTGGGGCGCTTAAAATTTTCTTTTAGTTGCATGGTAATGTTTGGGTAGTAATGTCTGTTTTAACCCTTTCATACCTGTTGTATCCCGTGAGATACGAGAATATTTTCTGCCAGTTATTTGATCTGTTAATAGTTATTTTGATTTAAGCCAATAACAATAGACTAAAAGTAGTGATAAAGTGGCAAACTAGAAAATCTACATAGCATAAAAAACTGTGCAAGGTACAGTACTTTAGAGACGACTTTGTACAGATCAGCATAGCATGCATAATAAATGTCTTAAATACTTTAAAAAATTATCAGCAGTCGCAAAATGAAGCACATTTTTTCCTTTATTGTGTTTTTAAAAAAGTCGGACTTTGTTTTTTTGCACATGACAAAGAATGTTGTGTATCCCACAGGATACATTGGGAAGAAAAGTACCAAGCCAAAAAAATTTTTCTTATTAAAAAATAATTTGGAAGTGAAAGGGTTAAACATATTTCTGCAAGTTGTTTAATCTGCTACATTAATTTTGATGATTCTTGCCGCAAAACTGCTTTTTTATTTCTGTGTTCTATTCTACAGCTCTGTTCTATTATACAGCCAACATGAACAATAAATTGGAATAGTTTTATGATACGCTTGTTATTCTTAAAATGAACAGGAAGGGTAACTAGGAGCTTCTGAAATTCTTAATCAAATTGCATTTTCAGGTTGTTTTGTCATTTATCATTCCCTAAAATTAGCAATCTTTTCTTTATTTTGTAATCAAAGTTTTAAACTCGCATAATATATAGACTGTCATTAAGAGTGAAACTTCACAAGCGTTAAAAAACGATTTTCAGCTGTTACCGTATATAATCCTGCAGTTTAATTTAAAATACATCTAGGAGCATCTTTGGTAGTTACACAATTTGGAAATTATGTAAACTTTACAAGAATCTAGAAGAACTGCTATGTAGTCTTCTATAATATGTGAAATGGCAACTTTCTGTCTGAAATGTAGGAATACACACTTCTTGACAGTTTGCGTAACGATGTTCATTCGTATTTTTCCATGTTTTAGTAAAAAGCTATTGGTTTCGATTCAGTAAACTTAGAAACGTCGGGAATATTTGGTTCACTCGGTGATCCTTTAACGAAGAGTCATTTAACTGTTTAGCCTTGAAGATAATGCCACTTCATAAATCTTGTCACCTTCAGACCTGTAGGCACCGTTATTCCCCTCTAGGATCTAGCGTAACAATTTATTCCGGCTGCGTATTTACAACTAGTAGAATACCTGAAGTGCGTTAACGTTCTGCCTTTCTTAAAACTGTCATCAGCAATAATTATTATCACTTGAAGGCCATAGCTTCTTGTGCAATGCTTAGGATCAGCATCTCTGTCGGAAATGAGAAATGTTTTTCAACTTCCTAATGGACTACCTTACACGGGACATTTAATAACCATACCTTGGTGGACTGTCAGCAACAACCAGTTTTATTCTGGATGATGTTTTATGTGGACGTGTTTCTGTGTTTGGTATAAAACTGAGCATTTGCTAGTTTAGCCATGGTTATTACTGTAAGTTTGAATAATTTAGCCATGGTTATTACTACTGTAAGTTTGAATATAACTGTGTATAATATTAATCTTACTCTGTGTGCAGGTGATGCTAAAAACCTGGCTTAATCGTTTATTTTCAATTTTCACTCATGAATCCTGCCCACCAATTCATTAAGATAGATAGTGAAACGATTGTACTAAACGTTAAGTACTTTAACGTCCGTAAATATATTTTATTTAAGCGTATGCATGCATCTTTTGTATTGAGGTTAAAGATTTTATTGAGTGACTCGTGTATAAAATTCTTTAAAATAGATGTAATAGTCCAAATTTTGCCGTGATACTTGGGTGGCTAGATACGTCTGTTCTCTGGCTATTCAGTTTCCCATAAAATTCCAATTATCCGTTATTTTCTTCACATAATTTTCTTTAACATTTCGTAATTATTGCAATACAATTGCGTAAATTCTGTATGTAGCTTTTTCTTTAATGTATCTATATTATTACTTTCACCGTTGTATACCAAATATGAAATTAAAATTTTCAAATGCAACTTCAATTTTAAAGTCCTTCGCAAAACTGGTAATAATAACATTGACCCCATTCCTATACATGATGACAATTGAAGAAACTGTACAAGTTCTATGTAATTATGACGCTTGTGTGGCAATTTCTGCTAGATTGCATCGTACAGGCGTGTTAAAATTGCTTGTACCGACTTTTTATTCGTTTCTTGCAATTATGCTTTTCGACCTTCGTTGCGTTCACAGTTGAGATAACAGTGTCGCAGGATTGGCGAAGAAAAACTCAATTGACCGTGTGTTATCGGCAGATCTATCACGCCTTGTAGCTTTTCTGTATTAGGTCGCATTCATACTCCTGCGGTCATGCGGCGACGATTTCCGTTCGGCCGATACAGCGATGGCAATTCCACCATCATTGGAGTGCGCAGAACTACGCGTGGCTTCTCCTCTGTGGTAGAAGCTTTAATAATTCCCCTCTTTCGTTTTTTTGATTTGATTGTTACATTTTCACTCGTATTTGTCTACTTTTTTGTCAGATGTGTTTATTTTCTTCATTTTTAGTGACTCATACATCCTTATTAGACGTCTCCCCAGCTTGAGTGATTCCCTGCAAGTCTGTTTGTCCTTTGATTTTTCAAGGTCGTGCTTTAGACTGCTCTTTTTCAGTTTTTCAGTTGAATGATGTAAAGGAAAGGTAAACCCCTAAAAATATATTCTACACCAGCAGTAGCCAGAGCATGGATAGATCGTTTGGTGGCCGGTAAAAAAGTCACAATTAATTCTGGCTGGGGTTAAGGTTTATTTCTTTTTTCCTGTGCCTTTTTTCTTGTGACTTTTTCCGTGATTTTGTTATCTGTGACTTTTACCTAGATTCGAACGTTAAGTCATGTCTGTATTTTATTTATGTGCGTGAGGGTGTGTCTGCGCATTTATCCGCACCTTAAAGTCAAAACGGATGAAGCCTTTGATGGCAAAACTTGAGACAGGAATAGGTCGTGACAAGAGCTTGAAATCCGGTGATTTTGGATTTAAAAGGTCAAGGATCAGAAAATTAAAAAATGCTTATAGCGTCAAAACGGATGAAGCTATGATCACCAACATGTCACAGGCATGGGTTAGTGCAAGACTTTGAAAGCTCATTTGCTGTTTTGGTTCAAAAAGTCGCGGGTTATACTACAAGATGCAAAAATGTCAAAATAAATTTTTGCCCTTAGTGAACTTCACGTCATGGCGAGGAAGATAAATTTTAGTCACAGCAAGGTGTGTAGGCTGTCGGTTATAATTCCACACCCATGCCTCTTGTCTTTCAAACGTTTCCGTCATAGTTTCGTCTCACATCTAGAATGCATTGCTCACGATGCATGGAATACCGTTAACATGATAATAAAAGACGTGAATGTTATTGCGCTGGATTTATTTAATATACACATACTCATGTTGCAACGGACTACTAGCATATAGCAACAGCAGTTGTATTTTGTAGTGGCTGCGTCCCGCCCAAAACAGATCTAGCCTCTGATATCAGCCGACATAACCTTATAGCGCATAATATAAAGCCTGGGATGATGTTACAGTCCCGAGGCTACTGTATGCTACCATATGGTGGAGTGGATGGGCGCGTCTGTTTTGTTCCAAATGTCCATATGCCGTAAATTCAGCATTCCTTCCTCTGAGGGGTTTCAGTTGGTTTAATGTATTGTAGGAAGAGTAAATAATGTAGCCACTTTAGTTGTCCGATAAGACTTTGGAGTTCCTTTAATACTCGTACAACAGGACTTACCGTACTTGTAGACATTCGCATTTCATTACCAGTTTAGGCAGTATCGTTGCTCTGTATCGTTGAGGTTAATAAGTCTGCTGATTAAGAATGAGAAAAGAATTGTAAATTTGCATGGCCTAACCCAATTCGATGTCCATCAGTACCCGCGTGTTTACCAGACTGGATTAAAGACCTTTGATAGAGTCGAAAACACGTAGCGATGATAAGCATTTGCTTCTCATAATGAATTGTCACAATTAAATTTGCAGCACAGTTATAATATATTTGACCGGTGATGTATGATAAGTGAGCGTTATCGTTTGACATTTCTGGGTCGAAGTGAGTCAGTCAGAACAATAGACATCATTGATGTTCTCTGCGCTTTTTTCTAGTAAATCAAGGAAGTGATGGGATTTGCTTATAATCAGCGACTACTACTTAACTTAGACTCTTGCACAAATGTTTGCTTTATTTGCTTACCTTTACGTGCCTCTAGCCGCATTTTATCACACTAATCACCAAGGCTAATCTAGCTAGTTTGTTAAGAAGAGTTTTTTATGACTGAAAAACATTATATTTAGTGAGGGGGCCACAAGGGTTGCAACGCAATTCATATTGCTTGACTCACAGTATTTCAGCGCCTCCCTTAGTTGATGATGTCTGTCTTGATCCTGTGTGCAGTTATTGTGTTGCGACATTAAATTTGCAGATGACATTAAATTTGCAGGTACTCCAGTCACTCTGCCCCGCAGACTATAAAATAGTGCGTGACATGACTAACGTGACATGACATCATTCCTCCAAGTTCTGAATCAACTTTCTTGACTGTTATCACTGCCGCCAAAAACCTGTGTGAAATTTGTAGTTTAGTTACTCTCTTAAGATTTAATTCTTATATTTAAAATGCAGAGTGGTTTCTGTTGTTCGATTGCTATCGCACGTGTCACGCGAGCGTGACGTGCGACATGCGTGTCAAGAAAATGGCTCAACTACACCAAATTGTGGCGTGAAGGCACTTTGTGTGATGCATTGTCAAAAGTTTATTAAGACTTCATTACTCAAGTTATAACAATTTTTGATAGAAATCATCTTTCGCATAAAAATTGGGTTAAATACAACAATGTAATGACATCAAATATTGAGACTGCCTCTGTTATTTTCAGCTAAGCTTCAAAAGATTACATACTGTCACTCTGGCTGTCTTGTCATTTTATCAACTATATTATTTCAACTTTATCCACTATAATAGATAGACACTAAACCAAAGTAACTAACGTTAACACCGTGCGTGTTTTCACTGTCAGTGACAATTTTTAAAGGATAGGACAAGTGACTTCGCATGTTAAGCTTATTTTTCCTGTTAACACTTAAACTTAGAAAAATATAACAAAGAAATTTGCAACAAACTGTCTACAAACTATATGAAGTTAATTTATACTACCGCTGAGTAGAAATTTTTCAGGCGGAGGTGGCAGCCGCCATTTACTTGAAAATATTGATGCAACTGGTGAACTTTGTGACCTTTCGTAAGCTCATCGTGGCTTTCCATAACGGCGCGCTGCTTCAACTAATTTAAGCATCTGCAGTTTACCTATGTTCGTTCAAAAATATAAAAATATTACATAATTAGCCATCTGTTTTTTGTTGTAAAAACTTATACTTTTGGCGCAAATTGACAGTGCGCTGCTTTTCTTCAGCGAATGATCGACGTCATTTGTGGAAAAATGGGCGTTCAAAATAGGATCGTCCAAGCATAAAATGATCGCGATTTTAAATGATTTTACACGAGGCGCTAATCTCGTTTTTATTACGTACTAATTCATTCTAACATTTTTTTGCAAACGTTGAAATAAGCCTAACAAGTCAGAAGACTTGGCCTTTACCTTAACTTTTTCTGAAATAAACTTTCCATTGTAATTGATAGTTGAAAATTTTGCTTTCACTACCATACAAAATTAAAGAAATTCATAAAATATAATGAATGTTAAACTCAATATACTTGTGCGCAAAAATAGTTTGATGAGATATTTTTCACAATAGCAAAGCATTTTCACGTAACTTTGTCTGTTTACCTTTGGTCGTGTTTGTCTTACAAGCTGTAGGATCTCTGTGTTTTTCTCCAGTACATAGCCTCCCTGCATAAATAACTGGGTAAGGGAAGAAATATACAATCCTCTAAAGCTTGGGCACACGTGTTATGTTTACTAAACTATGTGATGAATAAACATAGGTGTGATTAGTATGCAACAACACTTTTACTACAGATATAGGTGTGTGTACCCGACTAATACCTGTATAGGTGACTAGGTGTGCGTGACTAATTTAACCAACCATTTTCACAATATAAATGCGCCCTAAATATGCGTAAGTAAAGCATTAGTGAAATTTTATATTGTTGGTCTGCTGATGTTGTGATTTACTGCCTTGCCTGTCAAGCAAGTCATATGCCATAATCCTAAGCGAGTTTCTAAATCTTAAACTTTTACAAGAGAGAGTATTCAAAAATACTTAGTTTCATGCTACCAAATTATTCACAGAGATGTTGGTGTTGATTTTGACAAATTTCACTTCTGTATCTTGCAATAGAACGACAAAATCATTCTCTGAAACTTTGTGCGTCAAACTGCTAAAGTGTCATTTTGTCGTTTTTTCTCAAATCGAGTTATTGGAACTTTTTTTGTCTGCATATATTGATGGTGCCTTCTTAACTGCACAAAATATTAAGTTATTTAAAAGCCAGTTATTTAAAGTTAACTTACATACATTCCTTGTGCATAATACACATGTATAAGTAGTCCATCTCTTTATGTCCCTACCACATTCTTGTATATACTATATTTGCAAATTGTAAATATTGCATTTTATTATTTTTATATATATTGTTTTTATTATATTTTACTGTTGGATGTGAATAAAGTGAAATAAATAAAAAAATAAAGCTGCTTTTGGCAGATTGATAATGTTATAGTAAAAAAGTCAGTAAATAAAATTTTCCTGCAGTTACTATAAACAATACTTTATCAGTGGTATAATCATACTAGCAGCAAGTTTACGGTAAACACGACTTGATCTTTCTCACTAGTGAGACAATCTCAAGTCGATGACGTCCCTGAAAATAGTTTTGCCTTTCCTATACGGTAGTGAAGTGCGGCCAAGTTTGAAAATTTTGTTTTAGACGTTATTATTGCAGTCTATTAATATCAATAAAAAGTAATTAACATGTAAATTATCCAGTAAACCTAGAACAATGTCTAATGCAGCAGAAGGCAATAGCAAGATTGAAGATAAGCAAGGTTCTATAGAAATTTTATTTTTATCTTTACAGAGCGTAACAAAGCGGGAACTCTTTTTCCGTGAGCAGGCAGCCGCCCAGTCTGCAGGAAAACATGCCATGGAGAATGGTATCAGTTCGCTGAGAAAGGAAGATCGAGACATGAAGGAAAAAGAAAAGGATCCGTCCTCCTCTTCTGCCAGTGTGAAACACACTAAAACTATGGACGGATACGTAGGCTTCGCCAACTTACCCAATCAAGTCTACAGAAAATCTGTCAAGAAGGGATTCGAGTTCACATTAATGGTAGTAGGTGAGTAGCTAATCACTGATAATAAAGTTCTTTCAAGCATGTTCAGAGGATTGCTGAAGTTGTAAAGATTCTATCATGCTCTTATAGTTTTGTGTGACAGCTTCACATGTCTCCCACAGCTTACTCTGGGATTAATTTTTGGAAGGTGTTTACAGTTTGTTGTATGTCTGGAATTGTGAACTTTAGCCTAACTTTTTTCGATTGAACCAAATGTCCTGAACCTCAACCCCGTTAAGCACATCCGAACTATCCCAAAGAACACAGTCTATGGTAAAGTGATAAAAGTATTGATCAGTATTCAACAGCTAAGCTTGTGAGACATCTGCAAGATGTGTGCAGGATCTTAAGTTCTTGCAGTCACTTTCGAGTCACTGCTCCAGTTATTTTGCAGGCTGTGCGCCAAATTTTGAAGGCATGATGGATTCACTGTTTTTGGACAGTACCATTATATTCGTTGGTTATGTACTACCGTGTACACTGGGTGATGCATCGGTTACTATTTAAGTATGATTATTTTCTTCTATAGAAGTGTTTCATTGTAGTCCAAATCACTATGGTGATACGTAGGCCTACTGTGTGAATGCAGCATTCACACATTAATTAAAACTCGAACTGCAAAGAAAAAAAACAGTGATTATAAAATACATACTACATCTGCATCTTCCTCACGTTCGTTTATTTTTCAACGAATCCTGGTTATGTAACATTGATTTCCTTGTAATATATCTCCCTGCCACAGTAGGTAAGTTCTGTATATAGGAATTTCTATTGGCGGTCCTAGACAAATGTGAAATGATTGACAAAATTATCCATTGGTGTGGATGTGTCTTAAAAGTTAATTAAATGAGCGCGCCTAGCGTATAGCAATGCATTGAAAATCTCGGAAAGCAATCCAGACGTGTCACGAGGAGGAATACGTTAAATATTTGTAAAATGAATGAATGATCTTAAAAGTGCATGATGGAATTTTTGCCTGTTTCCTCATCTTTAATTGATAGGTCATGAAACTATCATCAATTGCAAGTAAATGGCTGCATTATGGAAGCCACCATTCTAATCCTAATCTCCAAATGAACTGTAAAGTTAGGAGATGTTTAACTGAGCGGTTGTAAATGTACTGAGTTGTATTAATCAATTGTATTGTCAATAACTGCGACTTCTGTACTGCTAGTATTGTGCTGCTAGTACTTGAAAAATGTAGCTCAACCGTTCATCAGCTGTATCCTTAACACTTAGTTTCCTTTCTTTTTTTGTTTATCTACTGCTAATATTTGAACACCAAGCAAAACAAATAAGTGTGGCTCTCCAATCACCATCTGTCTTGGCTGCTTCCTTTTGTGGCTGTGTTTTTTTATTGTAAGGCTCAAAAAGCTCAGCCGCCAAATGCCTGGCATAATCATAGTTAGGTGCTTTTTAAGAGGATTATTTCTATTTTCAGTCAGATTTTTTTTACTATTTAGGCATATCACAGTAACAGTGTTGCTGCAGCCAGCATTCAAGGATGCTCCATGTTACTGGTAGAGTAAACTTAAATAGGGCTGGTAAAGAACCAAGAACGATAACTATCAGAGAAGCAAATTTTTTGTATGGATCATGCACGCGATGCAGTTAAACCTCAAAAAATTCCCCCATGCAAAAGGAGTTTTAAACAAATGCCAAAGCCTCCCCAAAAGCTTCATGGTACTTACATACATGTAATAGCCTACAGCTTAACAACACTAGATCTGAAAGATACAAGCAGGAGACAGAAATTCGTATATAAAAGATGTGGGCAGAGCAGTTTTTCTGGCACATGATCTGAGGTTTATGCCTACCATGTTTCACTTCTGTTTGGATAGAAATGGCTAGAACTACTTGTGATTTTTACCCTTTTTTGTCTTTTTGTTTTCATCTGGAGAACTATAGTGGTTCGAAACGTCGTGCTCTTTCTTTCTTTTTCCTTGTTTTTTTAAATGCGGGATTTTTACTCATTGGGAATGGGAATTAATCTGTGTTAATTTCTCACAAATCATAAGTTAATAATGGGCACTTTTTACTCTTCTGTAGTAGCCTTGTTTTTACATATGCCCAAGGTAGATTTTTACGCGAAGTACATACTAAACTGATATCAATTTATAGATCTATAGAACCAAGTACAAGTGCTGCAATGGTGCAAATGAGTTATGTTGCGCCCTCTGCAGCCTGCCACGCCTTCTGCTGTACAATATTGACTTCACTCTTTTTACCCAATCGTAGTTTTTCTGTAAGACAGCTGTTAGGTCTTAACCACACCACACCACCACAGAGCTAGGACAGTCATCTCTTTGTTCCAAAGGGCTGCTGGTCTGTGTTTATTTGGGTGGCAGCTGCGCGGAAAAATCCATCTTGTAATACATCTCCCCCGGGGGTGGTGACTCCTGAGTGGTGTACTTGATGGTCAGGGCAGAGTTCACGTATCTGTTATGATAAGAAATGATGTCATAATAGTTTATTAGCCTATATAAGTTTGATTTTTAGTATCTCATTAAATTTGCTCAAGGTTCGATTCATATCTATGGCTGACGATTTTTGTTCAGTGACTAGCATTTCACCCTCTAATCTTGGCCTGGTCCGTGTTTACCATTACTCTGTAACTGACACACGCGCCTGCTATAAATTGCGTAACGGAGAATGTTTGGCTTTTGGGCATTTATCAATGACCGCCTTACTAATACGTTCACTCTTGAAAAAAATGAAGGTTTCACATTACCGAATACATGGTCGCTGCAACCATAAGCGTACGAGCCAGGGGTGGGGCTGCAGCCCCCCTCCCGGATTCGGGCAATCACCCAATTTTTCGGGCACCGGCTAAATGATGTGATGACAAAAATAAAATAATTTTTTTCATAAAAGGAGATCTCGACATTTCTCCATGCTGCCAAATGAAGTGCCTGAAATACGGGCATTTTTTATCATCTGGTAGGGTGAGGCCTGACTCGGGATTTTTTCGGGTTGGCACTGTATTTTTCCGGCAAAAGTGGAGTTCAGCCCCCTGGAAAAATCGACCAGTACGCCTATGGCTGCAACGTAATGCAACGTTTTGTGCAAAGATTGCGATTCAAGTGTTAGTTAATTAGACTAAATAAGCAGCTATACTGTTTGCTTTCTTTGCTTAGTATCATAGCAATAACAACATTTTTTGGGTGCACTCTTTGCGCTTCTCGGTTTTTGCTATTAGACATAATTAGTCTTCTTTGGCTATTTTAGGTATTTTTCTTTAGTTAAAATAACATAGTTACTTTGAATTTGCTTGTATTGCAAGCGTTTAAATGGTTTAGTTTAAAACTGCATCCACGTGACCTAACTTCCTTGGGGCAGAAAACCTTTCTGCCACTCTGTGGGTGATCTTGTCAGAATTGTTTAATTCAGGAAACCTTGAGGAAATTGGCTAGGTCACTAAGAGATTGCGCTGTTATAAAAAGTCAGTATCTCAATTTATTTGCCGTTCTCACTGAATGAAGTTATCGAAATGTTTTATTGAAAACGTTAAATTAACTTGTTTATTCTTTGTGGATCTATTAGGAGCTTTCCCTTGATTGGCCAGATCGGTTAGATTTCAAATATAAATATTGAAATTTGAGATACTGTAGCCTGAAATAACCCACTTTGTCTGTAGGTTCTAAGTTATTTGTAAATGAAATAAGTTTTTTGAAATCAGTTTTGCTACGCAATTGACATCTGTGTACATGATAATATATCAACAGCACATCGCAGAAAAAGGTGTTTTCCTATTTTTCCGTCAAAAGTTTTAAGGATAATCGCTACGAAATCTGTTCTGGTGTTTCTTTTCATGCAACGGTGTGCTCTGCGCCAAAACAACTCGTACCACAAAATTTATTTTACTGACTTCGTATGTTTTTGTTCAGATTTTGATAACAAGTTGAAGTTATTTGAGAAACTGTTAACTTGTTAGCCAGTTATCTTGTCTGTTTACGTGCGAATTAAATCAGTTTCATCGACTTTTTGCTCGCTTTGAGTACACAACTACAGTACTGTAGTTAACTACATTAACTACTGTAGGCTGTAGTTAATAATTATACACTGCAAGTAATATATTTCGTAATCATGTAAAGCCGTTAATTACGATTTTGTTGCTCTTAACCATGCATGCAGCAATTATTTTTTGTAACTTTCCAAAATTGTTTGTTGTATTTCAGTAAATTGCGTTGAAATTTTTGACATTGAAACTCTTGTTCTGTATGCGAATATTATATATATTTTTGGCAAGATATGTGAATTAATGTGTTTTGGTTTTTTGAGTTTTGTTTTAGCATTGTCTAGTCACATAATTACGTTAACGTAACTTTCCGTTTGCTGTGTGGTTTTTTGCACACTTTCGTATTCTGCTACGTGCAACTAATAATAATATAATCATAATCATAATTTCATGCTCCTGTATTGTCCTTTGGCTTAGTTCACTGTTTGCGGGTGGAAACCGTTATGCTAGCACCTGCCTATATTGTGATACTCAAACGGTCGCTACCCGGGAAAGCCTTGTTCCCTTGTGCCCCCATCTGCTTCTTAACGTATCCCTAACCATTATTGTCGATTATTATCACAGATATAGCTGCTGATAGCCTTATACTGGTGAAATTGTACATTTTAGAAGCTTTTAATTCGTCCGTTACTGATAAGGCATGCTTAATTAAACTGAATATAATAACTCTTCTATAGGTGGCAGTACTGGCGCTGCTCCAAAGCCGCTAGATTTTCGGCTACACTTCGTGCATTATTGCCTTTAAAGGTAAACATAAGTGCAGAATAGTGGAGAGCTCGTCTATGCGACATACTCTTAGCTTTTTTCTCCTGAGCTGCTTATCTGAGGGTATTTTTGTCGTTAGCATGTTCATGCTAAATTTTCATTTTCTGTTGTTTAAGAAAAATGTCATGTAAATGCTTCAGTTGTTGTCCATCTAGTAGTTTCACAACAAAGCCCTTGATGTTTAAGACGTTATTTAATCAAGTTTGAAGAATAATTGTGTTACAAGTCCATTATTGCTGTTAGTGAACTTGAAAGTAGATTTTTATTTTATTTTATTTTATTTTATTTTATTTTATTTTATTTTATTTTATTTTATTTTATTTTATTTTGTTTTGTTTTATTTTATTTTATTTTATTTTATTTTATTTTATTTTATTTTGTTTTGTTTTGTTTTATTTTATTTTATTTTATTTTATTTTATTGTTTAGTTGTATTAATTGAGTTCATACACTAAGTCTTTCGCCTCTGTGAACCGTAGCCTTCCTCTGCTTGAGACCATCCTATGGCGAGGTAGTGTTAAAACGTATTAAACTATGCCGCACAATTGCACACGGTCTACTCGCCAGTTTCAATATATATAGCTTCTTTTCGATTCGGTTCACCCATTTCTCGTTTATCACGCAGGTGAGAGAAAAAAACTGGCTTTTAGCCCTGTCCGCTGACCTATATAAGTGTGATCCACTTTTTTATCTGCATACGAACTTTCCACTATCAATCGGCTTTGCCCATCCTTTTGTGTAGTAGAACGATTTAGCCTAGTTCTGTTACTGCATCGAATGTAGTCGTGTGAAATAGAATACGAAATATCTGCGTCTGTCATCCAAAATAATGTTCTGACTGGCATTTATCCCTAGCAGAATTATGTAATGACAAGTCTTTGCTGTTTATCTTGTCAACTGCTTTTGTTAAACGCTGTGTAACGTATCAGTAGTTAGCATTCACTCGGTCATAAGCATTTAATAAATTAAGTACTATAGCTCGGAACAGTGGCTAATTAACTATATTGCTTTCTGGTCAGAACTTTGGGTTCAAAATCATTACTGGACTCTCTTCGCATTTTACCTGTAGCTACGTCTTTAGTACGTTCTATCGTACTTATTTACTCCAAATGGTTATTCTTTATAGGTTGTAACTTATGTCATGTGTCATCTTTATTGGCTGCTAAGTATCTATACTAAGCTTGACAACTTTTTTATAAATTGTCTTAGTACTTGAAAGTAGCCTCTAATTATTATGAGGTTTGCTTGAAATTCTGCTTTCGTGAAACAAATACAAGCACGTTTAGGTAGTCGTGACAGCAGTGCAACCTAGTTTGCAATCCCGTTGATGCTAAAGACAGCCAGTCGGTAACCTCGGCAAGTCGTCCTTAATACGAGTGAAGATAATTTGCTTATGTGACCTAAGCTTGTGACTGTGGTGCGCCTGAAGTGTTCAGTCGTGTTTATGTTAAATTATTTGTAATAAATTGTCCGTATACCGTCAAAAATATTTAAACGTGTGTTGCCACGTACCTGAATTTATACATGCTTGCAATCTAGTTGAACTTCAGTATCAACAGTTAGAAAGCTCTTTGTTGCTTACCGTTTGTCAAACTCAACATCAGGGCAGTCACCGCAAGTTTCTTGGCATAGTTGTTTATTGATTATTACTGTCGCGTGAAGCCAGGCAGCCTAGGCAGCTCTGCACAGGAGCTATTGATCATGTTCAGCATCTCACTGCTGAGTAATTCGTCTGGATTTTCTCTGCCTAAACAAAAACTGTAGTTAGTAAATATAGTGCATGTTGAAAGATAACATCAAGTGGTTTATGGAATCCTTTTCCTTGTTGTTGTTCTCTATACCTTAGTTGAAACACTTGAATCATTAGTGCAGGCTGCGTTGTGTCTCGATAAACGCTAAAATTTAACATGTACTTTTGAGTGCTTGACGACTTATCTGGAGCAAGCATTTTAGTAAGGAAAATGCGGAGAAATGTTGAATGTCACGCGAATTGTACTAATGAACAACAGTATACAACTCAAACAAGTTTTATTGTCATCAGTATTTAACCTTCAAATTGTAAAGTAAGTTTTATATTCCTTGTAATTATAATTATAGTTTAAAAATATCCTGCTCAAAAAGAAAATGAAAATCGCGTAGACATTATGACGTGAAATTACGTCCATACATCTACAATGGGATTAACTCTAATGAAGTTAATGAACACGGGATTTCAATGAACTTGTTGTCCCAGTTGATGTCATCAGATATATGGCGAATGAAAACCAATTCTGGATAAGAAAATCTCTAAATGTTAGCTAATTTATTCTGTGCCGTCCTAACACAATTAACTGAACATTAACGAAGTCTGTATATGGTAACCAAGTAAATTGAAGCCGTGCCATAAACAGTTATGACGTAATAAACCGATTTATTATTCAGCGACAGTCCCATGTAACAAAAAACATGATCCGCTAGTACTGTTTACTAACTTGAAAATACATTTAAGTAAAGGACTGAAAGATTCGTAATGTGTGTTTAAGCAATGCTGCATTTGTTATGCATTATTAGCAGGGGGGATATGATGCTGTTGCCTCTAAGCTTTTTTTGCAGGACGTTTAGACAAATTCCGGAATATCTCCCTCGAACATGTTAAGTGGTTTATCTGTCACGATATTTTGCACATGCCACACATTTCACTCTCTCTGTAGGAGGCGGCCGGCAACCAGCTTTAAACCATTAAAATTGCGAAGGGGGAATTTTATTTTGACAAATTGACAAGGTTCAGTGCTTTGTATGTTATTCATGTAGTTTGTGGAATGTGATAGCTAGCGTAAGATTTAAATCTTTATCTTTATCTTTGTCTTTGTTAATTATTACCTCTGTGACAGGCAAGAAAGGTTCCTGTACTCCTAGCGGGAAGCTGAAAAGAAAATTTGAAGTACGTTATACAGCACGAAATAAGTACCAGCAGTGGAGCAATATCTTATTTAAACATTAGTTAGAATAACTGATATTATCAATTTAAGATATTTTTGATTATATTACTTGGTTAGACAGTGGTCATAGACTGGTTTAAAAATGAAAAGCATGCTATGTCAAAGGGACTGGATGGTGAACTGTTAAGTTTATTGTGAGTTTTGTTATACAAACGGTATAGTTGCTTTTGTTTAGTGTATTTTCCAGTGATATTCTTGGCGTTGTGTGGAGGGAGTGGTAGGAACTAATCAATGCACAGAAATAGTCACATGCCTAATGTACTGCAAGACTCACTTTGGGAAGTTAAATCTAACTTGATGTGATTTTATTATGTAATAAAGCCATTTGCTGTGTAAATTTAATGTTATATGACTGCTGTAAATCTTTGCCTGATGACTAATGTGGCACTTGTGCTATGTAAGCGTTGGCACTGAAATTCCTGATTAAACTTGGGTTTTTCTACATGGTTTAAGGTACTAGGTGCTAGGATTAGTTACGTAAATCTTGCATTACTGCTCATGTTTTGGCATCGTGGTAACACATGGTCTATTGTTGACTTTAGAGATGTCAATGGCTTCAAGGGAGTTGATTTATAACTTGCACAGGCTTTGCTGTCAGATCAACCCAGGCTTTGTCAGTCGATAATTTTCATCTTTGGTAGGCTTTCTACGTTGTATGTAAATTTTGTATGGAGAACATGAAGATAAGTTAAATTTAGAAAAATGAGGTTTAAAAGAGTAACAGTGCTCAGTAAGCTTTAAAGAGAAAAGGGTAAAAGTGATTAGTTATAGCTATAGCAGTGTTCAAGAAGACAGCATTAACAGTAAGAGCAGTGGTGGTGGTGGTGGTGGCGGTGGCGGTAACGGTGTCGGTGGCAGCAGCAGCAGTAGCAGTAACAGTAGTAGCAGCAGCAGCAGTAGCAGCACCACCAGTGTTCACGGACTCTATAAATTTTTTTGCGACTTTGTGAATGTGCTGCGTTGTTTTAAATTATATTTAATACAGCGTATGATTAATTTAAATATACGCTGCATTAAACTCAATGTCGTAATTCGATTTCGATTCTTACTTTACATGCTTAGAAATTCGCGCTATTCATTTCATCACCAAACAGAACTCACGTTTAAGTGTTTAACTTGCGTGTCCCAAAGTCCCAGTTTTGCCTACCTCTAGGCTAACACGAAATCATAACGTTGCTCTACATATTTATGCGTGCTTGTAATATGTATGATTATGAAAATTATCATCATCATCATCATAGAGAATTCCGATTATTATTACACGTTCAGGTGTCTTGGCTCCTTTGCGGGTTGAAATAGCGCGTGTCCTTTGTTTCTTGTAGATGTAAATATTATCCCATATGTTTTAGTGCACGATAGACTCTATAGTGTTATACGAATAAATATTACGCGTGAAATCGTACTAGTTAAAAAAGTCTAATTATAATGCTGCTTGTACAGGATCTGACATCTTATATACTACTTATTTTCACCACTATAATAGTTTTGTTTTGTATGTTTTGTAGCTTAGAACTTACATGATACTTTATTTAAACTGTCTCTTAGGCATAAAAATAAACAAGTTTCTTGTAAACTTGTAAGTTTTTGCATTTTGATGGCTCAGTAAAACGTGATACACAAAACAATGTAGTGTTATATTTATATTACTATCAAGTTCCCCTAATTTTCTTTCTTATTAATAGCATTGATCACTATAGAATATTATTTTTAGCTCAGACTGTGTTATAGTCCCACCTTTACAATGCGGCAGTGCTGTGCCTCCCGCCTAGTCATTAAAACCAACAGTTTTTTGTTTGCTTAAATAACAAAACGTCATTGTTAGTAGCTCATTAGTAAGGCATTTAATCAAACTTCAGCTTTTACCCACCCAGGGCATTGGTCTCTCGCTTTCCTCCCTGTACTAACTTATATCAGAAGAGAGGCTTTGTTGGTTGCTAGCCATATAGGTTTAGTGCATTGCCAGTTTGAAAAAATCCAACGATTAGTCTTCCTGGCACATTTGCAGTGTAAAAAATCTATTTGGATGATCAAAATACGTTCTGTAAGAAAGCTCTTTGTTTTTACAATAGATGCCTTTAGTTTGAGTTAGCATTTTTGTACTGTGCAATGCCAGCAACAGCATCATCAAGGGAACAACAACAACCTATTAACTTACATTCAACTCTTAATATAAAAATAAACTGAAAAACATAAAGAAATATAATACGTGTGATATAAGTTGTATATTTTGTAAAAAAGTTTTGCTGAAGCTCTTGTCAGAATTTGGTGCAAGTGCCTAAAGTCCTAAATTAATTACCTTAAAACTGCAAAAAAGAGCAAAAGAGGCGTGCTGAAATCTTACAACCCCTTGTAAAAGATCAATTGATTTACAGTAATGCCAAAGCCTTTGCGGCTTTTGCTACTCGAGAAAGCTCTGTCATGAGATGAAGGAAAAGTGCCCTAAATTTGAGAAATGGTTGTAACTTGCGTCCTTGCCCGACAGCCTGAGATCATTTTTCACAGGTTAAGCAATTCTCAAGCAACGTTTGACAGATCGCAAAATGGTGTTTTCGTGATTTTTTGCTGAATTTATCTTGTTGCTCGTAGGGCTGGTGCTTGTAAAATTTGAAGAATTAGAGTAACAAGCTTGACTTCAGTGACCTAGTGTTGTATAACAATTTTATGAAATTATAGCTTCTTGACTATAATTTCAAAAATATTCGTGAAGTATGCAATTCAGTTCCCGTATATTTTTCACACGGGTATTATTATTATTATTGGAATAAAAGTATAAACTGACTTATCTAGTTTAGAGTGACTGAAATTGCATTACAGTGACATGGAAATTTAACAAGTAAGAAACAGTATCTGAACATTCTTTTGTTTCCCATTTCTTTTGGCGCATTTGCTCGTGAAATACAAATTTACGTGTCACTCTGAGCAAACTGGGATAGTATATAACTTTAACTTCACATAATGTAACTATACGTTGATTTTTCCATTATGTATATTTTGTGTATATAATGTAAATTTAGTCAAAATTTTACAAAATTAATGATTGGTAATTTTTTGTAGGTGAATCTGGATTGGGCAAATCAACTCTCCTTAATTCACTCTTCATGACAGATCTGTATGGTAATGACTGGCCAGGTCCATCTCAGCGAATCAAGAAAACTGTACAGGTAATAATAAGCTATTTATGCAACTATTGCTGCAAGTATTAGGTCTGTAATAAATTAGAACAATATGTTGTTGGCCAATGTATGCACAGGTCTGAATAACATGTAGAGATCAATGAAAAACAAGTGAAAACAAAGCATAACATTTTATTTGATGGAATTAAATTTCACCTTAAATTCTCCTTGAAACTGAAATTAAACGCAATAATGCTAATACACCGTGATTCTATTTACATAGTGAAACTGCTGTGAATTGACAGTGGAAAGTGGGTCGTGTCACTTAAAGTTCTTTAGATAATAACAGTGCCATTTCAAAAACTCAAATATTATCATTGCTGACAGTTGTAGACACAGATATGCACTATAACAACAGGAAACAGTTAGATTTGTCAAAACCAGTTACCATCTTGTATTTGCCTTAAAATGTGTATTTTGCAGATCACGACTGTGATACTAACATTGGCATTTCAATTTTCATGGTCCAGAACTGTACTATTGATTTTACTGCTCCAGGGGACTGTGACTTTGTTCTGATGATACGAATTTAATTTTAACTGCAAGCTTGTGGCGACATCTATCGTTCACAAAGTGATTTATTGTAATAGTGATACATCAGTGGAGTGACTATTGTGAATAGATTGTATTTTGCTAAATTGAATTGAACTTGAGCTGTAAGTTCGTGGTGCCATCTGCCCATAACAATCTGAAACAATAATTGTCTTATTTTATACATTATACCTGTCTGTATTGTATGAAATGATAATCCTAATTGCAGGTGGAATCGACAAAAGTGAGTTTAAAAGAAAATGGAGTGCAGTTACAGTTAACCACAGTAGACACACCAGGCTTTGGTGATGCCGTCGACAATAGTAATTGGTAAGATCATTCAACTGCATTATCACTAAGCTCATGAATATCTTTCAGAAAGTTGGTGATTATTGATTAGATTTGTTATGATATTCTGGATTCAATAAATGTGAAGCTATAATGTTTTGTGAAAGAATTAGTCTTGCTAGTGACTGGGCAGCTAGAGTTGCTGGTGATGAGCCAATTCAGAGTTCCTGATGACAAACTGATCAGTTTCTATTCAAGATTTCTGTTGATGTCCCATTGGGTTCTTTGCAAAATGTTCCAAAATCAGTTTTCTGTTTACTTATATCAGTCGACTGTGTTTTCTTTATCTCATTCAGCAAATTTAAGGCTGGAATCCAAGACTTTGTTGTGCTTGTGACTGGAATGAAATCTTAGTAATTCTCTAAGCTATGAGAAAGAGCCTGGCTGGGCACAATGAACAATTACCTACCCTTGACCAGGGGAATCTATTGTCTTTAAATTTTTTGTAAGAAGAGTGACCAGAGGCAGGCAAACTGCCCAAAGCAGTTTTCGTAGCTGTAAATCTGATCATATTTGAATTCAACTGTTTTTTCATCAGCTCACTCATGAAATCAATCAAATATCACTAATACATCCAATTGTACGCATTGCCAACTCTCACAACATCAAATAATTTTCAAAAATGTGTAATAACTAATACTAATTTTAAAGCAATAATAATAACATTAATAACACTAATAGCACTAACATAGTAAGTACAATGAGGTTGGAAATACTTCAAAGTGGTACTACAAAATCATAATTTTTTAATCTGACATGAAGGGTGTGATCGTTAAGTTTGGTTGTGTTGTTGTTGTTGGTGGTGATGGTGGTGTTGTTGTCACATTTATTTTTGAAACTTATCGCAGGTCACAGTTTTCATCATAGGAAGCCTAAATTTAGCATGAAGATACTACTGATCATTGCATAGACCATAACTATATCCGATTTTTCACTTTCCCAATATGGCTCTCAAATGTGCCAGTTAAACAGAGCATGACCATTAAATGTATCTGCTTTATGCATTGTTACGTTGTTGTTTTTTATTGTAATGTATAATTGGATTTTTAACAGTAATGTGTTTAGATTTTTAGGAAAAAACAGATACATGACAACAGTAAATGCTTTCTGTTATTTTCTTATGGAAAGCATTAACTTTACAAGAAGTGAACAATTAGAATGTGCCGGATCCAAACACATTGGTGCTTTCATTCTAGTTAGTACTATTTTAAATTTTTATTGTTATTCCTTGTAGTTGGCAAACTATCATAGATTATGTAGAACAGCGGTACGAGGAATACTTGAATGGAGAATCAAGGGTACATAGGAAGAGCATGCCCGATAGTCGAGTCCACTGCTGTTTATACTTCATCAGTCCAAATGGTCACGGGTATGTATGCCTCATTTAGATGATGAAAAAGTCTTTGCTTAAATTCTGCAAACTTTTCTGAAATACTAATTATTCAGTGCCTGTTACACTTAGAAAATGTATATGGAATTCGTGCGGTAACACCGCTGTAACAGCATTTTCACTGCAGTCCCAAAACAAAGCTTCACTTGTTTTGAATTGTTCTTCCAGGTTGAAACCGTTAGATGTAGAGTTTATGAAGAAGCTTCACGACAAAGTGAACATAATTCCAGTAATTGCCAAGGCCGACACGTTGACACCCGAAGAGTGTGCACAGTTCAAAAAGACGGTGCGCTGTATTTTAACTAATTGATTATTATGTAGATGGAAGATTGAATGCTAAATGTTGAAATCTAAATCTAATAGTAGTATTTGAGAATAATGTTGGTTATGGATAGAATGGTTGTCACACTGGTAATGTTCGAGAGGTTTTAGCTTGGCAAGTGGTTTAAATCCACATTATGTTCTGATTTTAATTCCATTCTAAGTAATTTTTAATTACCACTATTTTCTGTTTACAATTGCTTAACTACATGTAGTTGTGTATGCAATTAGCAATAACTATTATGCGGTTTAGTTACCTTTGATGAGTATTAATACTGATTTTTCTTTGTTTTTTTTTTTGTAGATTTTGAACGAAATTGCTCAGCACAAAATCAAGATTTATGATTTTCCGGACTTGGACGATGAAGAAGAAAATAAAACAAATAAATCACTAAAAGTAAAAGTACCTTTATTCTTTTCATCTTTATAGTCAATTTTCGTCATTTGTATATGTACTATATGAAATTTAGATGTGTTTTGTGATTTGTCAAATGTACTAGTAATATGCTCAAAAATTTCTAGGCTAAAACGTTAACTAATGTACCTTAGCGAAAGTCGATTTAAAATGTTTTTTATATGGAATTTCGCATATTTTTCGGAACCTGTTAATGCAAGACAATAGGGAAAGGTTAAGGTGAGATGGTGGAAACAGAGAACCGAGAAGGACTGGGAAAGGTGGGAAAAAATGTTCAAAAAAGAGGGAGTGAGGGTGGGAAAGAGAAAAAAGACTGCACAACAGTTATAGTTTTCAAGACAGCAAATATCAAATTTGTAAGTGCAACACATTTTTTTTCATATATAAGCTTATTTGGCTTTTCTTCATAAATTTTTTTAAGTTTATTATTATATTTGTATTTTTCAGGAACGAGTGCCATTTGCAGTAGTTGGCAGTAATACAGTTATAGAAGTAGCTGGGAAGAAATCACGAGGTCGTCGTTATCCCTGGGGTATAGTTGAAGGTAACACTTATTTGCCCTTTTTATGTTTTTTAAAAGCGAGAATGTAAGAATCATCATTACTTTGTAATGTTTGACAGTAAAATTTGTGTTTCTACTCTTAATTCGTGAGTAAACTGTGTACTAATCTTATTTTTGTGCACTGACATTCTATTTTGCTGCCTGGTATTTGGCCGAATCTATGCTGATTGTGTCTGTTATTTGATATAACGCTTTTTTAATAAGCTTTTACATGCGTTCCTTCTGAACTTGTTCCTGAACCATGGTAGTATAGACTGCTATGATTTAAATATTATGTGTGGTTAATGTGAGACCGTGAGTAATAAACCGATCATAATTTGTGCAAAGTGTGCGGATATCACTTGTCTTATTTCTCTTGTCCCAGTTAGACATTTTCACATTTTTTCTATTTTAGTTTTACTTTGCTAAATGTTGACTTTATTGTTTATAGTTCAATTTTATCAACAGACATTACTGTTTACAATTAATTACATTTTGTTGCTATTATTAATAATTCTGTGCATTGGTTTGTTTTAGTTGAAAGTATGGATCATTGTGATTTCATTCCACTGCGCAATATGCTAGTAAGGTAATAAAAAAAAGAATCTTCAACTTTCTCTAACTTTCTTTGTAAGTTAGTACAAATGTTGAACTTTGTATATGAAAAAGTTGTTTATAAGGCAAAATTTTCAAGGCAATCAAATTACGTTTCCTTAAATATTTCAATCTTTAACACCAAAATGATTAATAACATTGTGACGGGAGTGTATTGTCACTTAATATTTTTTTTGCCAAAATTATGTCTGACAGAAAGGTTATGTTTGGTGTAATTGTCCAAGTAATCCTTGGAAAATGTGCTGGCATTTTGGGATAACAAATGGACTTGGTTTCTCCATTTTTTGTTACTTTGAAAATGCAAAATCAAGGGTTAAACCTTGTTACCTGACTTATACAGTGCTCACACTATGGAAATTTGTGGCATTTTAGTTTCTGTAAGAATGTTGTTCACACTTATGTGGTATCTAAGCAGATAAGGTCTGTTTTTGGTCACCTTTGCTTGTATAACAGTTGTCAAACAGCAGTCAAGCATTCGCTTAATTAAACTACTGGTATTCTTAAGTAGGATGAACAAGTTTTATGTGGAACAACAAAGTGGAATTTAATCCTTACTTTTAAATCCTTATAAATAATTAATGAATATTAATATCAGTCTTGAATATTCCTAAATCATTTCTTAATGTTAAAATCTTATTAAATATTATTATTGAGAAATTTAATTATGAATTAAAACGTGATTTATGAATATCTAAATGGGAAGGTTAAATATCATCTATGGCGATCCATCTGTAGTTTTGCGTTTGAAAATGCAGTCTTTTCTGCTATGTTGTAAGTTGTGCTACATTACAATGCCGAGTTGTTAATATGTGTATTTCTTAAATAATGTGGCTATTAGCACAGGCAAATCGGACAACATGTTTTAACATTTTTTTTAATCATTTTTAAATTGTTTGTACACAAAATTTGTATGTTTTGAATGTTTCATATTCAGAGAAAGCAAAACTTACTGTTGAAGTAGCCAGTTGGTCTGACAGAAACAGCCATCGAAAAAATATGGCAAAAGGCGTAATGAATTGATTGGTAGTGTGAAACATTCTGGCTTATCGCCCCCTGTCAAACAGTCGCCCCACATTAGTAATACAATGCATTGAAGATGAAAATGGCCATTCATAGCAAGCTGTCCAGGAGTCCAACTTGCTATTATTTTTTACCTTAATTATTGTCAAACAAAAACGTTTAAATTTTTCCATGACTAGGTGTTCCTTTACAATTTAGGTCAGAAAAATTTGAAAAGGTGCTGCATGAAAGTGACAATAAATTTTTGCTTTTCCTTATACATAAACAATATGAGTTTATTTTAAGTCACTGCACACACTTGAGTAAAATTAAAAGCAAAGTGTTTAACTGAAGTCCAGATTTAATCCATGGACATCCTGTTTAATGTCTATTCTTTTTATTTTAGAACACACATGATGGATTTGAAAGACGTTACCAATAATGTACATTATGAGAACTATAGATGCAAAAAACTAGGTGGAATTTCCAATGATGGCAAATCGTCGAATAAGCTTCCAAACAAGTAAGAACCTACAAAAACTTCTTGTTTGCATGTCATGCTTTACCGAGTCATCGTAATATCCCTACTTAGTGCCTTAATAACTACACCTACAATCAGATCTAAAGGTAAAATGCATCCCATGGAAATAAGAAATTGTCAGTACTTATTTTACATACTGCTGTACTGTTTCCCTGAGTCATCGTGGAAGCAACGGTGCAGTATGTAAAAATATGTTTTGACAATTTTTTGTGTCCATCTTCTCACAAAAGTTAAAGAACATTGTTATAAATGGTTTACTATGTTTTCAACTTTAATTCTGAAGGGAATTCCATCATACATATATTTAACATTTGGCTGTGAAAGTTACAAGTTTATAGTTTCTGCAGTTTTTAAGTTATGACAGAAAAGCTTTTGTAAGGTTAAAAAATCAAATGCTGGAACAATGTCGGCTAATCGTAAACTGAAAAATAGCCGCATTCAGTGACATATAAAGCACTTAGTACATGGCAGCAAAACAATAAAGAAATCAACCAGCTTACATCATGATCATCAGTACAGAAAATAAAGCATTCATAAAGGTTAATTACAAAATTGGGATCCTCTGCGATATGATATCTGATACAGCTCCATGCTAAATAGCAGCACAGGTAAGCACGAGTTTTAAATGCAAGTTTATGCACACTTGTGTGAAAAAGTTTGTATTTGTATTCGCAATATATCCACAAATAACACAGGCTACATCTGCGAATTATTAAGCTCAATTTTGGTGATATTCCTTTAAACTTTGATTTAAATTGTCTCAACAAAGTAGCTGAAACCGCATCATAATATCAGTGGTAATTGTTACCATTGTATTCACAGCGATGATTATTGCTGTACTGGGAAGTAATACAATGACAAAAAGTGCAAAATTAAAAATAAACTTGAAATTTAAGGGATATTTTCATATCCTAAGCTGCAAACTTTCCTAACTTACACTTGTTAACTTGCACCTAACTTACACTTAACACTTTAGATTAGACAAAAATAAAGACAAGCTAACCTTGGCTTTTATATAAATTCTAAATTTTATTAAAAGATGTGTCTAAATAACTAATGTCAATTCAACTAATTCTATTGTCCCTACTGCTTATTTAAAGCTTCGTGTTCGCTAGATTGGCAGAGTTGCGTAGAGAAAGTTTGAACTCAGAATCTTCTGATCGCCAACTAAATATAATTAATGATTGTTGTTTTTAGGAACCCCATTGCTCAGATGGCGGAAGAGAAGAACGAGCGATTGGAAAAGATGAAGAAAACTGAACAGCAGATGGAGCAAGTGTTTGAGATGAAAGTGAAGGAGAAGATGACGCAGCTCAAAGAATCGGAAAACGAAGTATATATTTTGTCAGCTACTTTCTTTGTGTTCATCATAATAATACTTATCATTGGGTTAGCTTGGTGCAAGTACTTGATTAATTGACTATTCAATGCGAAGAAATAAAGTTATCATTGTTTTTTGTGAAGAAAAGGGATATTCTTATTGTTCACTTTACTAGAGTTGCTGTGTAAGCTTTAATGCCTAGTGGTGAAACATGTGATCATTGTTCATGTTTATAAGAGTACTGTTTCATGTCTTTATAATTATAGAAATTGTACTTCGCCGACTAAATGAAAAGGTGCATATGTACAGGAACTATGTGAAAGTTTGATTGTCGCAGTCTAATACCGCTGTTTGTTATCTTATCCCATTTCCTATGTTCACATAACTTGAGAATATAGGTCACAAAATATTAATTGAAATAACTGCGTTATTGCTGCTGATTTGTTAAGATGCAAACAAATCCAGTATAAACTCCTAATGTTGCCCCTTCAACTTTCATTCACTTTCATGTTACAGTATTTCTTCTGCGGAAGTGTCGACCCTTTTCTCAGGCTTAGGAACTAGCCCTATTCCATTTGACAAGCTAACCCATTGGGTTGGGCCACTATTCGCCATCTCTGCACCACATTTTATTTGGTGCCAATCTTAGAGTGTTTGAGATGTTGCCCCAAAAATAAACTTTTTATTTGAACGTAGTGTTTTCAAAGCATTTTAATTTTTAGAAATGAAGCATATATTATTTTCATTTAAAAATAATGATTTTAGTTGTCAAAGCGACATGAACAGATGAAGAAGCAGTTGGAGCAACAAGAAAAGGAGCTGGAAGAAAAGCGAAAGATGTTCGAAAAAGAAAAGGAGGACTGGGGCATTCAGCATCCAGACCATAGTAACACGATTGGTGCAGCGCATTCAAAAGAGTAAGCATTTGTTTAATTAGCCATTTAGTCATGCTTAAGGTACTTCTTACATTTCAGGTGTGCTGCTAGAGTACTTTCTCCTTGGTGACTTTTACTGCTTTTACAGAAAATTGTTATTCAGTGGATCATGATTGGATTCATGCAAAATAATGAGAGTTTCTGTATTGCAGTCTTATAAGTGTTTTCAACAACTTTTTTTGTCTTGTAATGTCGCAAATTTAAAATGCAAATTGGCACTGTTATTAATTTCTTTAACTCCTTTATTGTTTATATAGTTGTTTAGCAATACTGATGTGAGACCAGAATAATATTGCCAGTAGTTGTTTTTGGCCAAAAGCACGTAATTATTTTCTTGTCCATTTTCTATTATTTTCTTTATTTTAATTTCTAAATGATATGGTTTTGTTATAATTGCAGTGTGTTATTGTAACAATTGAATTTGCATGCTGCATTCAGTTATTTACATTATGTCTTAATTATAGTTTTTTGGACCATGTCACTTTCAGTTTGTTTAACTGAGTAACATTCCTGAAAAATATTAATCATCGATCTTCGGAAGCAGGGTATCAATTTTATGATACATTGGTCGTTCACTCAATATAGGTCTAGATTATTACAATTACAAGCCTTCATTGTACCATACTTTTTTATACTCCATAGTAAATCGGGAGACAAGAAGTATTCTACCTGGGGTCATCCTAGATATAGACTTGGTAGTGGGTATGTGTATTGCCTTGCAATATATTAGTCTCGGTCTATACTGTTTTCAATTTTTAGTCAACTATTTCTTGCACGGCCTCAAGGTACTATCTTGCAGCTCGCTGAATAGTCGCTGTGCATGCTTTTTAAAGGCATACTCATATCTCAACATCAAGTCATGTACGATGTACCACAGACGACAATTATACATTATAGATATAGGATTTTTTCCATCTGTACTGAATCTCAAAAGCTGGTGGGTTGACTTTCTCAAAGACTGTTGTTGGAGTGAGTTAGTACTAATTGTAATGCTAATGTAAAACACGTAAACTAGTCTTAGTGGACATGTGTTACCTAGGTCCACCAGTAATTTAAGTCATTGCATTGGACATTAAACGTTTCTGCATTAAGCTGTGTGAGAATATAGAAACAACAAGCTTGTGTAGGAGCTAGTACTTTATATGATCTTGAAATAGATGTTTTTCTCTTGAAGTGATTATGTCAAATAACACAGCTAAGTACATGTTCCAAATCTGTCTTAGTCATGTGTTGCTAGGCAGTCCAAACCAAAACATTGCTGTGATTTTTTATTAAATATGTGAAGAATGCGTGTCCACTGTCAGATTTGAAGGGTGTCATGGGAAAAGTAGGCACTGCTTCTGTCTGTCTGCATGTTGAAATTCCTTGTTCACTTCTAGCATTACGATCATTATGGCCATGTATTGCCAAGCAGCCACAACAATGTGGCGAAGGGGTCTTTTCGTGGACCACTTGATTTCGTCTACCTGTCGAAACAAGATCGTGAGAACCTCAGACTCAGTGTATTAGTTGACTCATTAGTCAGCATCGTATTTATCTCTTTATTCTTTTATTTGTAGGAACTAGATACGCTCATTTAGCATGTTATTAGCAAATTAAATGCAATGCATGACATGGTACATTTTGCAATTTCACTTTCTTTATACAGTAGTTTTAAAATTATATTTTGTTCTGACTTATCTGTACCTGATTCTTTTGTAGTTGTGCTTTGATTTGCACTTTGTTATTAGTGCGTAGTATTCATGTGGTTAACTTGCAATTTTAAATTTAAAGCAGTTGTGTAATAACTTGTGTAAGTTTCCAAAATTTTTGATTATTTTTTATCAGTTTGATTTGACATTTCGGTTTGTTTATTTTTACATGTTGATCCTTCTTTCTTTTTACATGTTTTTGTCTGAGTAACTGTAATTCGTGTGAAAATTAAATTCTAACACATGTTCTTGCACAGTGAACTAACTGAAAGGACTGTTCTCAGAATTTGCTTTCTTTTTGCAGTGTCAGCTGAGGTTTCTAAACTTGTTCATATAGCATGGACTGTTCTCAGAATTTGCTTCTTTTTGCAGTGTCAGCTGGGGCTTCTAAACTTGTTCATATAGCATGGACTGTTCTCAGAATTTGCTTCTTTTTGCAGTGTCAGCTGAGGCTTCTAAACTTGTTCACATGGCATTGTGACGTCTTGCATGACTTTTTTACCATTGCTGTGTGTCAAGATTGCTTACTTTGCCACTACTGATCAGGTTTTTGCTTATTCCAGGTTCCACTCTACCTGAGTGCTGCACTGATGTCCGTGTATTATGTCCTAAGAATAAATTTGCCAGATCAAGTGCTTGTTTCTTTCAGACACAACTTTGAAAAATTTTCTAACAAAGCCGTTCTTATAAAAATGCATATGCTTTTTAATGGCTGACATCGTCTAACTATTCTGCACTGTCTATGAGGAATGCGCTTCAAGACAGGTCATTTTGCCAAATTACTAATTATAAGTTAAGCTGATGATTTCTCCTCTAGTCTGAATAGACTAACTTGATACTTGTCTAAATTAAATCATAAAGTCAAGTTTGCTTCATTTTTAGTGGTACTATGAAATAAGCACTGATTGTTTTAGATTTATTATTAGGACAACTTGCATTCCTGCCTTTAACATTTTTTCTAGCATTGTTATTGTATGCTGTCATGACCCAAGCGGTAAACGTTCTCAACTTTCTAAAAAGGAAACATCTGTTACGATTTTTCTTCAACTTCTCCGTTATTAATTCACAACTAACCTTTTCTCTTCTATTTCAATTAACTGGTAGCATGCATGGCTAGGTAACTAAAAAAATTCGGTTTGTGTTACAGAAGCGTCGACAGCAAAGATAAGAAAAAGGAAAAGAAGCGACATTTATTTTCTTAAAGTCATTTGCACTTTTACCTGCAAAGGTGATACTGACAGAAGGTTTTACTACTTTTGCCTGACATTAATGGGGCGACTCATGCTACTGTCGCACCAGATACGCATTGAAATTGTGTGATTTGGTTGCAAAGGTAGTGAAAAAATTCATGTAAACGATGTGAACATGTGCAGTGGTGCTACAGTTGTTGTCCAGCTGTTTGTTGCTTATTTGGCGATTGTGAAAACTATGTAGTCGTGTCACTTCTAAGTTGATATGTGGTGCAACGTGTCAAATTGTGGACGGAGGCGCCCCATTGATATGTGGTGTCTTTTTGTTGAAGTTTCTTTATTGCTTTTATATGTAGATGTGACGATTTGATAATATGTCTTTTAGCTGACCAGCTGTGTTGAGTTACTAATCACCATTTTGTAGATTAGGCTGTTTCTGTATATTCATGTATCTCTATTGCAAAGACTACTGCTTTGTGAACTTGACAGATGTTGAAAGCTCCCGGAGTTGCATTACTGTAGATAATTTGTGCTGTTCCTTGTTTCTTCCTTCTTAAAGTTCCCAGTTATTATACCTGTTCGCGTGGCGTAAAAAGTCATGCATGACACTGTAAATATAATTATGTAGAGTGTTTTTTGATATGAATGAATGAATGGTCTAGTCACATTGATACTGGCTATGGAATCAGAGCACATTCGAGGGGCTGTTGGTCAAGACACTGGGCGACGGCACATGGCAACTTTTTCAATTCGTTTTTGAACTTAGCTCAAAATACCTTTCTTAACTTAATAAACTAATTCCAGTTCTGATCTGGAGTCTGGAATTAATTCTCTTTCCAAATCAAACACCTCCACTGACTGAGTGGTTGGGCGGTAGTGTGAGTAATTGCCAAAAAAGATATATTTTCTTGTAGGTTTCTGTTGTTGCAATATTTAGGAACGATTTGGCGTTAAAGTAATCACAAGTGTTGCAGACTGCACCATACTCAGCATACTATTTATGGTGCTAATGTTGCCATCTGACAGAATTACTTGTTAGTTTTGCTTTAAAAATTTCAGCAAAATTTTTAAATTTAGAAACAACACGCAAATGCACAAAATGTGTGTAGTGGGTGTATATACAAAGTGTTTGCATTTATTATGTCATGTTTTTTTTTGTAAAAATGAATTTATTTCTCTTGCAGAAAGCTGAGCTTATTTGGAACAATGAAGAAGCTGAAGAATTAGCCCATTCTCACCTGTACGGTTTGTACATTGTAAACTTATTGATGTGTGCACAGGTACATATGACCCACCTCACCCTCAGTATTGAGACGATTTTAACCAAGGACCAATGTTTGATACACCAGGTCTATTGGACCGTTATTCCGGTGTATATTATAGTGAACAATCAATCATTTATCTGTGAATTTGATCTTTGTGTGATTCTGAATTTGTCATATCAAATGAATATAGTATTTTGTGTTTTTCGATATGCTGTATTACAAAAAATCCTTCAACTCTTGACGGCTTGGAACTGATTATTTCTGTTTTATGTCTCATAAGGCATTTTTAGACTATAAATTGTCTAAGTATTGTAAGTAATGACTGTGCTCTCTTCATTCATTCTTTACTGCTTTATTTATTACAGCTTACAAAAAAAACAGTTTTACTTTGTAAACCTGTCATCTAATTCATTGCTAAATTATTTAGCAAAATGCTCGTATTTTCGTTGCTTTTTTGCCAAGTATGTGTACTAGTTATTGCTGAAAGCAAAGTTGTTTCTCTATAGACTTGTATAGACTAATTTTATTTTGTGTAGATATTCGTCATACATAGTATATGTAATGTATCAAAATTGACAAGTATTGCATTGAGGTATTTATCATGGCGACTAATCAGTCTAATCGATGATATATTTTAATTAGATTAATGAGTATTGCCTTTGTTGCTCTTTAATGTATTAGTTAAGTAGGCGTGCTATAAATGAGACCATTTACGAATCAACTTTGTTAATCAACTTTGTGGGTGCAGTAGCATTATTTCCAAAATTAAAACCTTATGCCTATAATAACAAATTACATTAGTCAGTATAGTCAGGCATTATTACAATCGAGCATTTTGCTTGCAATGAGCAGTGTCAGTAGGTAAATGTAAAAACATACATAGATAACAGTATGTTATGCTCTTGTAAATGCTGATTCTACAAGCAGCAGGTAATTCCCATGCTTTTTCCATTCTGGGCAGATATTGTAGTTCATAACTGATGAAATAATATTTGTAAATGTAAACATGTAATTTTTAATATTTGTTATGTAAGTGAACTATTAAATGTGCAAAAATACTATTTATTAAAAAACTAATCTCTTAAATGTTAACATAACGTTTCGTAATTAGCAAGAATTAGCTTATTTCTTACCACTGCAATAGTGGAATTTTGATGTGTCAGTTTCTTGCAACACAACTATCATACTTTCTCACTTTTTTATATTATGTTCTCTTACTGTCTCTTTTATAGATAAAATAATAACAGTAGCTATAATAAACGTAGTACATTTGTTGTTTATAAGTATTCTTAATTTTGTGTTTAATTTTGATGTAAATTTGATTAAAAAAAATTGTAATGTGCTTCCGTTGTTGTTCAGTTCATCGCTTCCTGAGCAGTATTCAAGTATGGCAATAGATTATTTGGCAATTTTCTTTCAGTTTTATTATGACCCAAATCAGTTTAGTCTTACTCCTTTCTTTTTAATTGTCTTATGCCTTTCAGAGGTAGTGTCATATTCTTTATATATTAGTATTGTTGCATTATACGATTTGTAGTTGCCTAATACTAAGAATTTATTGAATATGCTTCCTGTAAACAGCGTTTTCAGAATGTAAAAAAATGTTATGTGTGCATGTATAGTAATCTTGATGAACTGAATAAAATGATTTGTTTAATAAAATCTCCTGGCATGTTGAGGTTTAATTTTTTTTTGAAAATTGGAGTGCTCAAAAGAGTAAGTTTGCATGTTGTGTGTCTGAATACTCACCAACCTCACTTAACGCTCCAAACTTTTGCGAAACATAATATCTATGTTTGCATCGAGTGCCACAGACTTGTATGTATTAATGCACTGCACTATAATGCCAAACTCACTTAATACCAGCCTTTCTTGCAGTCCAGAAATAGGTGGTATAAAGAGGTTTTGACTAGTTTTTAATTCATACCTGCTCTGGCATCGAAAATATTAACTCCTTTATATAATAACATTGTGAGAAACTAGAAGATGGAAAGTAGAAGAAAAGTGACATTTGGTCACAGTGATGTGTCAATAAATAATTTTTTTACAAATGGATGATTAAAACGTATTTGAAATGACAATGAGTTGTTTTACTGACTACGAGATCTTGCCGACAACTCTTCAATGCGAATTCAGCATCATGATTCCTTTCACTGGTATATATAGTCTTTCAATACGACTGATTTGGAGGATAACCATGCTTTACTGGAGTGTACAGATTACAAGCAGCATGCTCCCATATGTCCATGGAAAGATCCCCCTCTGTGCTCCAGGTATCAGTCTCAGGATCATAACATTCCACCAGCCGTGTTGGTCTTCTGTTCTCTGTGAAACCACCAATTAAGTACATCTCTCTACTGTACAAGACCATTGAGGTGTGATATCTAGGTGTTGGCACCTGTGTCACCACTGACCATGTGTCAGTTTCAATGTCATAACAGTCTAGTGTATCGAGAATTATTCTCCTGCCATTGTCATCCTCGTACCACCCACCAGCTACCACGAGCTTGTTCTCGTAAGTGATGACACAATGGTCGGCTCTTGGCCGCAGCATTGGTGCCTTCTTTTCCCAAGTATTTTGTACCGTATCATAACATAGCAACGTAGCAGTAACGGAGTAATCGACTAGACCGCCACAAATAAATATGAACTGTTTCCATTCTGCTCCGCTGTGCTGAGTTCGACGTGCAGGTAAAGATTGGATGTACGACCATTGATTGTCGGTTGGACTGTAACACTCACAGGATGAAGTGGAAAAGCCATCATCCATGTCTAAATCTGGAGGATCTACGGCACCACCGATGGCATATAGTTTGCCGGCAACCATACCAAGATAAAATCTACACCGTTCCTGTGACATGGGCGAAATAACAGACCACTCGTCCATTCTGGGATCGTAACAAAAACCAAAAGGATGGATCTGCTCTTGGAGAGACTGATTAAAACAACCACCAACTACGTAGAGTTTGTTTGATATCACAGATACACCAAAGTTACATTGTTCTATATGCGGAATTTCAGTTAACACATCCCACTGTTTAGTATCCAACTTGTAACACATGATCTTGTTCGTTATTCCACCAAAAAGAAAGCCACCAACAGTCACCATGCATCTTTGGAGACCACGTACGTTCGGCGGAAGTTCTTCATGTGTGGTGTCACTCATGATGTCTTCTGAGCCCACACATATGGACACAACATTCGAAAAGTGTGCTTTGGCTTGGCGAAAAATACCGTGCTCTTCTGCAATCCGTGTAATATCTTCTGGTGATATGCTCATATAGTTTATAGAATCAAATAACCGCTGAGCAAACACGATCCTGTTCACTTTGTCAAATTTTATCCACACGATAACCATGAGAAGCACCTGTACTTCAGAGCAGTCAACAGAGAAGCCCCCGTCTAGCACTGTCGATAATTGACCAATTGTCATGTCAGCAAATGCACTCAACATTGAGAATGTGGTAAGCCTATTACAGATGAATTGATAGGTATGCAGTTCAAGATCAGTGAGTGAATATTTTTCAGCTGTGTTGAGGATCATCAAAGCAGATGTCAGAGTTAACTGCGAGCGAAGATACCTTGCACATTCCTGCACCACTTGCTGCATCTGAACGTAGTCTGCTGCCGCCAAGATATCATTAACATTGTCCATTGTCAGCACAAGTTTTGAAGTGTAAGCGAATTCTATCAACAGCCTCAGTCCCCTTGCAGTTACTCCATCCAAATGAACCTCTTTTGTTTTACACTCGGATAGGTGCCCGGCAAACAATGCACGAAAATATTCACTGCAAGCAGCCAGTACAGTTTTGTGAGCATGCAACTCGCACCCTTCTGCAACAAGCACCACATCTAGAAGAAGTCTTTGTTGACGTAACTTATTAAGGCCCTCTAACATGTCTTTCCTGTGGGCTGCAAATTCTACGTGAGTAACATCTGAATCGCACCTTGGCCGTTTATAAATCATGTTATATCCCACGTTCCTTTGACATGCACCTATAAAAATAGATAAATGGAAATTATGCATGAAATTTCAAAGTCAAACATTGTCCATTGTTAGCATCAGTGGAGGAAACAATAACTTGCATCATGAGTTGGATGCCTTGCAAATAGATTCCGGACTATTTCTGCTAAGCAGAACAGCTAAGGGCATTTGGCAATTATCACAAACACACTAACAACTATCACAGCAGTAAGCCAATCATTCACAACTAGTCTTACCACCACAAAGCACACAATACGTCAAGCATTGACCCCAGTTTCTCCCAGCTTTACCACATGCTTTGTTTGCTTTTGCTTTACTGCACACAGGGTTTTCTTTATTAATTTGTCTTTCAGGAAACGAACCTATGTGAATGTTAGTCATGCAATGAACACACGCAGTTTAATGCCGATTTCTAAATTGTCAGGCAGCTTTAGGGTGTACAAGACTCCACCATGCTCACCATCTAATTAATTCTGCCCCTTATCTGTCAATTCATGCACAAATTATTTATGATTGTGACGTGCTAGTTAAGAAAATTCACCAGCAACTTGTACACACTCTTCCCTTTCCATTTGCAAGGAATACTTAAAAATGAATACACAATAGATAATACAATAGTTGGCAAAAAATTGCCGAGCTTTGCTAACAAGTTTTTCAGTTTGACTAGTCATTTTTCTGTAATTTTATGTGAGCTGGGCAAACAACATGGCCAACAATGACATGTTTTAGTCACTGTACACGTGAATGAAAGACAGTGATGGATCAAATTCTAAGCATGACAGTCTAGACATATAATTTGAAAAACTATTGAAGGTACAATAAAATAGAAGAATCTTACCAAGGCACATACTACGGTCCCAAACGACATTTCTCTGTTTGCCTTATAGATTTGTAAAAAGCATCTTTAATAAATGTACAGAATAGCTTTTTGCACGTATGCAATGAGTTGACTAGACTGCGGACTAAAGCTGACGTAACTCCTAGCAGGAAACTACTGAACTAGGAACTACAATAGTAACCAGCTCTCGCTCCCAATTAGAGCGGCTTCGAATTCATCGCATTGCAAGCAATGATGATCCAAGCAACTAAAGGCAATTAGATAGTGTTGCAGGTCAACGAGTGCTCAATTGACATTGCACAATTCTGTACTCTCGAAGTTATCGAACCCAGCTGGCCAATCAGAAGACATACAGAATGAAATAGTTTTTTGACAAACAGAACTACGGTGATGCTTGTGATACTACAAGAATATTCTGCAGATCAAATGTAAGGAAACATGGCAAAAGTACGTGGACGAATAAAAGCCAATAATCATGTCGAATAAATGACAACATTCGATTCCGAAGAAAAAGTGAAAAGAAAAGCACGTGAATTTGTGAATAATACTCCTGCTGGAACTTTAAAAAAACACAGCTATATGAGCTGGTTTATAACGTGGCATTATTACCCTTAGTTAACCTTACAACTATGTAAATTTACAGGCGTTCATTCTAAAGAGTATTCAGTGGAGGTCACTCACGCACAAATGCACAATGCATATTCACGAGTACAACAAAGATTATTATAAACAAAATACAGGAAATATTATAGGTTGAGTTTAGGTCAATGGCATAATTCATAGATAGAGGTTAAAAGCACAGTGAGACTGCCAGACGTTGCGTACCTTTGTATATATTCAACCGCGTAGCTGCTATTGACTTTATAAGCCCATGCAACAACTAGTTTAACTGCATTTGTACAGCGATTGTTAAATTTTAATTGCTTTCAGCCTACTTAATTCTAGAATGGTGGGTTAGTTTAAATTTAACCGCCCAAGTGAAAGTGATTAGGCGAACCAAAACTGGAATATAAAGTCGTTAGGTGTGAGTATTTAAGTTAGTCGTAAAAGTTAATAATGTAGACAGTTAAAAAAAGACATTTGAGTTTAATACTTGCAATCGAGTTATACTAACTTACTCAACAAACAGTTTATACCTACAATACTTATACTCACTATATAAATATAAGGTATAATATGCTAGATTATTTCGATTGATTATTCTGATAGTTCAGTAACTTCGGTTCGTCTAAGACAATGGCAAAAACCGCAAATGGATAGAAAGACTTCATTACTTTACCAATTTTTTTTCGCAGGCTATTGTAATAGCCTAATTACGGGTTGGCTGTCTTTCGACCGACCAACAATCCAACATTATGATTATCATTGATTTTAATATTGTAGTAATGCAGTGCGCGAATATACAAAACGCATTATATCACGTCAAAAGACAACTAGGCAAACAAACTTCCAAATGAATTAGTACTACTACAATAGTTATAACACTGCGAGAACTTTGCAAAACTGCGCTATCATAGCACTCACTGTGCGCCTCTGTAGATACAAAGCAATAAATTCTAAGTAAAACCACATATAATAGCATGTATAACCCAAAACTTGCATACATATAATGACTACTTCGAGACGATTAAAGTTAATTACTCTACCTTAAAGTAAGTCCAATTTCAGTATTGCAAATACACAGTGAATCTAAGGCATGCTTTACCAGTAATATGAGTCAGAGCTGACCGACGTTAGCAAACTACTTTGACAAGCAGCTGTTTGAGCAGCTAGCGAAGTCATCATGCATGAAATAACACATTGTGATTGTCATGCATAGCAGTAGTAGCACGGCGTGGCACAATGCATGGTAGCCAAATTAATCATTATAGCTGAGAAATTAAACTATATTAACACCTGCGTAATGCACGCTTTGAGCAAGGTCAGAGTTAACAATGACTATAGTTAACAATAAGGATGATTCATTCATCGATTATTATTGAATCGTTATAATATAATCGAACGAACATGGTTTGCAATGCATTTGTGGCCCGCGTTCAAGATCATATCTAATTGGACGACATTTTCAGAAAATTTGGTATAAATTAGAGCCTATGGGATACCTTTAAGCTTAAGGGATGCAGTGTAAGGGCTATAGCTATTAGCTAACACTTGTGACGAATGGATCATTTTGCATATTTTGTGAAGAGCTTTTTAAGAAGTTTATGTATACAGATGGAAGTTTTTCTAGTCACATACATTTAATAATATTAATGCGTAACCATACTGTGGAATTTGGAAACCTATAGTTGTAAGCCCCGTAAACCTTATTCACAAAGGTTATCGTGGGCCGTCCACACGGTCATTCAAAACATTGTCGTTCTCGAGTTTATCAGTGCAGGGCTGTGTGGCCGCCAACAGAATGACATTGAAAATTGGATGTAGTTCAAGTTTGGCGATAAAGCTGATCTTGTTTTGCGTCAGTGTCCGTCGTCTCGAAACGAACAGCCAACAATAACGTGCGCTGGTGATTCAGGTAGAACAACCCGTCTATAGCAGGTACGTAAACGGCGCGTTGTCACTAAAACAACACATTAACAAAAGGCAACAGATGTACAAAATTACATTTGTGTTTGTGTGCAGAAATTTCCGTGACAGACTGTGCGTAGGTTTCGCAGACTTGTCCTGTGATATGTTCAGGGATTTGCACTCGCACTGCGACGACTAAGGTCCTTCATAATCTACCTTTTTTGCACTATTTACAGATGCAAACTTGGCCAATAATCAAACATATTGGCTGTTATTTGGATATAATTTATATATTCATTTGCGCTTTTGCTTTTAATTGTCGCAATATTTGATAATAAATTCTTCTTTCATTTCTTTGCCGAAGTTCTTTTGTCTTTGACTTTGCCTTCTCTTTTTTCAGCACAAGCTAAAACAAAGCTCGTGTTCACACAACCCATTTTGACACTGCACATGTATTTCAGAAAATGAAATTAGAGAACACTCCTTCAAACAAATAGTTGCGCATAAAGTAACTGTCGGTGAAAATTTGTCTTGTCAGTCTTAGGGGTTTGACTGTCAGTGTTCACAGTCAGTGGTTTGAATGTCAGTCTTCAGAGTCGGTGGTTTGAATGTCAGTCTTCAGAGTCAGTGCTGTGAATGTCAGTCTTTCGAATGTCATTCTTTTGAAATACCGTGAGGATTAGGTATAAGAACAGCGAGTGTAAAAACAGCTATCTACTTCATGTGTAAATTATACAATAAGACGCTAAGCAACGTTTTGTAAGTCCCTCAGTGAAAAGTTCTTGGCATGCGCAACTCTTCCTTAATAAACCCGTGTGGACTCGACAACGTGTCAATTTTTTTCTTGTCGAAAAGCTGGTGTGAACAAATTATACATTAACAGGGCAAAGGTGTTCACGTATTAGATTAAAAACAAGTGGCATGCAAAACTTGTCAGACTTTGAATGCATTTATTACACGTTTGTTTGTGTATAATATACATTAAATTACGTAACCTGACAGAGCATCCCGAGACATCTCAAGATGATAATACCTACTGTCTCTCTTCATCTTCATTACTACCTCTTTAGATTCTGCCACTTTTTGTTACCTTTTTGCGTCTTCTGATTTAACGTGAAACAGAAAGTTGTTACACTGTTACAAATGCCATGTGTTTACTATTATTTTATCAGCAGAAGAGAAACATCTGTAGCAATAATATGATACAACGTAAGTAAACAATGTCTACATGAAAACTTGCTCACGCGGGCACTAATTTACGCTGATGCGTAGAACATGCGCCATGGGGGAAAACTTGCTCGTGTAAACGAAGTTTAAAAACTTGGTTTCTATAAAACTAGTTACGTTGCATTTTAATAACACAATTACTTTTAATACATACCGCTATTTAACAATAAATAAGTTCTGTGCCCTAATTCTAACACAACAGACAAAACAAAAACTAAAAACTTCATATGTAAATTAATAATCGCAGCATATAAACGTTTAAGAATTTTCTGCTCTAACTTTATATTAAGAACATTATCACAACTAAGTTAGAGCACACAATTATACGATTTTTTACTAAACCACCAATTATAAATATAAATGTTTTATTACCTATTGTGCATTCAATTAACCTATTACTTAATCAAGTGGAAACAGGAAAATAATGTTAAATAGTGCACACTTATAATTTAAGACTGCAAACTTAATACTAAATTATTAGGCTTCACATGATACCTTAACAGTACCAAGAAATTTTGGAAAGCGTGCTTCTCTTGCATTTAGAGATTCCTGGGGGAATCTATCTCCGGTTAAGGGACTTAAAAGTCATACCAAAACTTAGAGAGATGATGGTGCTACTTTTTCTACCAAACACACATGTTTGAAGTAACATGCGGGTGTTATGTTTTGGACTGAAATGGTCAACAAAAGTCATAATTTGGTGACAGAAGATCGGAAAAATGATGAATATGACTGAAGTTAAAGTCGACTAAATACAGATTGATATTACTATTTTATTGTTATTATGTCACTGTATTAATTGATAACTACGTACGTAGATAAGCAACGAAACCTGGCACGACCAACCTACCTAAATAACCAACCTAGCAACGTGTAAAACAGTATACTGTCAGTGCTAAATACACGTTTACGATTAAGACATTGTAAATACAAAAAGTGGCAGAATGTCAAAATAAATGGTAACTAAAACTGCTAAGTAGAGAACACAGCTCAACAAGCTAACAAATTCATATAACAACAAACGTGTTACTTCAGGCAGAAACTGACAGTGTGCTGCTTCTCTTCAGTTGATGAAAAACGTCATTAGTGGCAGGGTAGGCATTCAAAACGGGAATGTTCAAGCGTGAAGCGGCTTTATAGTAATTTTACTAATTACTTTACAGCTTGTGATGGTTTTACTACTAAATCCTTCTAACATTTTTCTCGTATACAAATTCTACATACAAACACAATCAATATTTACAAGACGTGTCACTAAAACTGCACTGTACAGAATGCAAACATCAAGACCATAAAACAGTGCTAACATTTAAACAGTTTAAGGAGTTTGAGATAAACATGTTTAAACATTAAACAGAGTATTTAAACATGTTTAAAGAGTTGAAATATTCTACTCAATTTTGTTTAGCATCTATAGTTTTAAGTACGTTTCTCAAATATGACTCACCCACCAAGAATGTGTTCAAATAAAGTTTGTTTGCTATAAAACACGTATTAAACATTTCTAGCTTGCCATAGGAACAAAAGTGATGCTATATGCAAATACGTATTTATTAAAATTAATCAATAGTTAATTCAAATGTAATCAACAACAACGAGCAACCAGAATTTGACTTTAACCAAATCACGTGCTAACATTTTCAATTGATGATCGAAGCTGAAAATATTTTGCTGAACTGGTACTTGAACCTCCACTGAAGTCAGGGTTGCAGTGGAGAGGAAATGCATGGAATTACCGTGAGTTTCGCAGTCAAACGTCCTTGTAGCAGAATGTGTTAAAAAGTATTAAAAAAGAAACATTTGGCATGACCGTTAGGCCAGTAACCAAAATTTTTAACAAGAACCCCTGACTGAAGTTCATTGTGAGAAACTGAATCTTTATTTTGAAATGTTCTGACTACGTGAATGGCGATGGAAATGACATAAACGGACACTTAAAATTTAAGACAAACACAAGCAGATGAGACTGTGCTTTACTTTCAGGTTTTATTACACAAACAATAAATAAAGCATTGTTTTACGTAAAGTTATTTTACATGTTATTAAAAAACACAAAAAACTTTTTGATCAAATCATAATTATCTAAAATTATTATGATTTTTCTGCATGCTTGTGTGACAGTTATTTTATACTTTTCCCATGAAACTCTAATTATTATGAAAGTAAAACAGCCTGTACTTGAAAATTTCCTGTACAAACTTTGCAACAAAACTAAGTTTCTCAGATCCTTTTAAGACATATTCACATTTACAGTAATCCAGCAAAAAGAAAACAAGCTAACCTAAAGGAAAAGACAAGTCACAAAGCATGTTGGGTTTATTTTACAGTTATCACTTAAACTTAGAAAAATATAACACAAAAATTTGCAGAAAATGTCTATAAAGCATAAAGTTAATTTACACCGCTGCTGTACAGGAATTTTCACGTGTTGTGGTTGCTGTCATTCACTTGCAAATTAGGACGTAACGCACTGGAGTTTATGACTTTTTTCACAAACGCGTTGTGGCTTTGTGCTGCTTAAACTAATTCAAACTTCTACAAACATTTCCTGATGTTCATGGTACAATATCGCAAAATTGGCTATCTAATTTTTTGTAAAAACTTATTATACTTAGGCGAAAACTGACAGTGTGCTACTTTTCTTCAGTCACTGAATAACATCATTGGTGGAAGAGCGGACATTCAAAACCAGAATGCCCAAACATGATTTCACTAACTAATTTTACTGCTTATTGCACTTTTACTACTAAATTCTTCCATCATTTATCTAAAACATTTTAATAACTTCCTACGTTTTGGCCATTCCCTAAAAATCACTGATACACTCTACATGTAATTGCATACATTTAAGCAGGCTAAACAAGTAGATTTTACAATAATTAATTTTACATTTTATATTTAAAAACAACTTGTTCTGAGTGGAGTGAGTTGAACCTGATAAATGGAAATGAATACTGAGTACAAGGAATTATAAAAACAATCATTTATTATCACTTCGTCAATAATTAGAAAAACCTGCAGCAAATACAGTGAAGGCAATGGACATCAACTTGATAAATTTTGGAAAAGGACAAACGGGCCTACAAATGTTGAGCTGTAACACAATTTTATAAGACCTGATACAAAAATATTTGCATAATTCTGTAAAAATACCCAAAAGATCTCTAAACTAACAAAACAAATGCAGCAAAATATGTGAAATCTATATTACTTGCAATCATATTACCACAAATATTTACTATTAGCAAATTGCCTCTATTTTTGTCTCAAACTTTGGGACACTGAAGCATATATCAGTACGTCAGTGAAATCAGGACATCAGAGTATTTTAACTGCTAGGAAGACAAAGCCTATATAAGATTTAATATAGTCAGAAGCACCAATATGCAAGCCATTTAGCCTGTGCTATATACACTAATACACAAAGTGCAGGTTGTGTACATCATACACAGATATGTACATACAAATCATAAAATAATGATCACAGTCTCATTAAAAGAACATCATTAGGATGAACAGCAAATAAAGTTCAATCTAATACATGAAGTCCCATGTCGCCTTGCAGATAATCTCTAATGACGTTAATCATTTGTTGTCTCAGTAGCTGGTCACCAGCCACAGCAGCTGTTATGTTCAATGCGTCAGTCGCATCAAACTGTCGCAGAATATGTACTGCTTTGTCATATATTTCTTGTTGTTGCTTTGGTGTCATTTCATTAAGTATTTCTACAGCAGATTTAAACTTGCCTTTAGTTGCATAATAGCCCAATAGTCCACCAATTGCTGCTCCTAGACACAAGACAAAAACGTGAAACAATAACAATTTTTTTAAAGATAAACACTTTTTTCACAAGTGCTTTTTTGCCAACAGATGGTACCACGGGAATCACATGTAATATCAAACACCAGAGCATTTATGGTACCCACATAACCTAGCCGTCTACAGAGATTTTACAAAGGCAGCAAAGCTTCAAACATAACTAAGGTGTAAGGAAAGCTGTCACGAACTCCAAAACTAACCAAATGAGTTTGCATAAAGTGAATGTGAAAAATTAAAAATGTTAACTGACAAAGTGTTAAGTTAACTTAATTTTAATTGGCATTTAATATTTCCTTCGAACAAGTTTGTTGGGATTAATGTAGTAGAAGAGTACATGGCTTATCGTATTTCAGAATTGCATAGTCTTAACTAATACGTTAATAAAATTGTTAGTTATAAAAAAGACTTAATGAAATCACATCTGGATTTTAAGCAAACATTATTTATACAAAAATAAAACCAAACTCCAGAAATATGTGAAAAGTATTTTAAATAAGACATATTTTATTTGTCTTACCAACTGCAATACCAGGTGGACCCCCAACCACTCCGCCAACACATGCAGCACTGCCGGCTATGGCACCCCCTTTTAATGATTCCTTCACGGAAACTCTAATGTCTTCCTCTCGTGACAAAGTAGTCAAAAGCTGAATTATGTCGCCAACAGCAAGTACCATTTTGCTTTGCTACAAATCTCTCCTAAAAATAATTACATAACCACTTTAGTATCACATGCACCCAGTCTTAGTTGATTAGAGCTGGGGAACTGAAGTACAGTAGGCGCCGCTTAATAGAATCACTTTGGGACCAAACTGTTTTGACCCAATTAACTGACTGAATCTATTAACCGATGGGTTAGTATTACTGGTATAGAAGTATGAGTCATCAGCTTAGTATGCACTGAAAAGGTTTTAATGAATTTTAGAAATGAAGTAATACCTAAATTCCTTTGTGCAGTTAAAAATTTTAAAAAAATATTTTAAAATATTAATTTATATAAATGAATTAGCAATAAATTAAAAGTATACATTTCCAAATTTCACAAGTCTGTTTATTTGCAAAAATTATAAATTACAAATTGCAAAAAAAGTCAGCTGCTTCATTTTTTCACGAAGAAGTTGGCTCACAATGTACTCATAATTATAAAAATTTGGAAAATCTGTTGCTGTGAGATGCACGTATTCTCGTAAAACATTTAGTGCTTGGCCTGCTTGAGCCTCTTAGATGCTACATTCTCATTTTGGCTTACTGACTGCTCAATTTCAGATCATCTGATTCAAAATTCTGCCGAGAGTACTTTGGGAATTTCAACTGCGCTGCTGCACGACACTGCCCCATCTTTGGAAGTTTATCTTACTGCTCTAAAATTTTCAGTTTTTCCTCAACTGTTAGATCTCCTTTACGCTTATGCTTCATTTTTTAAACTTCTTAATTCTACAATCTTATTTACTGTATGATGTTTACTCTTGTAAGTCACAAGGAATACTGGCTGACTACTTTGCATCTTTGACCATTAACTGATTAAGCGTGAAAGCGTGATTTGCAAAGAGAGTTTCAAAAGGAAACAGCCAGACAAGTGATTAAATGTTTAGCTTCTAGAAATTCTTGGGTAATGAGGTTAATTGCAGTGGACGAGCAGGATCAGATTCAAAAGAAAAACTGTTACGCTAGCGTATTAGCACATAATAAACGTACCTGCTTACAAACAAAACTGTACTTAACATGATTGTTTCTACATATATTATAGAGCACAAAGTGAAGTAAAGATGACATAAAAGTAGGAAAGGCTCTTTGGGCACATACAATGTTTTATTTTTAGTATGTGAAGGAAAATACTGAGTCAGTTATGTGGAGTTATTTGAGTCAATTACCGACGGTTATTATGAACATTTGGATAGAAGCAGCCGGTACCAGGCATTTCTGAATCAATTAAGCAATTGAGTCTATTAACCGTGAGTCTATTAAGCGGCACCTACTGTACTTGGAAATAAAGCTATCTACGGCATTTGCCGTCCTTACTGTTTTGTTACAAAAAAGCTATCAGATGGCATATATGTAGTGTAGCATAGGTATGCAGTGCCTATAAAAAAACATTAAATTAAACTTATTGATGACAATAATTACACTATACTTTACCGGCGATGTAAACACACGTGCATCAATGGAAGTTTTCATGAGAAGGACCCGGATGTGAAAACAACTACGCCAACATCCAATCAAGAGCCTGCAGAGCTGAGCACGTGATTCAGTATATTGCCTATTAAGGTCTATGCACGTGATCCGCTCGTGTTAACAAGACAATAACCAATCAGCAGTGTGTAGGTGGGTCATGTCATCTGTCCAGAGTAGTATTTAAGGAGGACAGATCCAGAGGAGGACACATTCGCTGCTGACAAGGTCTGATATCACAAGGCCTGATAACAAACTCTGCTAACACAAGAGTTGCTAACAAACTCTGCTAACACAAGAGTTGCTAACAAACTCTGTTAACACAAGAGTTGCTAACAAGCTCTGTTATCTCAAGAGCTGCTAATTATAAGCCCTGAACCATAATAAAGCAATTAAATAAATAATTCAATGTTGCAAAATTGTCTATCAAAGCCAACATTTCTCCAATGTCAGTTTTTCTGCTATTAACTTTAAGAACTAATTTGTGCCGAAGTGTGCCTTAGGCTTAACAGTCAGATGAACCCAAGCCATTGGTCCAAAGTACCATCATCTGCACACCTTTCTGTTACGTGAACCCCTAGCCGCGTTACAGTAGTCCTATGCAGACATTCATCTAGAAAAGCTTGTAGAGTCCATAATCATTATAATAGGTAACATGGGTAAATAAATCATGTGACAGAGCTTGTCAAAATCACTGAACAGACAAGTAAGGCAAAAAGATTTCCCATTTTAGAATTCTGCCTGCCCAATGTCTACAATAGACGTGACGGGCGTATGATGATGACGATGATGACAGTGTAATTTTTTGCAATACACCCAAAGAAAGGGCATATTCCGCATAGCGTTTACTGCTTTTTTATTTTTTGCAAATAGGTATTGCATTTAGGGATGTTAATGATGACGATACGAATCGATGATCATATTGATATGGAAAATTTGTTGTACAATTGATTAATTAAGTTGTGTCAAGTTGCAAAGTCGAACAGTCATAAATTGTATTGGTCATAAGTCAGGTGACTACCTGTGATTTAGACTACCGCACAAAGCTACCAATTACCATTATCAACAGAACTATAATAAGATTTTTGGAGCTTTAAAAAATGGTATAAAATTTGGGATAAAATGGTATAAAGTTTGTATATATAGCACATTTCAAAAAAAATATACAAATAGTTAATTGGACATTTTTGCATAGGTGTCAGAGAAATCTATATTTTTTAACGTATAACTTCTAAGTGTTAAAAATTAAAAAGCAAATTAGTAAGTCATTACTAAATTGTGTTACCACTTACATAAATATGTTTTAAATTCTACTTATAGGGCAATAATAGTTGTGAGCAACAAGCAAATTTTTAACACATGAAAATTTCTTGCTTGTCTGTGTGGAATCTATGGTGACAAGCCCTTATGAGGCCTAATTTCTGGCAATCAATGAAGCTAAAACTAATTGAATCTAAATAAATAAACTAAATATATTACGCCAATTAACACACTCCCTCAAATAGCTATCCCGAGAGTACCAGAGAAAAAACTTTTAGGCGCACGCCCTGTTGGGTAAGTGCACAGTATACTTCTTGCCACAAGAGCAACCGGAGATTAAACAATTACAAACTCTCAGACACTGATACTACACAATTCTTCGGCGCTATTACACTTTCGCACCTCCTAGTTTTTTCTGGCCTACTGTTTGTTTTCACGCCTGCAAGCCAGAAAGCAGACCAACAGGCGTAATATACACCATATTCCCAGAATATTGTTGGTTTTTAGGCCTTACAATTCCAGATTAAAGTCATACATTACTTACCGTACACGCAAGAAGCTTCACGTGAATAACTGTGTTTACACCACTAATGCGCAACCGCTCTCGCGCAGTGAGGTATGTGGCCCTTAACCTTTATTTTTACTTTCTTTACATAATTTATGATTGTTATGGTTGCAGCCACGGGAGTTTGTATCGTATTACAGTGTTCCCTCGCTACTTCAAAAATATTAATGTGAAATATTTATCGCGGTATCTTCGCTGTTTCGATGGCATCAGAATAGTGGTAGTTATGACGATGATGATAAAAATAACACTGCAATAGTGGTGGTGATAAGAGTATATAAAACTAAAATGCCATTATAATCCTGTGTCAGTAATTGTCTTTTCTTCAAAAGACTTCCTGAATTTTTTGTTTTTTCTTCACTGTATAGTCAGACCAAAGCTGGCATATACGAGGAAATTATTTTAGACGACTACAGTTATTTATCACTAATTTTATTTATTACTGTAGTATTATTAGATTATAAAGGTTTTTTCTTTATTTCGTAAATGCGGTTAAGATAAAAGTGTCACGTGCCTTTTATGCTAGGCCCTGATAATGCATAAACTAGTACGAAATTCGTCACGTGACAACACACAAAAAAACATGATGGCGATACGAACTGTATAGTGTACAACTGTGAATACAACGTAATTATTGGTAATTATACACTAAATATATGAGTAAATTACCACGAGATTAGCGGAAACATTCACTGATGACGTGAGAATAATAGAATAATGACCTACGAGCCTAGAAACGAGTAATAACCTAGAAAAAACTAGGAGGTGCGAGAGTGTAATAGCGCCAATTCTTCTAATAACTGTACCAGCGAAGCTATCGTCAGCACGCGAAAAACGCTTTATGCCAATTACCCTGACTCACCTAGTACAAAAGAGTCAACATCGACAAGTAAACCGCGTAAAAGCAAAGAGAAACTCGAGAGATTAAGCTCAGTGTCTTTGGTATTTAAGAATAAAAGTTAAATAACTAGATGAAACAAGTTTTTTCATTATAATATTATCAAGAGTGGAGTACTTCTCTCACAGTTTATCTCTTGGATGCCAGGATAGTCTTTTTTAAGCCAGTTTATTTAGTAACGTCCACGGCGCACCGTACGTACGAAAAATAGTCTCGCTTCTGATATTCGGGGCGACCATTTGATTCAAATGTGCAATTATTGATTCTGTTTCAAACGAGGGGAAGAAGCACAATTTCTTTGCAACTCGTGAACAAGCTTCCTGAATATGTAGTGAGTGCTTCTTCAGTTTCTCAATTTAAATCTCGATTAAATCGACTCTGGGCTAATCACCCAGGAAAATACATTGACCTTAGACTTCCGCAATAGCAACGAGACGCTTGGATTTTTGAGGGAACCTGACACTATTGATCGTACAAAGAAGAACACACTGTTACTATCTTCCGGATCGTATCATTAGCGCCACCACCTACTAGAAAACTTAGAATAAATAAACCATCCAGAGAAGATCGGAGGGGTAAAAAGCGGTCACTTATGCTTAACCGCTATCCATGTTGTAAGCTGTAAGGCAGTTTAACAACATGCGTTTTTTTATCATTAAAGCTCTTGAAACGTCATTCAATCAACAATTCGTTCAACAACATCATTCAATTATTTCACAGCCAGGGCACTTTTAGTAACAAGCTTGGCTTCTTTAATGCCCTGCAACACAATTATTTAAGTGGGTATCTATTCGTGTTTTTCCAAAACTTGCTTCTTATTGGGTATCTTACTGTTTGTTAATCATTGAATTATTGAAAACTTTTGTTTCTTTTAAGGTATTTGTGTTGGTGTGAAATAAACAATCTTGAACACAATTTAGCTGTGATTTCTGTACACAATTAGTGTTTTTAGCACAGAACAAAGATAAGTAATATGCATGATTTTTGTGAATCTGAAACTTCATTCGAAAACAAAATACGAGTTAGATTTGAATTAGAAAATGCTGAAATTCGGTTTGATTAGAGCTCGAAAGTCAGAAATTCGATTCGAATTCACTGTCGATCGCACAGTGCTGAACGTTTTTACTAACGCTTTTATATTAATATGATGTAGAAAAATGACTTTTAATTTTTATGGCGGTAATCGTAAAAACTTCAAAATTATTTATGATTACAGCCATAAAAGCCGAGTGATAGTTTGCCTTGCAAATAGAGGGTTTTTTAATTTTACACAGTTTACAAGCTTATACTTCTCGCCTGTCTCGATCCCACTTACACTCTCCTCCACTCCTCTCTTTATCTCTCTCTCTCTCTCTCTCTCTCTCTCTCTCTCTCTCTCTCTCTCTCTTTCCCTCTCTCTCTATTTCTCACTCACTCACTCTTTCATTCTGTCTTCTCCCCGTCCAATTTTAAATGTTTTGCAAAACGAGACTAATAGAGATTTTCAATTTTAGCAATGGTTTATTTGACAAAAGGCAACACAAACAAATATTTACTCAGCTAACTAAAACAATTTGATTAACTACACATTATTGTCATAAAGCTTTAGCTTATTATGATATTGTACAAGTCTATGTCAGTTGAATAAACACTTTGTAGAACGAACATAACACAACAATTATTGTTATTAGTTGGTTATGCTCAATCAACTTGGTATACAAATCGAATCATACTTCTAAGTACATGCGAAAAATTAAACAATTCACAGTTATCACAAAAAGTGAACAGTAGGTCGATTATAAGCAATTTTACATGTAAATATAATTCTAGGTCTAATTAGTCAACCTATTCGAGTTAGCAGTTATCGTACTTGCAAAAACCAATAATATTACAATTATTTTCAATTCACGGACTGTCATATCATGTTCCAAATTCACACAAACTGTACAAAATACAGGCTACAATAAAATAAAATTAAGAAGAGTTCATCAAATTTATTTATTTATTTTTTTTTATAAAATAACTTAAGTAAAATTTAATTTCCGCGTAAAAGGGCCTTTGCCAATAAACGGCTAAGTAAGATATATTTTATTATTATTTCAAAGCTTCGTCATTTGTAAACAACTTGCGTTAGCTACAAAATGTGCTCGTTGCACCGGTTTGGTAGAATAAAAGTGGGTATTAAATTAAGCAACAATAACTGTCTTAACAGATCTTAGCAGAATCTTAACAATACTAGATCACTCAGTGGGTTCTCATAAAATCCGTGATGGTCGCGGATAAAAAGTGCTTGAACCAGATGCTATTATGTGAAGAGAATCTGTAACGAACTGTGACTTTACAGAGAGAGTAACTGACACAATTTGGCTTTCTGGAATTCCCACCGGCACACGTTTTCCCTCATCACTGCCAACTAAGTAAAAAGGATTTTGTCAGAGAGCATCGCGCATTTATAGGCTGAGCTCTCAAAAGCAAGAGTCAAACGCGATTACAGTCGTAAGAAATGCGTGTAATATAAACGTCAAATATAATTTTTAGCACCTCGAACAAATTCGATGCTATTGCACCATGTAATGTATTCCACTGAACACATATCACTAGAGGAGAATTCAAAGACTGAGTTATCCTAAATGGATTTATTTTAGTAACATTCAACTCGTTTTAAGGCAAACTGCAACAAACTTGTGTTTTGGTTTTTTGCCGATAGATGGTGCAACGTGCCGTTTCATTTTTGACTTCGGCTATAAAGTTAATCCGAGATTGACTATTATATGAGCTTAATCGAAGCCCTGTTGGGCGTGAAAAATCAAACTTAATCAACAGAGTAGCAACTTGCTCTTAATAATTTAATATACATTGAAATAAATAGCGATTGTTTTCTTACAAAATCAACAAATTTAATAAATTTATTTTGGTTATGTTTACAAAATTCAGTGTCATCATTTGGGCTGCCATTGCACTAATTAATAGAACTTAAAACCGACGAACTACATCAGAGCAATCGGAAATCATACCAGTTGTTCCAAATAATTGAATATTGTTTGAACAATAATGTTTCGAAAAAAAAGTTTGAATGCGCGTTATAAAACAATTGTACAGTATGACCCCAACCTATGCGCTATAGTTATTGCTGCTCCTGCCTATGGCTGAAACTTAATAAACAGTACACATTCGAAGAAAGTGTCAAAAAAATAAAATATGAGAGTAGGAAACAAAAACGATTAGAAGTATAGGTAGTTTTTTAGTAGCATTAGGTTAATTTATGATTATGCAAATTAATGGAGTTGATCTTAATCAGAAGAATTAAACCTATAATACCAATAGCAAAAAAATGTATCGGCTTTGGTAATAAATCATTCAAACGTTATCTGTACTAAACACGTTTGTAAACTTTGAAACCTGACAGTTTTTTACATATTATGTAAATCCTTTAAAAAACCCTTTTTAACAGTGTAGGTCACTACAAAAAATTCAAAGACCCGTATATTAGATTACTTGTTAAATATTCACTCGGATACAACACTAGCATTAGAAAACGAATTTATATGTAGATTAGAACAAAAACCGAGCTTCTCATTACAGCAGCTGGAAGCATGTGATTTATAGGTCAGTAACAAAAGTCGTGCGCTTCAACTTTGTCCAGATACGAAGTACTACAACTAAATTAACACATATAGTTAATAATTTAATACAATATTATAACTATTAGGGTGAAAACTCTGCGGTCATTTATCGCCATTTATAATGTACAGTCACGCTACTATGAATTCAGTATTTACACGTGCGTAGACATCGTTCTCGTGTAGTAACTTCTGTAATCATCCTCCTTCCTACACATCAGCAAGTGCTTGAAAGCTCGTCGAAACTTGACGGACATGGCGTTGTAGAGGATCGGATTAATGGCACTGTTCGTGTAGACCATCATCTTGGCGAACAGAAAGTACCAATGATTCATGAAGGCCGCCATGTTGGCTAGCATGCGGAAAGAGTTATAGACGACGATGAAGCGGTAAGGGACCCACAGAACGGCGAACATGACAACCACAACTATCAACATCTTCACTACCTGAAACGGAACACAACAAATTTAAAAACGGGACTAGTGCATTGATTTAGGCAAAGTCAATAACTTTACAGCTTTTTCAGTGCTTACCGATCTAGGCAGAGTCGACTTCAACACTTACAAACCCGAAAAAATTCATTTATAGAGGAGCCTTCTAGCTCTCTAGCTCCAGGAAACTAATTGCCTCAAAAATGAAAAACACTTGCAATTTTACCAGTCTATCAGATGATTTAACTATTTGGGATAAATGAATACTAAGAAACTTACGAAGCAGCAAAACAGAGTCTAAGAGAAAATGGGCCAACGTACTGGAAACAAATGCTGTTTGGAATTAGTTCAGTTTATGGCTAAAGAAAAGTTAGTATTTCCTGCAATATTACATGATTTAGGGCTATCTCTACATTCGCGTTACGGCGAGCAGGCTAATATCTGAAAAGAAAATCCCCCCCCACACACACAGCAAATTTAATTACTGCAAAACGAAGTCATTGATGAAGTGCGCATTGGCTAACAGGCTACAAACTGTAGTAGACACTGCCTTGAAAAAATGCCTAAATGTTGCGGCAAGCCAGATTGTTGTGCCCTAGAAATAGTCCTAACACATGTAATATTGTATGATTGCAGTTTTCAGGAACAATATTATTTGACTACCATGAATTTTCGTTTAGAAATTTCTCGAGGTGGTTGCAGCTTTAACTAACCACTCGTAAAATAATGGTCAACCCACTTTACGTACAAAATCGATGCTTTTGCATGTTGCCTTCTTATAAATCTCGCGTAAGTTTTATTTATTTTACGTGCTGACGGCAACTGACGAGTTAACGCCACAACACGTCAACAGTATTTTCAGCTTTAGATTTAGAGGTATAATCCCACGAATTTATTAAGTTTTTATTGAAAATTTATAACACAATATATGTAGTTAGTAAAATCTTAAAATACTGTACCGCATATATAATTATATAGGTTTAATTCGAAAATTATCATCTAACGATCAGTCGTCGCCACAGTTAGCAAATGTGTAGTAAATTCAAGCTTGAGAATTGTGTAAGGATCAGAAATGAGCCTAGTTTTCAACTAGAGCATTTCGGGTACAATTCTAACGTCTAACGACTCTAACCCATTACACATGTGATTACAATAAGTACTTATCTCAATCTTAATATAGCATGCCAATCTATGCAGCTTTTCAAGTGATATTTACTAAATTTCCGTTTAATTCAAAAAGAACATGTATAAACTGGACCGGCACGTGTTAAATCTACCCAGCTAGTTAAGTACTTTAAATTAAAGTAAGGCCAAGACTTCTAGGAACTCTGGCTTATTTTAATGTTCGGGAAAAATGTTAGAAGGATTTAGTAATAAAAGTGTGATAAGCGCCTTGTGTAATTAAAAAAATCACTTTAAAGTCGCGATTATTTCACGGTTTGGCGTTCCATTTTTGAACGCCAATTCTTGACGCACTAATGACGTCGTTTATCGACTGAAAAAAAGTAGCGCACTGACAATTTACGAAAAGAGTATAATAAGTTTTTATAAGAAATTAGATAGCTAATTTTGTTGTATTTTTGGATAAACATTAGGTAAACTTCAGAAATTTGAATCAATTAAAGCAACATGCACATAGAAAAGCCACTATGCGCTTGAGAAAAACGTTCACTAATTATGAAATATTTCCAAGAGAATGGCGTTTCCACCGCGTGTGAAAATTTATATACAGCAGTTGTATAAATTAACTTTATAGTTTATAGACAGTTTTTTGCAAATCTCTTTGTTATATTTTTCTAAGTTTAAGTGATTGTACATACATGTAAACATACAGTTGTATAAATTAACTTTATACTTTATAGACAGTTTTTTGCAAATCTCTTTGTTATATTTTTCTAAGTTTAAGTGATTGTACATACATGTAAACCCAACATGCTAAGTGACTTGTCCTGTGCTGTGAAAATTCTGTACTGCGAAAGTTTCACAATCTTTCAGAACAAATATTAAAGTCTAGGAAAATTTGTGTGTTTTGAAATAAGAACAGTGTGATGGACGAATGAAGAAACAGAAAATGAGCGAAACAAAAAATAATCGACCGATCGAATGAACTTATTCTAGGTGCCAAAAACAGATGAAAATTGTTAAAATCTGTAAGGTTCTCTTACTTCTAGTTGTTTATCGTCTACCCTGTTACCACATTTGGTGATATAGGATACTTTGAAGGCCAGCTCAAACCTCGCACCATGACACTTAGATATCATTTTTTGGTCTTTCTGCTGCGGTAGGTGCTCGACAGTATCAACATTCTTGTAGACTTTTTAATTTGTAGGAAAAACTGATAAATTTTCCGAAGTTTTGCCCTCTTTAACTTTCGGATTACCTTTAATTTCAAAATTAGAAAACACCTTTCAACCCGTTTCCTAGAATGTAGATTTTCCTTTTATATGTTCCGGCAGCAATAAAATACTAAATTACGGTAGCAAAACCTTTATTATTTGTCAGGGATTCCAAAACCAGTAAGTACAGAGAATTTCTTTTGTAATTTTTGGTCAAATTTGAGCACTCCGAAGGCCATCCCACCCAGCAGCGCAAATTACTAGACAAAATAACTGTGGTTTTGAAATATTAACATTTCTGTGAATAAGTGAATCCAGGTAAAAAAGTCACAGACAAAAAGTCACAGGAAAAAGAAATACCCCTAATTCAACCATAACCCCAATCCTAACCATAAATCTAACCAAAATTAATTGTGCCTTTTTAATTTTTTTTTCATAGCCAAAATTGCAACTTTTTTCCGTAACTTTTTTCCTATGACTTTGTCACAGGTCGCCGAAAATTTTTTCGTCTTTATCATTTGTGCGCGGAGCTGGATCGAAAACTACATGTCGAAAACAATTTCGACGCACTCATGTCCCGCACAGGCGCATTTGTGCGCGACGCAGCATACATATGTGGAATGTGACGAGCGTGTCACTCAAGTGGATTAATTTATGTATTAAATTCATTACGGAAAAGTACAAAAAATAACAAGTAATATTATTTGCCTGCCTTTTGCGGTACAAAATCCCTGCGTGTTAAATATACCTTCTCACGAATAGTTTTCGGAGTTGTTTTTGAAATTATTGGGAATTTTATGAACAAACTAAGATGAATTTACGTTATTAAAGGCTAGAAAATTACACTGATTTTTTTTCTTCAAAATTAAGAATAGATACCAAATGCAACCATATTGTGGTGCAACCACTATGCAGTGTACAACAACTATCTGGTTGCAACCACTGTCAGGTACCAACACTATTTGGTGCAAACGTTGTTTGGTGGGACACTGTTATAGAGCATAGCAACCGTCGGACGACCAATGGTGTAACCCACCAATAGCCTTTGGTCAGAGGTCATACGACATAATACATCTTGTGTAGGAAAATTTCTCCCGCAACATAATATAATTACAGACATTTTGCCTGATGACACCAGCTGACCTTATGCTAAACTTAGTGTCTGAAAAACTTTTGATTGTTGTATTCAAAGTTCAAACCATTTTAGCGTAAAACCTTTTACTGCTATTAACCAAAAACCATATATTCAGATATTGACTCGTGTCACGTGACCCTGCCAGATTTATCTTTGAAAAGGTTTGACTCTCAGCTAGATTGTTGCAGGTTGCTATTGCAAAAAGTTAGGCCCGAACTAAACTGACTGATATTCACAGACCGAGATCGAATACCACAGATTTCTAGGACCTACATAAAATCATAAGTGGTCATCAAACCTGGGGAAACCAGTTTTCAGATTTTCCCCCTGTTTCAGGCTTTCCGCAACCATTTTTTTTTCTAATACACATCTGTAGCACTCCAATTTCGCAATCGTGCAAGCAAGTGTCAACTCGCATCTAGGCTATATGAGCTTAGTCTAAAAACGTCTTCAATCCTTTTGGTCCAAGCTTAAAAGTCGTTACTCTAGAGTCAAGGGTACTTTTCAGTTATGTTACTCTGCTTCGTGTCTTCTCTGTAGTTTTGTGATTATCTTAGTTATCTAAGTAAATAGTTAAGCAAAGTAGACGAACGAATGAACGAATTGTAGCAGGAACATCTTCTCTAACGTACGTAACATATGTATGACGTCACACGGGTATTTAAAGTCAGTCACACATCCAGTCAGGTGGTGGCTGCAGAACTCCTCATCTTCGTTGTTGATGCTTGTACGCTATGAACATGCTTGAACATAATACGTTATTACGCAAACAAACAAACAAACTAACTAACAAAACGCATCACAAAGAATACTAAAGGAAAAATCCTAAGCAGCAATAATAATCCAGGTATAAACTTCTTTTCCAATTCTTTCAAAGAGCATGGCCGCAAAAGTGCTAAATACGTTTACCGTGTCGACGAACTAGAAAATTGTATTGATCAAATCACGCTTTTAGTGCCAGCTATACTGAATGCAAGAAACTGAAGCACATAATGTAAAGTAGAACACGTCAACTGAATGAGAATAGTATAGCCGACATGCCGTATAAACGTTCACACATTAAATTTAAGTAACAGAACTAAATATTTTAAAATTCGGCAAGAATTGTTGTTCACGCAAATCTTTACCTCACTGGTAATAACTTTCGTGGGTATAACTTAATGTCAAATCCTTTTTGGGGCAGCAGCAACAATAACAATTATAAACGGTATCAATGGTATAATAATTACAAACGAGAAATAGCAATAACAGCAGGAACAGCAAAAACAGCAGCAGCAGAAACAGTAACAACATCATCAATAACAACAAGGACAACGACCACGACAGCAACAGCAGCATCAGTAGGAGCAACAAAAACAACAATATTAGCACCAACAACACTACCACCACCACCCGTAGTAATAGCAAAAACAAAAGTAGATGACAATTATAACAACAGCTGTAATTAGAGTTGTCATTATCAGAAACAATGAATGGTATAGTGGATAGGTTTTCCAAGGCAATATGTTAGGTTTGTTTTGTAAAACACGTTCACGAGAAAGGTGGGGCGTTTCAAACTCATTTAGAGGTCAGGCACAATGCCAACTGCACCCAAAAGCTTTCTGTTCAGAATTGTGAAAACAATGACATTGACAAGAATGATAACAATGATAAGAAATAACAATAACAAGACGCGTTGTTACGTGTAGATAGTCTAATACGTACTTGTGCTCTTGAGCTTGTACCAGAGCTCTTTTTTGAATCGCTAGCGTTTCCATTTGGGCTTTTGCCCGGAGTTCTTCTTATTGTCGTGGAGAACAATATCTTACAGATGAGTCCATATAAGATACAGGACAACAGCAAAGGTATGCAGTAAAACATAACAAAATCACCTAGATAAATAAATGTGTACTGAACGCGTTCTAATTTGAAAGCGCAGGACACCTTCCCGTGGTGGAACTCTTTTGTGTGCGTCAAGAAAAGCCACGGCGAGCAGTAGGCTATGGCAAATATCCACAGACACGCGATGATTATCCTGGCACGTTCCATTGTACACATTACTTGAGCCTTCATCGGATGACATATGGCTATGTATCGCTCAATGGTAAATGCCGTGATAGACAAGGAGGACACGTTGATGCCCAGATACTGCAGAAACACAAGCAAGGAACATCCAACGCGTCCAAACACCCATTCGTCCATGACTAGGTAATATCCTATAACTGCCGCAGGTACAGCGGCCACTAAGACTAGACAGTCGGCAATGGCTAGACTTACTAGATAGCAATTTGTAGGGGAGTGCATGCTTTTAGTCCTTTTAACGACCACCACCACCATCACATTGCCAATGACCCCCACAAAGAATATGCTGCACGCGAACACTGTGCCGATGATTCGATAGTTTGTAGTGTAATATTGCAAAGGTCCTGCTGCTTCGCCGTCGTCCGTTACATTGTCCTCAAGTTGATTAATAGGAGATGTCGCATTTCTCAGGTTATTTAAATCTAAAAAAGAGGTCGTTGTGGTGTAGTCAACGGATGTCATATTAAACCTGGAAAAGAGAAGAATAATGTTACGTATATCAGACAAGTTTCATCTAAAATTATAGTAAGACAGTATTTAATATTTGCTATTTGAACATTTAGAGCAAGATAGCTCTCTATCCTATCAGTCGGTAATATATATTTTTCATCTAGATTCGATTGTTTAGGAGACATAACTGATTTTAGGCCCCAGTAGGCGCCATCTTGGATTTTTGTGTATAGCTCAAAAGTACCAAACCCGATTTTGACCGATCTTTTGTTGAGGGTATCTGACACCATGTTCTAACAGACTTATCTTTACCTTACTATATTAGAATATAGAATTTCATGAAATGAGTTTCAAATACGTCATAAGCAAAATGACTAATATGTCTCAAATTCCTCAGTTGCAACAGAAAACATGCCATTTCCAATTCTCATACAACAGCATGAGTACCATCTACAGTATCAAAATATCCTTTCAGTTGAAACAGTTTCCAAAACTTAAATTGTCGTTAGGCCTACATACTCAACATACGGGTAATGCCGTGTCGCGCCCAAAATACAAGTTCACAAAGCAGCCATTGTAATGCTAGCATGATTTACGTCAGTAAAGTGAAGCTTGCTTCTGATAGGTCTGAGAGCCCTGCTTTAATTGAAACTTTATTATTTCATTAAGACTACATGACCTTTCACGGTCATTTTAAAGTCAAAGTGACAGAAACGTGTGATAGATTGAAGCATGTTAAACATAGGCCATTCATTCTACTTATAAAATTTATCATTAGCTGAAAGTTAGTCTCATCAAAAGTTTTCAAAAAGATGAAATATGAGCGTTCATCAGAGGTTGCTTTGTAAGAAATTTATAATCCAGAAACCCGCAACTTTTGCGATCAAATTTATTCAAGTGAACTCCAAAGCAGTTGCTTTGATAAGACGGAGCTTTAAATGTTATCTAAAGCAAAGGAACATCCTGTAAAGTCCAAAAAATAACTCTGATAAATAACATAATTACAACACAAAGCTTAAATCGAAACAATAAACTGCTGCTAACAGTCGATGTTTTGACGATATTTAGAAGTTTAATTACAGTGGTTTGACAACAAATGTTTGTAATGGAGTTAGTTGATATTGGTCAACTTTATACTGCTATCCTCACGAGAAAGAGAATTCGTGTATGTACTTAATTTGATTTTGACAGTGTTCTATGGCGACGGTTTAGATTTTGTTTAGATTTTGGTGTCATCTAACTTTATTATTTTTTGTTTTCACTTATACTGTTTTCATTTATACTTTGTTTTCATTTATACTGTTTATTATTATTATTTCTTTTCCTATTTGATTTTGTTATCCGCAGTCTCACCATTTACTTTTAATATACTAATTTAATTATTACACAGGGCAGGAGACTAGATGACCCTATGGTCCTTCCCTGCCCTGCTCCACTACTATAATTAAGTAATAACTAAAAAAACTTGTCATGTCAAACAAATGGAGAAAATAAATGTTCTATGTCTATGTCTATGTCTATGTCTATGTCTATGACGGTGACTTAACTGTCCACCGAGTTGCTAATTTTTGGCGTCTCTGTGACATCGGATATTGAACCGGTGAGTCTCCGACATCGATATAGGATTATAATAATGGTGGGGATGAAGACGTGGGAGAAGAGGAGGGGAATGTATACTGTATAAAAAGACTTGCGCATTTGAAACCAGCAGTAACTCATTTGTTCAGTAATAATTGTTTAATGCAAAAAATAGAAAATAAATCAATAAAAATTATTGACGTTTCAGTGTTCGATGACGAAATCGCTTTATAAACTTTTCAATTTTTGATATTACTATACGGCAAGCCAGTGGAATGGAAAGATTAATTCTAACACTATCCTACAAAACTTCCTGGTTTGGTGTAATACGATCGTTTAAGAAAATCCCCTTTCCCGAATCAATTCTCATTTCTATGAGAAATGTAGAATAAATTCTTAAATTATCCTTATTCAGAATTTTCTTTCCCGGCTCCAATCCAATTAACTTCCTGCTTTCTCCCGCCTGCTCCCGGAGAAGTTCTACTGACGTACAAATTTAGTATGGTCATCTAGTCCAGCTTATGTGTGTAAGAAACTTTTGTTGAAGCAGTTCAAAATGTGGTAAGAGCTTGTTGTTCATCTTGTAACGGTTATAATCTTATAACCGAACTAAATACTTACTGTTGAAATGATGGCAACGTTTTCCATGCGTCCTGCTAATTGCATTACTTCAATTAGTTATTTAATCACTAACACTTTTTATCAGGGGCGCATTATGGCGAAAGGTTGCAACTTTTATCTCAGCTGGGAGAGAGTCGTCCAAACAACTCTGATGATTGAAGTTTACTCTGATGGATACTCTGATGGTTGAAGTTTAGGCAGAGGAGAGAAACGATGTTACGACAAGAAATTAGATAGTGAAAAGTCTCAAAACTGCCATGTACGGGTTATGTGACTTTTATGTTTTATCAAAACTGTGTTCGTTCTCCATGCTGACAAGAAAATTCTGTCCTTGACAGTGCATGTATACAGTACACTCGTTCTGGCACAGAAACGTTGAAGCCTATAGGAAAGCAACTGGTTGCAATGGAGCTGACAAAGGCAGAAAGATGGGCCTAGTTGCCGACACGCATTTATAAAGGTTCAACTTGAACAATCTTTCTCTTTGGCCTCAAAATTAATAAGGCGTAAGATATCCTTTTGCGAATGAATGTGAATGCATAATTTTGTAATAATCAGTAAATTTGAATAACCGGGTGCATATTCAGGTACATAAGTCACAAAATTTAATTGCATAGTTTGTGCTGATTGCTTGTGATTTTATCTATAATAGTTATTATGCCGGTGATTGTACATCCGATTTTTTGTTGAGGGTACCTATGACCATGTTCTAACAGAAATCTGAAGAGAAAAATTGTATGGTAATTTGTTTTAAATACTCCCTTACGAAGAGCTATCTTTAACCACCTAATCAGGCAAAAAATGAGTAATGAATAAGCGTAAATGTATGTTATGAATTTGTAATGTACCTTGCATATTATATCGTTTGTCGAAAAGATAAAAAAGATAAGATAACATTTATTCTAAGTAAAAACCTATACCTGTTTACTGTAGATAGCTGTTTGTAATAATTCATTTCTTTTATTTTGTAAATAAAATATTGCAAACTGTGTTTTTTGCTGCCAACTGTGGTGAGTTTTAAAAACGTCTTATTGAAAAATGAACTGAATACACGTTTTAACACGTAGAGAATTAGCGACATATTTTAATATGTACTTTGCAGGGAATTACAATAACGTATATGAATTGCATAAGCAGAAGACATTGTTTTGCATTCTTGGTTCATGATCAAGGATTTAACAAAAAAAAAATCAAGAAAGTGTCTAGAGAACGTTGGCTGTCAATGACACTTTGAGAATTTTAGTTTGATAAAAAAGTTGGAGGACAAAAATCAATAACGTGTCAGCACCTGAACACTAATTTTTAGTATTATATAGATCGCCATTAAATACCTAATGGCCAAGGAAATTTGGTCAGTGTTCTCACTCCTCACTTCTAAGCATTTCTTCGTTTACTCTTGCACGCATGTGAACTTGTGTACAAACATTTTCTTTCAACTATTTGCATATAATACAGAAATAAGTCACAGAGAATTTAAAATGTTTTTCCTTTTTCAAGGCACATATGACTGCTTTGGCACTATGATCTTCAAAATTCCTTAATAAATTCGTTTTCCAAATACTTTATCACAGTCGCAGTCATCGAGGTATTTGTACAACTAATATTGTCACTTTTCCGTGACACTTTGCATATTAATCTACTTTACTAGTCAGATCAATATTTGAGCGATCAATGGATTTGACGTACTTAAAATTAATTGCTGAAATAAATGGCCTTTGAATTAGGTGGCGGGCTTAGCCACATAAGCTTCTGCGACGATAATGACATGGTTCGGCGCTATAATTAACCAAAGTCATTAGCTAAACATACATTTAATTTTACGCTAACAAATCCAAGCTAGCTTCATAAACCTTAGACGATTTAGGACTGCAAAAATTGGAGGCTTCCTAGATTTTATGTGCATCATTGCATAAAAAGGCATCTATAGGGTTCTCTAATCAGCGACAATGACGGGAAGTTGACGTGGTTCCAGGGACCACGAATCCATTTAGGCCTGCAATCGGGTACCTGGGCAACCTGGTGAGCATTGGTAATAAATATACTTCAGGCTAATGAACTGCTGAAAAACCACACACTCGAGCAACCATTACCTTGCGTGCTGTGCAGTAATCAATTATACTCGCATAATCGCACTTGATGATTTCGCTTCTGTATTTTAATGTAACTGATTGTTAATCAGGTCAGAGCTAACAAGTCATTTACTTTCAGTTCTGGTACCTGCGTGGCGCCTGATTCTCTGTTATTTTAATTTGCTTTCAAGAAAAATTCCGAATTCGTGTCTAATCAGATTTCATTTCATTTATCACTCTTCAGCAGCCTGATTATCCACGAAGCCAATTAAGTTAAATTTACCTCATTTGATTCACTTGGTTTAGCTTCCTTTTATTTCATTTTATTTTATTTTCCTTGCTCTGATTTGATTGATTTGTTTTGCTTCGTTTTGATTTGCATTAGTTTGCTTTGGGTTGATTTGCTTTGCTATGCTTTGTTTTTATTTTATTTTGTTTTGTTTTATTTGATTGGCGTACTGCAAGCCGGTATTCAATAGCTGGGCCTGCTTATCACGCCGATGGTTGTAGCAGAGCCAGAACCTACCTCAGAATCAAAGATACCGAACCAACAGAGGGTTTTAGCCAAGGTTGGGCATGATATCCTCCACCAATGAAATAAACTGATCATACCAGTTATTGCAAATCAACAACTTATTTAAATAAATATTGAAGAAATGTGGTGATAATACACCTCTTGTCTTAACCTTTAGCAATGTTATAACCATCAGAAATAGTTCCATTTCAATCGAATCGAATCAATGCTATTTAGTAGCTTAAAAAACCCGCGGATTTCAAATTTATCTAACTCCGAGTGTAATAGAAAGTTAAGGTTAGTTCTTAAACTGTCCAGCATGACTGGAGTGGTCTCAGATAAATCTGTCAATCTCAGAGAGAAAAATGTTGGAATTGACAAGTTGAATAAAGAGCTGTTCGCTAAACCACGTATAGGGATTCCCTACAAAATGTTGCGCTAAACCAGTCCAGCTACGGTCGCATCAAAAATGGCCCAGTTACACTCAGCGATCTTGGGTGTCATTCCGTGCAAGTAAATTTTCCGAAAAGTTTAACTTTCCCGCGTACATGTAACCGTGATTTGATTCTCAAATTTCCATGGTTTGTCACTTCCTCGAGGCAAAGCAAACACCGAGCTTTACCACTTACAAACTAAACACTGAACGGCTGCCTCATTCGCTGATTTAAAACCGTTTAAGTCGAAATCAATAAACTGATTTTAAATGCGAAAGAAAGGCAAACAAGCCAAACTGTTGTTAGGACGAGAAATTGAGACGTTCAGGGCGCTAGCGGAACCGCCTATGTCTCAGAGTGATAAGGACGTATACAATGCATACACATGCATATGGTTTGCGTACGACGGACGTCGGATGACGATGGATGCGGCAAAGGGCCCAATTTCATCCGCCTCAAGCGCAAAACTACACTGGCTGATAGTTATTTACTACAAGTTGTGTGCATTAATTTTGATATTTCTCATCTAAGACCAAGTTGTGTGCATTAATTTTGATATTTCTCATCTAAGACCAAGTTGTGTGCATTAATTTTGATATTTCTCATCCAAGACCAAGTTGTGTGCATTAATTTTGATATTTCTCATCCAAGACCAAGCTGTGTGCATTAATTTTGATATTTCTCATCCAAGACCAAGCTGTGTGCATTAATTTTGATATTTCTCATCCAAGACCAAGTTGTGTGCATTAATTTTGATATTTCTCATCCAAGACCAAGTTGTGTGCATTAATTTTGATATTTCTCATCCAAGACCAAGCTGTGTGCATTAATTTTGATATTTCTCATCCAAGACCAAGTTGTGTGCATTAATTTTGATATTTCTCATCCAAAACCAAGTTGTGTGCATTAATTTTGATATTTCTCATCCAAGACCAAGTTGTGTGCATTAGTTTTGATATTTTTAATCTGAGATCGATTTTTTGCGCAGCTTTTTGGAGATTCTTTCCATTATTTTTACTGTAAAGTTGTTTTGGAAAAATGTGATGGCCTTCTTACAACTGATAATGTCATAAATGCCCGATATTGTAATAACGGAAAAAACGGCAACAAAACGGTGCCGGCTGTTGACATTGAACAGCACTTTATTTGTTTTTTTCGTTTAGATAGGTAGCGCTTCTTGTAGAGCAATGGCTTCTCAAAAATTACATATTTTGTCAATTTTCGAGTCATAACTCAGGCGGGTCAAAGGTTCAAAGGAAATGATAGGCCAAGATGGCCCTCTGACCTGACTACATGCACACTAAATTTATAGTTAGGGTTAAGTGGCTCTGCTATGACAAAAACTTGGGATTAGCACTTTTTCAGAACCTTTTTCAGAACCCATATCTCCGCCATTTTGAACTCAATTCAAGTGATTTTTGGTAATCAGGTGCACAGTGACGCCACATGCCACAGTCCGAATTTCATTAAAATCGTTTGAAGTACTAAGTAACTTTTTTGACCAAATGTAAAATCGCTTATTTAGTGTTATACTGTAAACCTACTCGACCTGGTGGAGGAAATGATGCACCAGCGAAAATATAGACGGGCGAAGAGTACGACTATTTACATCCTTTTTTCCGCTGTTTCTATTATCAACAGGCGAAATGATGCACTGACGAAGTGTACCACTATAATAAAAACTTTTTGCACTATTTCTATAATCAACTGACGAAATGATGCACTGGCGTAAAGGTAGACTGACGAAAAGATAGACTGGCGAAGCGATAGGCTGGCGAAATGATGCACTGGTGAATTGTTCCCCGGCAAAACGACATACAATTGCAAGCCTGACTTAATAATGTTCACCACTTACATACTCCAAAATATAAAACTGTTTACAGTATACAAGAAAACTGCACCCAGTAACAATAATTCTACTAATTATTGCATTGTCGGTTGTTATGTTATACGTTGCTGTGGTATGTTACAATATACGTCAAATTTCACGCTATTACTTCATGCGTTTTTTTGAGTCTTATATTATGCGTTAATTTTTTATTACTTTATCGGTTAATTTTGTTTCGTTGTGCGTTGATTTGTTACATTATTTTGTTATTACATTTGTGAAAGATATTTGTGAAGTCGAAATTGAACACTTGTAGAAAACAACTAAACACTATAGTACAGGTTTGCACAAAACTAAAACACTTTTATTGCACTAAATACACAGTAAAATGCACAAGTAAAATGAAGATAACTGCTGCACAGCACTGAGTGTGTGACAGAGAGACAGTGTGTCCCATGAGTTGTACGACTGCACTGCCTGAGACAGAGAGTGACTAGCAATGAAATCTAGCCAGTTTATATAGGTAGAGACTATGCAAGCACTTGGCTTCACATATCTCATTACAGTGAAAATAGGGGAGATACAGTGAGTTTGAATATTCACTGGACCGAACAATTGTAATAAGGGGTGAATTGAACTAGTAAATGTTAAAGTAACTAATCAATAGATGGCAGCACCTAAAATATACAGTTACAACTTTCACAACATTATTGGGCGTTTATTACTTTATCACTTGTAACAGGTCTATTTGGTTCTGACCTATTGCTAAAGTAAAAGAATTGGTTCGATCCCTGATCTTCTGTGGCCAGATTTATCGACGATCTTATGAACGCTTTTACTCGTAAGACCTTCTCACAATTTACAAACATTCACAGAGTTACCAAGCATCAGGCTTCATAAGAGTTCAAGCTTCCTAGCGAACTTTCGTAAAATCTTTGATAAAATTGTAAGAACGCTTGATAATTACCACTTAAGACTTTTCTTAGGAAATTTGCAAGTTTTGCGTAAGATCGTGTTTCTGAATGTTTATACGAACGACATGAAAAGCCGACTTCTGGATCCGCAGTTTAGCGGTAAAACATATAGTAATAGTCATTATTCAAAAACTAACTTATCATATATACTAACTAGGATTGATTCGATTCGATTTGAATCGAACTACTTCTGATGGTTTTAACATTGCTAAGTGACTAAGATCAGGGATATATTATCACCACCTTTTCAATATATTTGTAAGTGATTTGCTGATTTTACTAAAATGAAGGTATGGCCGACTGGGCGAATCAACCATAAATCATAGTCAGTACATCTGACGTTATACCTTGTTAGTAAACAAATGTATGTCGTGTATTTGTATACTGTCTTCGCTGTTTATTTTATTAGGAGAGGATGTAATATATGTAAATGTTATGTTTAATGAATTTTAAAATAAAAACGTAATCATTATTATCATGAACAGTTAGCACAAGCTACATTGGAAAAAACACTGTTGCAAAAAATTGCAGAAGCAAACTTAAAGTCATAAACGTTAACGGTTCTCACACTTTTGCATTGACCAATCACCACGCCACATGTGTCACAGGCAAATACTTGGCCCAATACAAAAAACTTATTGTTCGTATAACATATTTAATCTGCAGTACTAACATCAGCAAGATCAATAAAAACGAACCGAAGTCTTTCAACATAATCAGTTTAATCAGACTTCAGCATAGTAACTGATTACAAACTAGATCTGTATAATACGTTTCCTATACGTCTCGGGGTCTCTGAGGATGCGCTAACTCGATAAGGGTTTCCTCAGAGGTTAATGCTATTCATTTAGTGCAAAGACGAAGATGAAGCATTTTCCTGAAGCATTCATGAGAAGCCATTGAAGTGGGTTGCATGACAAACACGTCGGTAAAGGTGATGCAATTTAGCGCCGATGATTAGCTTTGATCTACAAATATAGGTATCTCTCTCAGATGAAAAGAACGCAAAGTAAAAATATTTGTACGAGTAATAAGCGCTGGACATTGTCCAGGGAATCACTAATGTGTAGTCTATCTGGTAAATAGCACATGCTTTCATTAATTCGCATGTTTTCAATGATAATTCGAACTGTAATTCATATAGTTCTCTCCATAGAAGCGGCGAAGTGCAGGCCTCTAAAAGTGAACATCATGTCTACTGGTGCAGCTTTAATAAACTGAATCGAATATCAGTAAAATTAATGGACGTTATGTAAGTAACCAACGATGACGTTTCAATAAAAGATCATTGCCGTCAAATTTTGTGCTCCAGTTTCTCCGAATAGCACACGATTTTTAATGGCCAGTTCACCACATTCTAAAATACTAATTAACGACTTTTGTCCGACAAACATTAGCAAGTATCTCAGTCCAGGAAATAATTACAGCTGGACTGGACACAGTAACAAGTGCAAACAACCAGATAATTGCTCTACTCTTCTCGAAAATATTTCTTATACACATATTTCTCGTAATGGTGCAGGTGGTTAATAACGACATACAACATGTAGAAAAGCATCATTTTCAACTAACTATAATTATAATGCAGCAATATATGTAAACGAAAAATGCGAGGAATCACATAGGAATCACAATCAAATAGATTGACGCCTTGTCACACCCACCAGTAACATCACGTGAGTATAAGTACTTAATAGAACCACCCGCACTTGGATGGAAGACATGCAATCTATAAAGCTAACTGTATTCAGAATAATAAAAACTGTAAAATTGTAATGTTCTGCCCCGAAAAGTGTGATAAAACTTGTTTATAAGGTCTACAAAGAGTACAATCGATCGCACAACGATGGTTACTCTTTAGATGGACGATGTGGAGATTATATCTATCTTTAATTTTACGATTGTTGCATAGCTAATAATAACTGCAAAACAGTAGGCTTCCCATTACGCCACCATCATGTCGTATAAGCTAAAACGATAGGCTTCCCATTACGCCACCATTATGTCGTATAAGCTAAAACGATAATAAGTAAAAATAGTCACAAATATTTCAGGAACGCTATCTACAAGAACGTGCTAGAAACTAATTAAGAAACTACTTTTTGAAATAAAAAAATGATATTCGTCTTTCCTTTTTTATACGATAGTGGACAGCTTAAACTTGACTTTTTGACGAACAGAATAGTTGTTTTCTTGCATTATTGACCATCGAGTTGAGTTAGCAGCTGGTCTAATTTCGGTGCTTGTGTATTCTATTTATACGCTTTACACAAATTACGCCAAAAAGTAAAAAAAAACAATTAAAAGTTAGCTGATGTCACTAAAATCTTTCTGTCTCGCCTGATGCATGATCCTCCATTTTTATATGATTTCATTTTCATTCTTAACCTTGTTACTCTTAACCTTAACTCTGTTTGGCTTTTGTCGTGTATATTTGCCGTGGATTTAGAATAGAGTCAAACTTTTACCCTCGCAACCTAGTGCTGATGGAAACGGACGGTGCAGACATCTACACGCATCTTAATAAGGGCGGTTGTGTAATTAACTTTACTTAAGATGGGCAGCAGAGCCGAGTATAAACCGATTTTATATGTGATTTCCGTCCCACTGATTCCATCTAATCTGACAGGACACGAAATTAGAGCGGGAATACAGCAAGAGGTGCTTAACCCAGCAGGCGCAGGACCCAGCGAGGTTTATTGAACACACTGAAAGCCACAGAATAATATGTCAGTGGTAATTAAGACTTAAAAGGTGTTTTAGTGTACGATGAGCTTTTGTAAAGACTTCAATAATTATGGAATTATGAATCAATTGAACTAAAAATTGTTTCTAAGCGGATCGGACAGGTTTCTTTCAACCTTTTTACCTTCATTTCTTGATAATAGATATTTTTTTTGTTTTCCACTTTTGTGTATATTGGTACTCTTGAATGACTTAACATCCATTTTTCTAGGACATACTAAGATAAGATAAGATAAGATAAGATAAGATAAGATAAGATAAGATAAGATAAGATAAGATAAGATAAGATAAGATAAGATAAGATAAGATAAGATAAGATAAGATAAGATAAGATAAGATAAGATAAGATAAGATAAGATAAGATAAGATAAGATAAGATAAGATAAGATAAGATAAGATAAGATAAGATAGGATAGGATAGGATAGGATAGGATAGGATAGGATAGGATAGGATAGGATAAGATAAGATAAGATAAGATAAGATAAGATAAGATAAGATAAGATAAGATAAGATAAGATAAGATAAGATAAGATAAGATAAGATAAGATAAGATAAGATAAGATAAAAATGTTGATTTCGCAATGCATAACAACAATAATATGCATACAAAGATGATCTCACTTTAAATATAAATTAGATGACATTGTGAGAGGGGGGAATACTAAACAAATATGAATGGTTCTAAAGATGATTTGCTTAGTAAAATACAAAGATTTCGGCACTCGTCAGTGTTCTCCTTGGCGTAATTCGTTGTGCAATATAGGCAAGAATTTAGAATTGTAGCAATGAAAACTTGTGTTTTCATTGTTTTCATATTTGCTCAGCCAATATAACGTGCTTATTGCGGCATTAGTAATTTCTTCATGTCAATCTTCACCGACTTCACGACCTCAGAAGTGCCTCTTCTTAGGTGACTTATTATTAGATACTGTTTTAAAATTCTTATCCGTTGATCTTTGTGTGGCGACAATCACCAAACTATGGCAACGTCAAAATTTTAACAAAATTTGTACGGAAGTGTCCATATTTGGCAAAATATAACTTCTTGAAAATTCGAATTTTGTTGCTTGATTTGTTTGGGACATTAATCTTCGTTTTAAGGCATCTAAAAACTTTAAAGAAATTGCCAGATTGTCATGGTAGAAAGTAAAAAATCGATTAGTAGCCAAATATTGTTTGATATGTACAGTTATTACACTTTACCCTATGGACTATACGTCTTCATTAGTACGAAAGTATTGTAACACTACACAGACATTATGTTACTTATAACAAAAACTGTAACTTTCAGAACTAAAAGACGCAATGATTTAGCAATACTGGAAGCCTTACACATAAAACGCATCGGCCGCGCTGAACATCACAGATGAGCATACACTCTTTACTGCTGAAGTGCACTTGAGCAATTTACAGTACCAACAGTGCATCGTATCTTAGTGTGTTCAATGACAAAATGGCAGCTCCCTGGCAGTTCAGCAAACACAAGTTAAATAGAGGCGCTGGCTTAGTACGGTCGCCATGTTGTTATTTAAGAGTAACATTACAAACCCACCATGTATTCTGACGACGGTAGAATTTGCTTGTAGAAATATTTGCTATTTATTTGTACAAATACATATCACAAATGGAAACACTGAAGCGTCTGCTGCCCAGTACAGAAATTCACCATTACCAACACAAAGAGGTTCCACAAAACTTTCTAACAGGAAAAGTGATAAATTACTTGATGATAGTGATAGTAGAACTTGTAATTACGAGACCCAAAACGCTGATATAACAGATATATATTACCGCAGATATTAAAACAATTTATGTTCTTTTCTGCTATCTAATAACACCTTTGAGTCTCGGACTTTGGCACATTGGTCTAGCTTGGAGACGCTCTTAACTCGATTAATTGACAGCTTAATTAAGGCAGATCTAGATTTGAGTAGCAACTTTGTGATCAATGCTATCAAAATCGCTCATCCAGCAATGCCAAAGCAACATACAGATATTTTTACACATGACGTGGCAATATTCCTAAGAGATAGTCGACGTCTCATCTGAGATTTAAACTCACTTGGATCAAGACAAACACCAGGAATAACAGTCTTGTATATTGTTCCAAGCCACAAATTTCAGGTTTTCCTGATCGTCAAATTACCATTGATTAGTTCCTTCCATATTCAGCTGACGTAATAACTGTCACTGACTCGTCAAACGCTTCTGAGATCACTGCTTCACCAACCGTTCTTCAATCCACTGCCTCGCCAACTACTCCTGAAAACACTGCCTAGCCGACCACTCCTGAAACTACTGTCTTACCGATCGCTCCTGAAACCGCTGCCCCCCGGCAAGCACTCTTTAAACCCCTGCCTCGCGGACCATTTCCTGAAACCACTGCCTCGCCGACTACTCCTGAAAACACTGCCTAGCCGACCACTCACGACACTACTGTCTCATCGATCGCTCCTGAAACCGCTGCCCCCCGCTAAGCACTCTTTAAACCCCTGCCTCGCGGACCATTTGCTGAAACCACTGCCTCGTCGACTACTCCTGAAGCCACTGTCTCATCGACCACTCCTGAAACCACTGCGTCGTCGACCACTCCTGAAACCACTGGCTTTGTCAACCATTCCTGAAACCACTGGCTCGCCGACTACTCCTGAAAGCGCTTCCTCGCTGACTGCTCCTAAACCCACTGCCTCGCTGATCACTCCAGAAGTTGCTGCCTCACCAACCACTCTTGAAACCACTGCCTCCCGACTGCTCAAGAAACCATTGCCTCGCTGAACGCCCCTGAAACCACTGCCTCGTCAACCATTTCTGAAATCACTTCTTCGCCGACCACTTCTGAAACCACTGCCTCGTCGACCACTCCTGAGGGCCCGGATTCACGTACCGTGCTAAGCACACGCTTTGTGCGTACGAACGATTTACGCGTGCTTAAGGAATTAGCTGCGATTCACGTATCAGTGGAATGACTTGTATCACTCGTAAGTATGAAGTACTAAGTGCACTTAAGCTCCGTATGCGTAAGCGATTTAGGTCGTAATTCGCTTGCATCACTTGCGAAGGAAGTTAAGCATGCGCAAGTCAAGTATTTAGGTGCGATTCACGAAACGCAAAACTGTCGTACAAGCGTGCGTACAGAGACGAGTGGTCCGTAAGTGTGCTTTAGCGGCGTATGTTAATAGTGGAAGAACGCAGATAACCTCCTTGCAACAATCTTTTTTTAAATTCGATTATTTGTGCACTTCTACTTTAGATCGCTACTCTTTTTTGATAAATTTACTTGTATTGAAAAAATGTATAAAATCAAATTGATCCTTCTGTATAATTTCTCTTAGAATTTTAAAATTGTTCTCGTTGCACCTTTTCCTCAACTGCGAAGCCACTGTACAGTATAGAAACTCTAGTCTAAACTTTGGATTACAGACCGATGCTCTTGGCAAAGACTTAACTTTTAGCAAGCCAACTTAAAACTGACCCTAATTTCTCCTTACGAGTAATAAGTTTATCTAGTAGCTAGGAGCTAAGGTAAAAAATAATTGATGGTACGATTCAGTATAACTATTGCTCCCTGTAGACAAAAATATTGTGCATTCTAAACTGAACTATATTTTGATATAGAATAATAACGAATAATACTCAGAAAAGAAGTCTAAATAAAATGATTGTCTAACCATTTTAATAAACATAACCGAAAAATCTGCATTAATTTTTTGGCTTTAGCTTAAAATTTAGTGCATAAAGACAATGAATACGGTGACAGACTGTCAGTCCTCAGTGGGTCGCTCGGGGCCTAAATGCGACTAAATTTTTGATCTGAAATAACCAGTATTCCAACACAAACGACCAACAGTAAGGTTCGTCAATAATTTTGAATTTTTGTTGCAACTTCGGCATACCGTATTTTCCCGTGTATAAGAGACCCTTGTGTATAAGAGACCCCTTCAATTTTTAGGCAAAAATTCTGGAAAAAAGTTTTTTGGTAATGAATAACTTTATTCATCATAGAAATCATTAAATTCCTCATCACTCTCATCAAAAATATCAACTGGAGTCAGACCTTCAGCAATTCCAGCCAGTTCATCATCAGAGGAGTCACTCTGCTCAAAAATGGCATTGTCCTCTGTGCCGTCCATGGCATTGGAGATGCCACACTTCTTGAAAGATTTAATAATGACCTCTGGCTTTACACCATTCCATGCCTTGAGGCACTTGTAGAGCACCTATTTCTTTAAAATCATTAGTGTCACAATTTATGCATCTTATTGAAAAGACTTACTCCCATGTATAAGAGACCCCCTATTTTTAAAGTGAAAATTCTGAGCAAAAAAGGGTCTCTTATACACGGGAAAATACTAATTATTCTATTATTACCAAACATTAAATTCTGTAAAATAGGCGAAATAGCGATTAAAATCTTATGAAGTTATGTTTGTTTTATAAAATTAGGAGCAGCCTATACTAAAGTTCGTCTACAATCACGTAACTATCATTCTTATTTATTATATAAACTATAGTGCCAGAGACGAAAATTAGCCTAAAAAGAAAATCCGATTTGTAAGAAAAATCTAGCAGGTTTTTAACCATAATAAGTATGCACAAAAGTGTCCTAAGAATACATTGACCGTGTATTAATTTGACTGTTGACCATTTTCTTGACTGCTAACCCCGACTGCTGTCTATAAAGATTGTTACGTGAATCGCACCGAATTCAGAGATGGGCGGATAGCGGATTTGCAGGCAAATCCGCACTAATTTAAAGACTGCGGATTGCGAATAGTGAGTTATGTGCAGATATGTTAAGTTCGTTAAGCATTTGCTTGCGCATTAAAAGGATTGTTGCTACTTTAAAAGCCGTTCATCACTAGTTTGTTTTAAGATATTCTTATCACCTCTTGCTTTTGTGCTGCTTCCCGTCGTTCCAGATATTTTACCTGGAAATTCCCTGACGCTAAACATTGCTCATAATTACAAATATTACAGCTATTTACCTGAGCCTATTATGGTTTGTAATATGGTGTGATGGGCATGATATGGTTCAGTAATGTACCGTGTATATCGTGCTGTGTGAGTTGTCGTTGAGGGTTTACAAGTAAAATTGGGGTCTGGCTAGTAATTTATTATTGATTCGCCATTATAACTCCTAGCTTCATACAAAAAAATGGTTATAGGGCTAGCAAGCCATGTTTGCGGATAATGCGGATACGCAGATATTCAATTTTCACTCAATCTGAGGAGTGCAGATCTGCGGTTGAGGGTAAACGAGAAAGCGATAACCTATCTCAGGCCAGAACTAAACCGCACTAAACAACACCCTACTTTCGAGAGCCTGTATAAATTCCCAGCGCTGATTTGCTATCAACGGCAGAAAAACCCGAAACGGCACAAAGGCAAGGTTATGGTGCGATTCAGTAAAACATGCGTACGCGAACCTAAAGATCTATACGTGAATTGCATTTAACAACGTACTTACGACAGACAGCCAAACTTGCTTACGCAAAGCTTAAGAAGGGTACGTGAATTAGCTGCGTGAACGTGTTTAAGGTTCCCGCATGCAAATAAAGGTACACGTGTTTCGTAAGCAAGATACGTGAATCAAGCCTAGTTTCCATGGACGGATGCTCTACTGCAATACTTGATGCGCCCGCGTAATTATTTTGTAGGCTCACCATCTGGATATTACGTCTTTGGTCCAGAAAGTTGACCTGCAGTTTCTCAACCAACTCTCGTTACAGTAATAATATATTAACAAGCTATTATTTTTACACTAAAAAATCAACTATAAAAATAATTATTGCTTATTTTAGTTTTACATGCTCATGTATTATAACTTTCACTAATCTTGCTTTTGCTTTAGTTGACTATTATATCTTTTTGTAAGAATAAGTTCTGGTCACTTAATATGTCTCAATATCGAATTGAGGCTCTGAGATTTAACCTTCGTAATGAATGCTCCTGGAACTTTTTCTAATTCACCCAGCTCATTGTACTTAACCTCAGCTCTTGCTAAATGCACGGCAGGATATCAATACAACGGCTTATATTTTCACCTTAAATTCGTCCCCCATAAAAAAATCAGTGATGGATTAGCTGTGGGGCTTATCCTACTTCTTCTTAAACGCAGCTAATTCTTATTTTTGGAAAAGGTAAAGGTGCAGAACCATTTCCTAGACGCGAATTTCTGTGGAAGTTTTTTTTAGTAGTCAAATTGCTTTTGGATGCGAGAAGTAAACGACAAGAATGGCAGCTGATTGAAATTCCCTTCAAACCCATCGAGACGAAGTCATTTCCTAACAGGAACTGAAAACGAATTCTGGGATGGAGCAAACCGGCACGTTAAAATGAGTAAAAAGGTTGCCGGCTTTATTTGAGGAATGTCATTTAGCTCAAGCAGTTTTTCAAAGAAAGCCATGTTTTCAAACTAACTTTTCTGAGCAGCGAATCAGTTGAGTGAGAAGTATTAGGTGTGTTAATATTTGGACGGACTTCTATTTACATGTTGTACTTTACCCCATGTGAAACTGTATTGCATTTCGGAAATATATATATATATATATATATATATATATATATATGAAACTGGTAAATTGTACTTTATTGCACATGTAATCACTCGACTACATATCCAAAGAGTTTTTTGTTAGTTCACTTAAATAAAAAATAATTACGTACTGCTTTTATGTAGTTACCTAATTCATTCCGCTACTTCTAAATTATTATTATAACTAATTTCTAACAATTGTAATTTATGGCTATTGTATGCAGGCCTGGAAGTGTATTATGTTATTCTGCATCAATAAAGTTGCCTAGAAATCACATTGCGCTTTAGAGAAGGATTACCTGGCGCACTTTGATAGAAAGCAATTTAGTGAAGGATAGTATTAGAAGTGATAGTATTAGAAGACTCAAGAATAATATGTTGTTTATTTATAATAGTTATTGTGTTGTGATGCACTCATTGCAGTTGCCTTTACTAAACACATTCAACTGCGCTGTATTGCTTTGCAATGCGCTGTGTTATTCTGCATCTTAAGACAATGTTATTTGCACACCATATACATTACCCTACGCTTTGTATTGTTCGTGTTACTTACCTGGCATGTAGCTGTTCTCACAGGCATTTCTGATTCAGAATCACAAGCAGAGAAAGATAGCTCGGTAAATCAAGTTTACTGAACGAATTATTTAATATGATAATGTAGATCAAAACCATTTCTATTCGCTATCTTATACTCTCTGTATATGAGTATTCATGTAATTACTTATTAAAATACACATTGTTTAACAGCCAAGAAAACGTTTGTAATGCTTCACGCATTAAATCGATGAAGAATGAATAATAAGTTCAAGCTGTTCGGTCACGTGAACTTGTTGTTTTTTCTGGGTGCCCTTCTCAGAAACTTCTAATGAGCTACAGTGCAGCAAAGAGAGATCTACAGTCGTGTTACATGTTTTTAAACGCTCATACAGGAACACAAATATAGCTGCTACAAGCAAGAACAATTTTCATCTTAGCGTCCATGTGTAAAAACGCCACGTTCGGCACGTTTTTTCAGCACCTAATGGATTTCATTTTCAACGTAAATTTTGTTTGTGGCGACAACAGTAGATTTATGTGCGAAATCTTCACGTATTTTCTATTAGCTCGGGTTAAATTGAAGTTTTGTAAAGGCTGCTATTGAGTCACTCTCTAACAAGCTGTTGAGCTGACAAACTGATGCATATCCACATTTCAGGTTTTGAACCGAAATTGCATTTTATGATTGTCTTGCTGGTTTTTGCATTGAATAACTAACTTTGACTTGCATGCTGTACGCACAACAACACATTAAATTAGCCAACAGCTTTTCTTGTACTTTTTAAGAAGTTTGAGTTATTAGGTCTTGTGTCGACAAGCAATTGTACAATGTAATAAAAGAAACTAAGATTAATGAGCATTCAAAAACGATATCCAGTTCTTAGGCCGTCACGCATCGCAGGTTCTAGTCACAAGTTGACTTAAACAAAAGTGGAATAATCACTCAATTGGAAATTACTACAAAGTCAGCCAAAAATCTTTCCCAATTTAAGTCCAATGCAACTACGGAATGTTTAAACTTCATAATGAAAGATCAATCAATCAAAAATGTCGATTTTGTTTAGGAATAAACTCTGGCTGGATGCGTGTCAACGCCCTAAAAATTTCGGAAACATAAGATCTACGTTCACACTAAAAACCTCTTTGCTCTGATGGGATAACGGCTTGCTTTCGTTAAAAACTGTTCAGTTTATTCTGTACATTAGATCAGACTTCTTCAAAGTCTTCTGCCTATGTGAACAGTGCCTATGTAATTGCGTTAATCATAAAATGCGTGAACAAAATACGTAGCATAGTGCAGTTTTTTAGCTGTTGCATTAAGATCATTGATTATTAGGATTTACATCTTTTAAACGTTTTTTAAAGAGTTTAATCACAGACCAAAGGGCCACCACCCGACAGACTCAGGGAGTTGATTAAATAATTAAAAATATTCAATTATTATTATTATTATTATATTACATTATATTATTATTAATTGTTATTATATTATATTATATTATATTATATTATATTATATTATATTATATTATATTATATTATATTATATTATATTATATTATATTATATTATATTATATTATATTATATTATATTATATTATATTATATTATATTATATT